>JARHVA010000493.1:1807500-2407500 GCA_037957365.1 Torreya grandis | reverse complement strand
AATGTGACCACCTAGATTCTTTTGGGTTTGTCTTCACTTTTGATTTGGTACATTCAGATCTAAGTCATAGACTGTTACTCCTTATGAAATTGTAAAACCCTAGTTCTTCATCTTCATATTGACCTTGGTAAAAATGGGTTAGTGGGCTCACAATGTCTAGTTAACCCCAAAGACCCCTATATCAATAAGTGTTGCCTACATATCCACCACTCTGAAGAGGGTCTCAAATATATGTATTTATCCCTACGTTTTGGCTTGTGTGTGAATCATGCAATATGTGGAAAGCAATTAAAATAGTGACCTATATTGTAACTTAGAAAATCAAGCTCTTAGGTTTTTCCTTTAGTAATTCAGTCCTCTGTGTGTGTTGTTCTTATGATTGATATGAGAATCTAAGAAAATAAGAAAGTTTTTATATTTTGATTGATTTATTAAATGATTTGGTCTATGTTAAGTGAGGAATGAATGAGTGATTTTGAATATATATCACTCCTATCAAGAAATATCTTGCATTAAAGTACTTAGGCCAACCATTAGGATACATTTCATTTTAAAATTAGATGACTGTATAGCACTAAACACCTACTTTAAGGTAGGACACTAGCGTCAACTTGGTGTTTGGGATTTGACATTTATGTCCAAGTAGTTAGAAAATATGTAAAAACTCAAAACTTATAGGGGCATAAGATAAGCATATTTTAAGCATTATAGGCAAGATAGAAGGTTTGGTTCATCAACATAAAATTGTCAAACCAAGAGATAGTCCAAGGGGTACAAGATAGAGCAAATGCGAGACTTTCAAAAGTAGGAAACATCCAAAATTGAGAAGAACAACCAAGGTCTTAGTTTTTCAAGTGTAAAAGACTAGTGTTATATAATCCATAAATATTATCTACAATGCGTAGCATATATTTTCATCAAAATTGATGATAAAATGTGATAGGAATTGGTCTATTAATGGGTTGAATGCTCTTATGGATTGGATGGGAGATCATATAATCATCATAATACATACTCCTTAAGACTTATTTGAAATAACTTGGTCAATAATTATTCATTATATGCATATTCTAAGCATGTTGTGTGGAATGATTAAGGTATTTCTTAGGATCACCTTTACCTTAGTATAATGGAAGCTTGGGAGCTACATAGTCTGTTAGTAAAGGATAGGCTATTATATTAGGGGATAATAGGTTATGGAGCAAGATTTGTGAAACCATGGAATGACTAACTCTAGATGCATCTTACTCTAGATATAACACCTTAGCACATAGAGTTGTAATAGTATGCTCAAGGGAATGTATAGTAGGTGAGGTTGATAATAGAACATATGTAGTCATCATAGGAGTGGTAAAGGTTTCCTATGTGGGAATAGGTATGTATATTTTTTGGAGGCCTCATGTTGCCCACAAACCTTGAGTGGATGTCACATAGGTTACTAGGGTTGTAGGCATGGGTATAGTACTATTAGTAGTGTTATTAACATCTGATGTAGAAGTACTAGTTCAAAAAGATTGGTTGATAATAGTAAATGGATCTTATTTCTACATATAAAATTTAGCAAGGTTAGCTTACTATGTGGCCTTAGATGTTATGAGTAATTGGGTAATTCTATCCATGTCTTTAGGATATTGTCACATTCCTTGATATAAATTGGATAAGGCTTTAAATTAGTCAGGATCTACCGCATTGAGTTCATTAGGATCAATTCTATCTATTCCTTCATTATTATCTTGATTATTATGTTTATTTTAATTATCTTTGTTATCATGTTTTAATGGAGGCATAACAGCATAATCATCTAAATGCATATATTCATGAATAATTGCATAATCAAAAGAAGAAGAAACATTCATTGTATCCATTGTAGTTGAAGTAGAAAGAATCTGATTATACTTTATATGGGTCCCACTTAATCTAGCACTGCATATCAGAGGGACAAGGGAACTAACCTTATTGGATTTCATAGGATGGGATCATACAAGTATGCAAAAGGCTACAGCCAAAGGTGGAAATATTTTTTTGTGTATGAAAATCATAAATCATATATGAAACCTTAAGATAAAAAATTTGAAAAAAAAAATTGTTTATTGAAATTATAAATGAAATTTGACACACTAGGAAAAAAAAATTGAAACCTTGGAAGGATGGTTCAATATGCATACATGTTTACCAATATGTTTTACCCTAATTTGGTTTTTTTAACCCTAATAGGATAGAAACTTGAAATGTAAGTCAAACATTAAGATATGACATTCAATCATACATATGAATGTAAAATACTAAAATTGATTACAATGATTTGAAAAGTGACATATGCTAAATATAGTAAGTATAAAAAAGGGATGAGTACTTAGATTTTTTGGTTGATTTTAAGAATGTGATTATATGATAGAATTGGTTATTATCTAAAATTAGGTGTTTGATTTATTTGATTCAATAATTGTATCTATGTCTACACAAAGTCAGTTTCATATATCTAGGTCAGTATCACCAGTCGATATTGACATGTCCATAAATGAGGGACAATGACCATATGGTCACCTTTAACTATATTTATATGTTATTTATATACAATATTAAACTATAATGATGCACACAACTCCATAAATTATTATCCTTCACCTTAAAACCTTGGGTGTTCTTGTAAGGGATTGAAAAATTTAAAAATGGGGAAAGTGTAAAGGGGTGAATTAACCTCAATCACCCCCATTTTATGATTAACCATTGCCTATGTATCTGATACTATAAGGAAGGAAATCAAGCCACATGTAACTCTCCAACTTAGTGTGATTATGAAATTGTGATCCTTCATTATATGTATACAATGAGTGATTTGGATTTGATACTTGATAATGCTTACTTTAAATTGGCTTTAATATGCTTCATACTTGGCTTGTGAATACTCCTAGTGATATATTCATAATTTTTAAATAATAAGGTAAATTTGCTTAATGTGTAATAGTGTTATATATGTGTACTAGATAATTTTCAAGTCCCTTTTGAATGAGGCTTTGATTTGTTCATATATGAGTCCAAATGGGTAATTTATCATGCCACCAACATGCTAGGAAAATTGGTTGACCCTAAGGAAATATTTAATTTTAAAAAGTAACCATTGCTAGGAAAGTGTTGGTTCTGACCAAATCAGATCAGTATTGACTAATGATATTGATGAAACTAACCTTGTATAGGTTAACTAAAGTGAATGTATAAAGATATTTATGTAATATATTTAACATGTTTTAAATAAATAGAGAGGTTCATATAGGTGCCTAATAATAGAAAAAGGGTTAACTCATAGCATAGCATGTAAGTGTGAGAGAATGGTAAATTAGGATAATGTTTGTGATCTCAAGTCATGCATGGTAAATGTGTGTACATTTTTTCATTCTCAATTAATTAATACCATATTTTAGTATATTTAAGATACTACATTAATATTAGCATTGATTTGATCACTTTGAGTAGGCCCACTAAAAGAAAGACCCACCAAGTTAATAATTATACTAATCATGGTGGATGACAAAGGAAAGTGGGTATTTAAAAATTGATATGACTTGAATCCTATGGGAAAAATATGAATAGAAAAAGGAGGACATTACACATAGGGTTCCATTATTATTTGATAGATAACCATAATGTCCTTGATTTTATGCACGGGATGCTCTTGGAGAAATATTTTCATTTTGGTTGTATAGTTTGGGTCACACTTCTCTTCACCCTCACTATTATGGGTTTTAAGTAGTTTAACTCTCATATGTGGATTATTAAGATTGGTATATGGCTCTTAGATTTTAGATCTAGTAAAATCCATGTTACCTTCATTAGTAGGATGATCTTAAGGAATAATAAAATTATATGACATCAATTTGGAATTATTATTGGCATTGGCTAGTTCCATAGGATTGTGTTTATCAGCATAGAATCCTTGAAAATCTTAGTTGGTTTTATCTTTTGATTGATCTAATAAATGTTTTATTTTACAATAGAAAGACAAAATTGTATTGAATTGGTTGATGTAGCTGTTATCACATGAAAATTAAAAAGTGATTGTATCGAGATGGCCAATATATTAGAATAGAGATGGAAAAATATTACTATATTGGGTGGTCAATACAGTTGAATCAATTAGAAAATAATATCAGGTTGGATGATATAGTTTAAGAAATAATTAACTATATGGGGTTAGCTCATATAGTTGGGTGAATAAGAAGAATCATATTAGGTTAGTTGATATAATTTTAAATACAAAGAACTATATCAGGTTGGTTGATGTAGTTGGGGAAAATATCTCACCAAAGTATATGATGAAGGTGAAGATGACACTAAGAAGAAAAGAGAGAGAATGTGAAAATTATCCAACCAATGTTGGATAATATTCATGTTGGGCTCACCAAAATTTATGCATGTGCTAGGATGAACAATAACAATTTTCTCTCTATATAGACTATGATGTAAATAATGGTCATAAAAATAGAGCCCCTCTACTTGGACAGTACAACAATAATGTTGAGGATGGTTGTAGATCTAGTAGAGAGAGATCCACACTCAATAACAAGGGTAAAGGGTTCCAAAGCCTATGTCTAAAGTATGGGGTATGACTCTAACTAGATACCAAAGTAAATCAATGATATAACAATGGTAAAAAAGAGGGTGTATTAAAGATATAATAAGGATACTTCTTGCAAGGAATAGATGAATAAGGGTAACCTAGATCTAGGATAGATAGAACATATTAAACTAATTAATAAATAAGTGGTGTAGTGGTTAAACAATGGGTTCTCTATTTAACCTAGGGTGATAAATAGAAAGCCTAAGAACCCCATAACTATACCAACTTATTCAATATAAGGAAGAATTGAGCAAGTGCAAACAACATGCATATATTATAACAATAATAAAATCATGTCTATTTACTAAGTAAATATATGAAAGAGAATAAGCATAGAGATACTTACCTTTGTGGTGACTCTTCATTGCATCAATCTTCCCCTTAGCCCAAGTGGCACTTTACAATAGATGTTATAGGACAAAGACCTCAAATAGTAAGAAGAAGACCTATATATACTCAGTTGGGGACTCTAAATACTAGGACCCCTCTTTGGCACAACTCCTATTGAGCTTCAAAGACATTTAAGAAAGACTAGATCTATATGAATAATACCTCAACTTCTAACTCCTCTTTAGGTCAGAAAAAAGAGAGCATATGAGTGTTGTTTTATCCATAGGAGTACAAAAGGTTAGTAGTTTCCTTCATTAGTGAAAATATCAAAATCAAATCAATGAAATGAATAACCTTAATCATAAGACCTCATGATCCAAATTTGGCAAGGATGGATATAAAACCAAATATGAAGATACAATCATTTAAATTCTACCTTCCTTTATGGATTCTTCACCTCGTTGAATGCAATAATAATGTGGATCATAATGTAGTATCAAAGGGTATTTATCAATGTCATATTTGAATAGTGGATAATCTCCCTTTGATAACTTTGAATAATAGTTGATAATAAGTTGAGTTTATTCACATGGTGGTTCTAAAAATTGACACAAATTTGCTATAAATCTTGAGCACAAAATATGAATAGGGGTGCCCCTTTATTTCTAGGTAGAGTGACAAAATATAAGCCCTCCATCTTGCCTTCAAGATGGAGGGGGGATAATTCACCCCAAGGCATCACATGGATCACCAATATGATCCCTTCATCTTGTCTAAGATTAAGGATGGAGGATGTTACTTAAAATATCCCAAGGGGGATTAACATGAGCCCTTTATCTTGCATGCAAGATGAATGATGGAGAATGCCCCTCCAAAATATATTGAGGGATGAAATGAGAGCCCTCCATCTTGTTTTCAATATTGAGGGTCAAGAATCCTTCTCAAAAATATCTTAAAAGGTGGAATGAGGGCCTTTCATCTTGTCTTCAAGATGGAGGGTGGAGAATGCTCCTTGGAAAGTGCCCCACATAAGGTGGAAAAGGGAGAAATTGATTTAAAATGAAATTATAAATTATAATTCTATGAAATTTCCAATTAGATGAAGAATTAATTAAAACTAATAGAAATGACTAATTTAATTAATATAATATGAACATGAATATGGTGTATTTGATTAAATAAGAAAAATTGATTAATTTATTAGAGAAAGGGAGATGACCAGTGATGACTAGAAATATGACCAAAGTGACAATTTGACTAGCCAGTATAATGAATTACCCTAATTGAGGATGCTCCAAGTTGAATTCAAACTTATACGTTAGATGAAAAGAAAAATTTGGATTAAATAGATGCTTTTAGACCATTTTGTGTGTGATTATGTAAAATTGTTCCATTTTGTAATTTTGACATAGAAGTGATTAAAATGGAGTGTCTACAATTGTGTTATGTGAAAAATGATAATTATGACCCCTATATATATAATTCCAAACCTATAAATAACCATGAACTCTAAGCTGACAATATTGGCCAGGTTGATACCATCGAAAAGGATGTCAACTGACTTAGAACTACATGGCCATGTCGATACAATTGGGAAGATAGAGACAAGACTAAAAATAGAATTGGCTAGGTAGATATAGTACACATAAATACCAAATATGAAACAAATTATATTGGCATTGTTGATATAATAAGAATATAGGGTGGTTGGCAAAACTAAAGAGAAAGTAAATAAAGAGGTAAGATAGAAAGAACTTTATAGGAGGTCATACTGATACTAATGAAGGTATGATAGAATAATATTCAAACATCTATCATAAATTATCATGAGCCAATCCCACCTCATTCCTGGTGCATTCCTTAGGACATACACACTATTATAAATTACAACAAAAACCATGAAGCTTTAGCATAAACACCATCCACATAAATTATCCAAAAAAAAGAGATTCATAAATAAAGACAGATTTTATTAACTATGTAATATACAAATTATGTACACAACCAACAATGGTTGCACTAAAATAAGACTCTCTAAAAGACTACATCTCCACTAGCTTAGGAGATGACTCTAAGCTTCATTTATTTTCATAAGAACATGAAGGGTTATTATATAGGAAAATTAATATGTGAGTGAGAGATTTTTATTGGTGGAGTAAAATGTGGGATCATTCCCAAAGTTACACCTAACCCTTCTCACACATGTGAGGATAACTTACACATTAATTGTGCATTTAATAAATATGTGCACACAATCAATCACACCTTAGCAACACATCTACCTAAGATGTATTTCACACCAAGAGTGAATTCTACACACTCCAACACCTACCTAAAGGTTAACTTAGGTGATGTAGTAAAAAATAAGAAGTCTAATGCTCATAAGTATGAATCTAGACAACTAAGCCTGATGAGGTACCCATTGTAGACACTAAATCTAAATTATATAGCACCTCAATCTAGTGTACTTGGCAAGTAATTATCATTATTGTACCTTTTAGTTTAAAGACATTATTAATATCAAAAGGCTTGCATCCACTATGTCTTTTCCTATTTATTATCTCTTAGTCTGACCATATGTTATTCTGATGATCGGGCCTTCTATACTACTCAAAATGTTATAAACTACTTATTATCATCCTCTGTAAGTTTTGAACCTGTACCTATTTTCTAACTTCTCAGACACTTGTGTCCCAACTAGAAGCCTACATTGATGTTATTGTCTTGTGCCAAACTAAGTGTCTAGTGCCCTAAAGTCATCAAATTTTCAAATTAAATGTATTTTTATGGTTACCTAAGTGATTTTACGTAACATATTTATAAAAATATTGATATATATACCAGATCACCCTCAGTCATTCCTCGCCTAGTAAAAACCTAACAACTCACAAGGCAACTTATCAAAATCACTCAATCAAGCATTAAACTGAGCAAAGCTTACTATTCATTCCTATTTCAATATCAGTCATAGGGATATCCCATCTATAGGTCTAAATTACTAAAGGAACACTCCATAAGCCATATTTTCCAAGTTAAAAGCTAGGTCACTTTATGTACTTGCTTATAACATGTTGTATATTGATACACATAAAAGCCAACATGTAGGGGAGAACTACATAAGTATGAGGCCCTCTTCAAATTACTATCTATGTAAACAATGCTTGTTGATAGAGGGGTCCTTGTAGCAACTCAACATTATGTTATCACTAACCCATTTTTCTCATAGTCATTATAAGGGTAAAGAGTTGGGGTTTGATCATTTGAAAAAGAGTGATAGTATATGCACATAATTCAAACACATCAGAAGAAATATGTCAAAAAACCAAAAAGGCTCTAGGTGGTTGCACTTAAATATAATTGATATTATATATTGGACACCTGCATCTACGTCAGATATTAGTGTTGATACAATTTTCCATATCTAACACAAGTATCTGATGCCACATGATGTAAATTTCCAAAATATAATGATTGTTCTAGGATATAGATCTAGTTTTCTTCCACCTATTTCAACCCATACCTACATGTGCACAATAAACCATTTAAGTAATATTGTTTATAATTTATTACAATAATAATCAATAGTTGTACTTTTTATTTTTAGTATATCTTATCATTTAAATTTATATCATTATTTTTTGATTTTGCATATTAATTAGCCTTTTATAGATCTGTTTATCACCCTTGTACTTATTCATTTATATATTCTTGAACTTATACTATATTAATCCATCGCAATTTAGGGTTAAACATTTGGTGAACTGGACCTATGATATAGCTTGTCACATAAGTGTTCCATAATCTATTTTCTTAGCCTTTTTTTCACTAATTTATATTTAATTTATTCCTTCATCATGGATGATATAGATTATTTTTATGACTATGATTATGAAACTCTACACCTCTCTATTAAGGAAGGAGTAAAAATTTATTATTATTGTATTTTGCCCAATGTCCAAGGATGTCATATTAGCTCTTTGGTTGGTGGTAGATACCATCCCTCTAACCAAGTCCATGCCACCACCATCCCAAGAGATGAGTTTAACAATCTTAGTTTACCTTATACAACCAAATTAATTACAACATGAGAAAAAATTTCCTTCATTCAATTTTGATAGCTTTTATCAAGTCCATAAGGATACCATGGCTGATTTGCAAACTAGTAAAAAGGAGATTTTATTTCAATCATATTGATTCAAACTCTTATCATGCCCACATTTCCAAAAAATATCCTTTTTATTGAGGGTGATGATTCACGTTTTCCTTCATTGGACATTGAATTTTTTTGAAAGTTAAATAAAGACATCATGGGCTCTTTGCCCGATAACATTAAACCACCATGAATAAGAGAGCATTACAAACCTAAAGTGGAAAAATCACCAATGTTCTAAAGAATCTACTTTAACAAACCTACCTCAAATTCCATATACTATATCATTACCAAAGGTATATGAACCCTCAAACAATATGAAAATTGAATATTCCAAAATTTCCAAAATAAGTATTGAAGGTTCCAAAATTCAATGATAATCAATGTGCACTTGTTCTTCATGGAGATGTTAATTTTCCTATGTGTGATGGGGAGGAAAATTTTCAAACTATAATAAAAATTTCAACCTCTTTACCAACCTCTTCAAATAACACTCTATCCATGATTAATACCATCAATGGTCTTAAACAATAAATGGTTACTATAAAATTTCAAATTTACTCACACAAGGATACCATTCATGATGATGTCTTAGTGGACCAACCCCTTACTAAAACTTTATTTGAAAAACCATATCCTTCTAAATTTATTATGCTTTTATTTTCTATATTTGATGGCAAATGAAATCCTATAAATCATTTGAAATAATATATACACTCTTTTGGGCATTGGGCAAAGGATGGGAATTTGTTGTTAAAATATTTTCATAGGAGCTTAACTAAAGAAGCTATTGATTTGTTATATAGCCTCATAAATCGGTTCTTATCTTTTTTCAAGAAACTTGAGGATGCATTTTTAATGTAATTTCATAAACACAAGTTTCCCAAGTTATCATTGAACCATTTCCAAGCATTGACTCAAAATGAGGATGAGCCTATTCAAGACTATGTCGTAAGATTCATATATTTTTTGTATTATTTAAATTACATCCCTTTAGATTTGAAAGTACAAGATATACTTATTAGGGTTCTTCTTTATACACTTAAATAAAGAGCATTACATAATCCCTTTATTTCTTTAGTTTTAATATACTTGGATATGTGTAGATATGCATGTTCATCTATAAATAATCATGCTACCAATATTTTTAAGGAGGAGGAAGGTCCTAAAGATAAAATAATTCAAAATAATATGTGCCAACTAGATCTAAAAATTACATTATTTATGGGTGGTGCTTACTTTTAGCGTAACTATGTTGATCCTACATAAATAAAACCACTTAAAATTGAGATAGTTGCAACAACTTGGCTTTGATCTAAAAGACTTACAATGCAAAGGAAGTTGGAAAGACTCCTTGGGTAACATAATAATACCAATTTTTTATGGTCCTAAAGTGATTCAAACAAGGGTTTGGGTTATGCCACAAAAAATCTCAATATGCATTCATAGTAGGAGCCCTTTGATTATACCAGATGGAAGCTAAAATTAACCAAAATCAACAAGGTATCTCTTTTCTTATGGGGGGGATTGATCTATATTTCACATGATGTAATCATTATTCTACTTCAAAAGTAAATTGTGAGGAGAAATAGGCCATTTAACATTTTAAACTATCCAATCATGATCTTAAAAATGCAAATGATCCAACCTAAGGGTAAAACATTTCAAATATGCCAAAAATACCAAAAAAATTAAAAAATCCAAAAATATTTTTAGTTTTTACATGTTCTATTAGCTCTTTGGAATCTGTATTATTAGTTCCATCTTATTGGATATCATATCATCTATTTATATATACACATGTTTCATACATATTTTGAGTGTGATATAGGCATACCCAAGCACATGATCTATGCACTTTTAGATGTTGGACCTTCCCTCTACTCATGTCATTTGGACATTGGGGGCACCCACTTATTTGATCATGATACACCTAGGTTATATCATTCTAATACCGTTCTCCATTATCATGTTTGAGCTTATATACGTACAAATGCCTTTGTCCATGATTATATCTTTTACAATATACTTGATATGATATATACTTAATGTTTTTTCCTAACACAAACTAGTATGATATGTTTATGTTGGTTGCTTATGATTCCATGCTTTTTATTTATGAATTCCTTGAGAGTCTTATCTTCCATTTTATTACTTCTTTGAGAATTTGAATATGCTACATGGATTGTGGCCCTCATGCCTATTATGACATTTTCATATGTAATAGTTTGTTGTATGTGGACATTTAAACATGTCATTTCTTGCTTTATGGATATTTAACTAAGTCATGTCTCTTTGATTGTGTGGTATTTGAACATGCCCCTTATTTTAAGTCTCCTTGGAACATTTCATTTTGATTTGCTTTTGATTGGTCTTGTATGTGTGCTTGATTACTTGTTTATATTTTAATATTATTATATATACATTACCATGATTCAAATCATGCATCTTAGGACTTGATGTGATCACATACTATGTACCTCATTGTTATATCTACCTATACATGCTACTCATATATGTTAAATGATACATTCATAGATTATATGGTTATCTAATCATTTTAAGGTAAGGTAATTACTTGTTTATACTTACCCTCACCTCAAAAAGGGGGGCATATTAGTGGGGGCATGGCTTTCAAACTTTCATAGTTTCATATTTTAGTGGGAGTATGCAAGAAAGGCATGACCTCCACACTTATAAGTACTCAATATTTTCAAATTACAATGGGGGCATGTTATGGCAATATGCTCTCCACACTTAAACCAGTTCTTAGTTTCATATTTTAGTGGGAACATGTCTTCCACACTTTTAAAATTTCAAAATTAGCCAAAATTGCATAGTTATATGATTTATATACCCACTTGTGGTAGCATTATATACATTAGTACCATTTTTATACCTAAGTTTCAACTTGAGAAATATACGAGGTGCATACACCATGTAAAATAGCACCTTAAATTGAAAAATAAAACCAACTTTCAAATTTAAAATGCCTCTATGGGTTTTAACCTACACCAGGATGGACTTTTATAGACCGTTATTGAGCCAAACTATTGTATTAGTTGGTTCACTTTTGACAAGGTTGAGGTGATTATATCACTTTATCTAATCAAGTTTATAGGATGGAGTGATAAAATCATCCACCTACCACAAATTTATAGTGTGTTTTGTCCTAGATCACTCACACTAACTAGGTTAGAAGTATGATTAGGTTGTATGGTTGAGCTAATATCAATTATCGAGTGGTAATTCACCTTTTATCCAAGGTTGGGGATGATTTTCCCTCCAATATTTATATATATTTGCACTTGCAAGTTTTTAATATTGTCTTAATCTCAAATCCAAAAATTCACAATAAAACATATGTTAAAATCAATTTATCAAAAGGAAATATGGTTACATTGATACATAGGTGTAATCCTAACCTTGCTCTCTTTACTTTCAAGTTTTTCAAATTATTTCAAATTCCAGATTATATGCATTGACTATATATTGTAACATGTTCTTAGTTGTAGTTTAGTCACCAGTAAAGCACTTAAGTGGTGTTTCCACTCATTTTTCACTTTTCTACATTCAGAGGAAATAAGAAACTAAAGATAAAGGGTCAGGGGTTTGTACGTACCCAGATGAAGTTGCACACCGTATCCAGATGATTGAAGGGACTCCTCTTTGGCTATGGAGGACAACACCTATAGAGAGAAAGACTTAAACAAAGAGATTTTTAGATAGATATAAGGTGGACTGCCAAGCAAAGCTCGGTCCTAGAAGTGCAAAGACTTCCTTGAGGGATGACAGTCCACTAGTTGATAAAAAGAATGTCGTAATGGAAAGAAATAATGAAAGACTTAAAGAAAGAGAAATAGATAATGCGTACCTAAATCCTGCAACCAGTCTTTCACAGTCGCTAACACCGGTTAGTCTACCATCATCGATTGGTCAATCTTGTTGATGCCAATTAGTCTACCATCATCGGTTGGTAAATATGCTGATGTCAGTTACGTTGACGATGTCAGTAGGGGAAATGGACTTTTGGATAGGTCTCAGGTCATGTCTTTGGTCGATAGAGTGGTCTGTGAGATTTAAAGGGGTTGTGCATGGATACAGAATAGTAGACAGGGTCTTAAGAGGGACAAAGGGGTAGAGGATAGGTTGTCAAAAGGGGTAAGAATATGAAGAAGGCTTTTCAGCCTTCCCAGGAAGAAAGTCAAGTCTGGTTTGGTTGATAGCCAAGTCTGGTTGATGATACTTAGAAGGAGTAAGAAGAAACTAATTACAAATACATTCTAAGCTACTGAAATGAAAAGATAGAAGAATACTTAGCTCTTGTGTGGTGCAAAACTAGAGGTGTTTGAAATGCTTGTTGATGATACAGTTGATGTAGAAGACTTCCTACAATGTTTCAATCAGGGGTGGAGTGACTGATGCAGAGTTCCTGTAGCTTGTGATGCTTGGTGTGCGTCTGGGAGAGAGAGAGAGAGAGAGAGGCTGAATACCAAGAGCTAGAGAATTAGCATTTAGGGAGAATTTGAGCACAGAATTTAGTTTTAAGCAACCGATGTCAGCGATCTTGCCAGCGTCAGCCGATGGTTGACCAACGTCGGTGGCTAGAGGATGGGTAAAAAGGCTATTTTTAGCCTTTTTCCCATTCCTCCATCTGTCGGGTTTAGTGTTCGTGGTAAAATGGTCGAAGGTGGGTTTAATAGGCGTGAGGATTAGTGGGAGAGTTGGAATGATTAGTCATAGGGTGATAAATGAGGGTATCCAAGGGTGAGGAATCCAAGGGTGATGTGTCATGGGTGAGGTGTTATTAATTTAAAATAGGTATTTTATTTAAATCAATAAGTGTGTGGGTTAGGAATGTTTAGAAGTGGACCAAGTGGACCAAGGGGGAGTCGACCAAGGAGTAGACACAATTTTGGTGTCTACATTTGCCCATTTTTGTCTTGTTGGTTGTTCTAACAAACTGTAAGACAAAAATAGGAGTAAGTTATCCCAAGTATGGGATGAGGTCTTTTTTGTCATGTTGGTTGTTCTGACAAACTGCAAGACAAGGATAAGTGTAGATTGCCCCAAGGTATGTGATGAGGTATTCCCCCTCAAAGCGGGATTCAAGGGAAGGGAACCTAATATCGGGTGCCAATTTGATAGATAGTGGATGGATATGGTGAAGTTTGAGTGTAAACACTACAAAATTTGAGATTGTGTGTATACCACTTCACGAGATGGTCAGGTCAAATTATCACAGTCAAAGGTCAAGGAGTGCTAAAATTGAAATAATCAGTCCCCAGTATTTAGTCATAGCTGATTGAGTTATTTGATCCAAGCTGTAGCTCCAATTGGTCATCATGTTCCAAATATCCTGGGCCTAGGAAGTGCTCCTGGAAAACACAAAAATGTCACAAGTATTAGGGATCAACTTGCTTGCGATCCAATACTTGTGAGGGTCATAATGCAAATAATTTGGCTAACTATTCGTGAAGTAGCCTACATACAATCAAAACAACTAAGGCAAAGTTGTCTCAAAAATGGTCATGGTTGGAGAAGATAGTCATGATCTCCAAGGTTGTTGGTCGAGTCAGGTCGAAATAGATAGTTGGTCCATTAGATGGATGGATGAAGGAATGGCCAAGCTAACCTCAGAAGACCTCGTGTCAACTAAGTGCTGCCTAGATAGCCCCTGGTTGAAGGGCCTTAGACCAATATAGTTCTCCCTAAAAGGGAGGAAGAGGGTCAGTTATGGATGGGTTGGATGAGGTTAAGTCATGGTTAAAGGTCAAATGGTTTGTCCATCAAGTAGACAAACAAACGGATATGGCCGAGCTAACCCCAAAAGACGTCATGTCATCTGAGTGCTGCCTACATAGCCCCTTGTTCAAAGGGTCTCGAGCCAATGTAGTTCAGATTGGTTGATAGGTTAGTTTGGTCATGTTATAAATGATGAGGGTGTGATGATGTTATAGCCTTTTCCATATTATGTGATGGTGTACTCTGTAACATTGGTTGAGTGGTCTTTCATCCCTAGCAATTTTCCATATTAGTAATGGTATATGCTAAAAAATGAATTGAAATTATTTATGCTTCAGCAAGTAATGGTTTATGCTTGACATAAATTGTGTGTGGTCGATAGTTTCCATGTGTATTGTTTTCCATAGAAACTATGTGAAATGGACTATGTCATGTTAGTGGTCTGAGAATGTTTGGTTTGGTTTTGTTTGGTTGGGTTAGATAATGATTTGGTTGAATGTGACCAAGGTGTGTAAGAAGCAAAAGGCACATTGCTCTTTCATTGACAAAGACCATATTGATTGCATAGATAAGGTTTTTGGAAACAAAATCCCCGTTCATTCATTGTGTCATTGACTATTGGTTATGTTAGAGAAGTACTCGAATCACTTAACGTTAAGTGAGCTCAAAATATCTTGAGTATGTTGGGGTGATAGGTGTGATTATGTGATATGTGAGGGTAGGGTAACCCTTTTTAGCAGGGATAACTTTTCCCCTTTTATAGGTGACCCTGAGAATGACTATAGACAAGTCCATGACTTTATAGTTTGTCAGTTAGTTTTTTTTTTTTTTTTTGGGTAGACTGATCAATGCGGGAAGTCTACGTGGGGATGTTGTTTTGTTTTGTGGTCATATGTGAAGCTGATCGATGTGGGAATCTTCTAAAATAGTGTTGTTTGGAGCAAAATTTGTGCATAGCCATCCTTCGAGGGAGTGGTCTATATTCTACTTTGTATGTTGAATGTCTTTGAATAGCTTCCTTCAAGGGAGCAGTCTATTTATTACAGCAATTATGCAGCTATCCTTCGAGGGAGCAGTCTACATTTATAGTTTTATGACCTTTGAATAGGCATCCCACTTTTATATATATATATATATATATATATATATATATATATATATATATATATATATATATATATAGTGTTTTTGACTAAACTTTTTGGTCATGGACTTGAATATAGAGGTTTGGGGGTTTCCCTTTTATTAAGACAAAGCATTCATGCTTGACAAAAGGGTTAACTAATGCTTGTAGGGTTGAGGGTTGAGAGGAATAAGAATGACGATGATGGGGATTTCTCAAGGGATGTGCTCAAGCTAAACATCAAGTGACTAATTACTTGATTAACAATAGAATGGTCGCAGGTGCAAGGCATTAAGGGGCTCAGGTTCTAGTCAGCCTTCAAGAGAAGACAGATGATAAGTCCCTGATCCATGCTTGTGTTATGATATAAGGTCTGAGTCAATTAGGAGCAAACTTGCCCCATTTGCTTCTTTCCAGATTGGTCACATGTTGGTTGATGTTGGACATGAAGTTGGTTGATATGTTGTTGGCATTGGATAAGGAGGCTGTCGAGGCCTTGTTTGTAGAGATGACCCCCTAGCATAGTGTAGCGAGCAGGACTTTTGATAAAAGCTCGCCGGGCATTGCTAGAGAGATTAAGAGGGATGATAAAATATGTCAAGTAGTCCAAACGTCATGTGGACTAGATAAGTTAGGAGGAATTCCCCCCAGTCACTTTTGTGACAGGGACAATGTTTGACACCCATCACGGATAATCAATGGGTTGGATAAATGAGAGGGAGAGACCTGGATACCCCACCTAGTTGATAGGTCAGGGGTTCTAAATGAATGGCATTTTTTTAAAAAAGAAACTAGGAGGGATGGAAACCACTAACTCCGTAGGTGAAGATGGGGGAATAGGTGAGTTTGGAGGTGATTTTTCCATGATAGGTTTGGGGTGAAGGTTTTTAGAAGCTTTAGTAGGTTCTTCAAAACCCATGCCATGTCACTTCTTGGCATTCTGTATAGCTTCATCATTTGGTGGTTCGACGGGCTGGTGGGAGCCTTGTTCATAGCGCCCAAAGCCAAAGCCTTTCCATGCACACCTATAAAGATAGGTATGAGCAAAGTTAGGGTTGCCAAGAAAAGAGAAGTCAGATATAAATGGTTGGGGAGATGAAAGAGGATTCCCATCAGTGGGAGCTTGATCTAGCCCTCCATAGATGAGATTTGTTCGAAGATTGGGAGGACCATAAGGGACAACCATTATGATACGATGGTCATAACTAGGATTGTGATGAAGTTGTCCATACTCTTGAGGAGTCTGAAACATGTCCAAGGTGAGTAAACGATACTCCCCAAGTGAAAGTCGTTGGAAGGTATCTTCCATAGGGTCTTTTTTTGTCACTTGAGGAGGTGGTGTAGGTGTAACCACCGTTTGCGTACTTGTTGAAGCTTTCATGGGTGGAGGCGGTGTTTGGGTCGATGTCTTCAAAGGGATGAGAACATCGTTGGGTTGATAAGTTGTGTTGCATGTCTTGAAAGGGGAAGGGTCTACAGGAATGACATGGACTTGACCGTCATGTTCAAATTTGACACAACAATGTAATGTAGAAGGGACACAGGCCATGGCATGGATCCAAGGTCATCCTAATAACATGTTGTATTAGAACTCTCCCTCAATGATGTAGAAGAGCTTTGGGATTGTTCATGGGCCAACACAAATATGTAAGATGATGGTGCCAATGATAGTGGCGGTGGTGTCATTAAAAGATCAAAGGATTGCATCAGTCTTAGACACATAATTCTTTGGGAGGGCTAATTAGTCAAAGGCATGGGTTGAAATGATATTGATGTTGGGGCCCCCATCAATCATAACTCTCTTAATGTGAGTTTGATCAATGTAGGCTGTGATAAAAAGGGCAGCATCTTGATCTTCCAAATTGGAGGTAGGAATTTCAGAATCACTAAAGGTAATAGAGGCGACAGTGGATAATGACTGGACTAAGGCGGCTAGTGGTTGGGGGTCCTCGGGTTGGACCTCTGCTGCCTGTAAAGCTTTGATTAGAGCCTGACGATGTTGTGGAGAGATTTGAATGAGGTCATATAAAGTCATCTTCACGGGAGTTTGGTGAAGCTATTTTACCATAGAATCATGGATTGCCTCTAAAGAAGTTGGTTGGGATGCACCCAAAATAGAAATCTTGGGTTTGGGTGATTGATCAGGTTTGACAAATGGGTAGGTCAAAGGAATAGCAGCTTTCTCTTTTGCTTTATCCTTTAAAGTTTGTGACCTAGTGGCCACATTGATGGTGTTAATCTCAAAAAGAGGAGACAAAGGAGGTAAAGGGACCATAGTCTGATGATGAGATCCCAATGAAGGTGGAGAGGTTGGAGAGACATTAGACGGTGCTGGAGATTCGTTGAAAGTATCCTCAACAAGAAGGGTGTCTTTTTCCATGTATTGGTGAATGACAACTTTGAGGGCACAACAATTTTTAGTGTCATATCCAAGTGTGCAATGATATAGGCAGATTCTAGTGTCATCAAACCATAATGGTTTTGGTCTGAGAGGTTGAAATGGTTTAATAGGTGGAAGAGTGATGCTAGAGTTTGCAAAATTCGGTGTAGTATCAAAACATATGAACCCATTAATGGGTCTGTGCTTGTTGATGCACTAGGTGTTGATGACTTTTGTTTGGGAGTTGTTGAGGGAGATTTCCGTACCACCCTTTGGGTTGGTGGTGTGGCCACTCATGTAAACGACACTTTCTTGGTAGGAGGTGCCGAGTTTTTTGAAGGAATGATGTTTTTGGTTGGCAAAGGGAGTAATGGAAGCAACTTGTTTTTTATAGGTGTCAAAGTAGGGAGCACTCCTATTAAGGTAGAAGGATGAGGGCCCAAAATGGAGGGCAATGGTGATGGTGGGGGAGGAGTTCTTCGACGTGGTTTAGTGGCCTTCTGTAGCTTGGTTTGAGGACCACTATTGTGTGAGGTGAGATTTAAGTCTACCTTCACTTACAGGTGAGTGAGGTTTGATATGGGGTGAACATCGAGGGATTTAATCAGTTTTGGTATGGTGGATGTTTGTGAGGGTTTAGGCTTAGATGTGGATGGTTGGGCTTTTGAAGATTTGGAAGTAGAAGCTTGGTCTTTGTTGGAGACTTTAGGAGATTTTGTCAAAGGAGAGTCATCAGTGCGAGATGAGATGGGAAGTGAAAGATAAGGAGCTTTAAGTCGCTCCCATAATGCCTCATGCTCTAAGTTCCTTGAATGGAGAAATCTTAAGTTCTCAGCCAATCGAGAGAATGGTTTTGAAGATGTTAGATGAGGCTTTAGTTTTTTAGAAGATGTGGGTGGTTGTGAGACTAGAAATGTGTTAAATGCAGCAACATCGGGCCAAAGACGTGAGAGAGCCATTACTGGATCATCTTCAGTCGAAGTAGGTGAAGGGACAAGCTCTTCTCTTGGTGGAGAAGGAATTGGATAATGTGACTCTTTAAGAGGATAGAGGGCAGGGATGATTGCACCTTATACTTATAGTTGAAAAGCAGGAAAGGTATGGTCCTCCATTGGTAGTAGGAAGGATGAAGGTGGGGCTAGTGGCGTTGGTATGGTTAAAGCGTCCTCTAATATAAGAGGGGTAGATGAAGGACTATTAGGAGAAGAAGGCTCTTCTTCCTGTGAAGGAGAAATAGGAGAAGAAGGTTCTTCTACCTATGGTGGAGGGATAGGTCGACTAACCTCTTCGGTTTGTGGAAGAGGGTGGTTAAGGATGGAAGGCCAAACCGTGTTGACTGTGTGTATATTACGCTCTTGGGGGCCATCAGCCATGGTCTGAATGTTATTTTGACTAGGGAGATGGTTAGGGAAAGGTTGTCTAAAGATGTCTATGTTTTGGTTAGGTGGCACATTTGGGTTATCCAAGACAAGATCACCCTTGTCTAACATGTCTTGGACAATGTTTTTGAAGGTTTTGCAATTGTTTATGTCATGGCCTTTGACACGGTGATAATTACAGAACTCATTTTCCCTATACCATGCAGGGATAGGTTTTGAGGGGTTGAATTGAGGTGGTGGTCAAATTTGGGGGAGGTTGAGGACTCCCTGTTTGACTAGTTTATCCAACACGGATGCATATGATTCTCCTATTGGAGTATATTGACGCTATATGTATCGTTGTTGGAATTATCGTGTAATGCTTTGAGATGTGGAAGGTTCGGATTGATTAGTTGTGGTCGATGAAGATGATCTGAGTACCACAGCATTTGCTGATCCCTTGGATTTGGAATTGGAGGAAGAAGATTTGGATGAAGGGTCATTTGATTTTGTGTTGGGGTTTTTATTGCGTAGTTTGACTTTATTTTCCTCGATAGCACGGAGTTCAAGCTTCCTAGCCATGGTGAAAGCTTCATCAAATGTGTGGAATATTTGGACCCATAAAGTAGATGAGATGTGTTTGGCACACGCTTGTGAAAATATCTCAATGAGCTCAGGTTGAGGTAAAGAAAAGGATAGTTGGTTGATTAAACTTCTCCATCGAGCAACGAAATTAGCAATTGATTCATCTTCAAATTGTCTGATAGAATATAGGTCTGTGATGGAGACCTTTTTAGTTATGTTAATTGAAAAGTGATCAAGAAATAGTTGGGCGAGTTGAGTGAAAGAAAAGATAGAGTGACTGGTAAGGGAGCTATACCAATCAAGGGCGGCCCCTGAAAGTGACATGGGAAATGTGCATAGTAACAATGCATCGTCATGTGCTATAAGGTAACAAGCGTGTCTAAACGCTCGTAGATGTTGCTGTGGGTCTTCTTTACTCTAAAAGCGAGTAAACTTGGGAAGTTCCCACTGGCTAGGATATGGTCAGATTGGGACTAAAGGATGAATGGGTTCATTGCAGATTTGTTTATATGAGAGAACATTTCTTGAACCTGAAATAGATGTCTCAAGACTAGACATCTTATCCATCAACATCTTGATTAGATCAGTTGATGGATTTGCAGGTGGGGCACCCCCTAGGTTGTAAGGCATTTGGAAGGTGTTAGAAGGGGCATATGATGTAGTTGGTTGTGCTTTTATAGGCGCAACATATTGGTAATTAGTCATAGGGACTGATGTTGAAGTCAAGGGTGGTTGTGTCATAAAGCTAGAAGGCACAACTTGGCTTGATGTCGCCAAAGGTGGTTGGATGGTGGCAACACTAGCCAAAGGGTAGGTAGTTACTCTTGTATTTATGGGTGCAAGAGTAGGTGAGATGGAGACGATTAAGTCCTAGAATGGTGTAGAACTTTGTTGAATGGTTTGTGGTTGAGGGGGTACAGAAACCCCAATGGAGGTCGGTCCAAAAATAGGAGAGGCCACATTTTGAAGATTGATCATGGTCAGGTTGTTAGTTGAGGTAATGGCCTAGGTGATTATGGGTTGGGTTATGGATGTTGTTGATATGATTGTCGTATCAGCTAAGGAAGTTGGCATCCCATAAACTGGGTTGCCTAAAGAGTCTCGCGTTTGGCTTCTCGCGAGATAGTGCTGAAGAGCCTTGACATTAAGGTCAAGGAACCTTTCAAAGTCTTGATCCCCTTTGGGAATAATTGGATGTTGAGTTAGGGTTGGTCAAATAGGAGTACTCTCAGTTTCTAAATTATACTCCATTTGGGGGCTTGATATAGAAGGTGAAGGCAGGAGTGGTTGTTGCCTTGCGTGGTCAACAAGAGTTTTAGCTTAACTACGTATCAAAACCATTCAAGGCAAAAAGGGTCAAGTTCCAGAAACTATGTTTTTTCAGTTTTAGAAACTCAAAATGTGTGCCTAATAGCAAGAAAGTCAGGTTTTAAGCTTGTTTTTGGAAGAAGTTTTTGATAGTGACCAACATCGGTAGAAGAACCGATGTCGGTGAAGAAAGTTGCCGATGTCGGTCAAATAACCGATGTCGGTGAAGAAGAGTTGCCGACATCGATGGAAAAACTTATGTCGATGTCTGTGTGTTTCTAGAAACTCAAAAAATTGAAAGTTTTTGGAAGAAAGAAGAAAGTCTGAGTTGTTTTTAGATCTCAGAATGCGACCTCACCAGCTCAAAAAATTAGATACAAATAGAAAAATAGATGAAGACAAGCAGCCACTAAACGTTAATTACTAAGAATAAATTTTAGAATCGTGTTGGCTTATGCCTTAGAAGAGTGTGTTTGGGAAGTTGGGATTTTAGAATGGGTACTAAAAGAAGCAATCTAAGGTTGGTTTTAGGTTAGTTTTGGTGCTCAAAATCTATATTAGGTTCCGTACATGGCCTGGTGTTAGGAGCTTGCTTCCCTCACTTCACGAGCCCAGAGCCTAGCTGGGTCGCTTAGCCAATATATACTTCCCCTAGAGTTTATACTCTGCCAGAGAACAGAGTGGGTTCTCCCCTTGGTAGTGAAGTCCAAGTAGGATTACCAAGAAGGGTAAGGTATCTGTTAGGTGATGAAATCCTAGTCGGGCCTTGTCTCAGGTAAGTTTAGATGTTTGTTTTTGTGAATGTGGTTTGGATGTGTAACATAAGTGGACTACACTTTATTCATAATGCGTTTTAGAGTTACTAGATGAGCTACAAATGCATTCAAGTAGAAATGAGATGCAATAGATTTTAAGCCCAAATCGAAATGTTTTATTTGGATGCAAACAAGTTGAGAAAAGGTTAAGAGTATGACTTTCACTACTCTAAGATGCAAGAGGAAGGGTGACAAGAAAAACAAGAAAGTGGTTCTTTTTAACTTCCACTTATGGTTTCATTTCAAAATAAAGAGATAGAAGAAAAGGATACAAGAAGAAATTTAATGCACCTATATGAATGTTTGCCTTTAGAAGAAATGAACCCAAGGAAAACTCCAGGGTCCCACCGGGCGTGCTAGAATGTTTCCACTCATTTTTTGCTTTTCTACATTTAGAGGAAATAAGAAACTAAATATAAAGGGTCAGGGGTTTATACGTACCCGAATGAAGTTGCACATCGTATCCAGATGATTGAAGGGACTCCTCTTTGGTTGTGGAGGATGACACCTGTAGAGAGAAAGACTTAAACAAAGAGATTGTTAGATAGATATAAGGTGGACTGCCAAGCAAAGCTCAGTCCCAAAAGTGCAAAGACTTCCTTGAGGGATGACAGTCCACTAGTTGATAAAAAGAATGTCGTAATGGAAAAAAATAATGAAAGACTTAAAGAAAGAGAAATAGATAATGCGTACCTGAATCCTGCAACCAGTCTTCCACAGTCATCGACACTGATTAGTCTGCCGTCATCAGTTGGTCAATGTTGCCGATGTCGATTAGTCTACCGTCATTGATTGGTAAATATTCCAATGTCAGTTACGTTGATGACATCGATAGGGGCAATGGACTTTTAGACGGGTCTTAGGTCGTGTCTTTGGTCGACAGAGTGGTCTGTGAGATTTAAAGGGGTTGTGCAGGGATGCAGAACAGTAGACAGGGTCTTAAGAGGGACAAAGGGGTAGAGGATAGGTTGTCAAAAGGGGTAAGAATATGAAGAAGGCTTTTCAGTCTTCCCAGGAAGAAAGTCAAGTCTAGTCTGGTTCATAGCCAGGTCTGGTTGATGATACTTAGAAGGAGTAAGAAGAAACTAATTACAAATACATTCTAAGCTACTGAAATGAAAAGATAGAAGAATACTTAGCTCTTCCATGGTGCAGAACCAGAGGTGTTTGAAATGCTTGTTGCTGATGCAGCTGATGTAGAAGACTTCCTGCAATGTTTCAATCAGGGGTGGAGTGACTGATGCAGAGTTTTTATAGCCTGTGATGCTTGGTGTGCATCTGGGAGAGAGAAAGAGAGAGGGCGAATACCAAGAGCCAGAGAATTAGCATTCAGGGAGAATTTGGGCATAGAATTTAGTTTTAAGTGACCGACGTCGGTGATCCCGCCGGCATCTGCTGACGGTTGACCGACGTCGATGGCTAGAGGATGGGTAAAAAGGCTATTTTAGCCTTTTGCCCGTTCCTCCATTTTCCAAGTTTAGTGGTCATGGTAAAACGGTCTAAGGCAGGTTTAATAGGCATGAGGATTAGTGGGAGAGTTGGAATGATTAGTCATAGGGTGATAAATGAGGGTATCCAAGGGTGAGGAATCCGAGGGTGATGTGTCATGGGTGAGGTGTTATTAATTTAAAATAGGTATTTTATTTAAATCAATAAGTGTGTGGGTTAGGAATGTTTAGAAGTGGACCAAGGGGACCAAGGGGGAGTCAACCAAGGAGTAGACATAATTTTGGTGTCTACAAGTGGGACACATGCAAATATAATGTGTTATACACACCTAGGTATGTATTCATTTTTTTTTAAACTAGAAATTTCATTACTAGATTAAAGTGGGGGGAATGTAGACACTAAAGTTGAACTATATAACACTTTAGTTTTGTATACTTGTAACTAATGCTCATGGCTATACCCTTTAGTTAAATACCTTCCTACTACTAAAAGGCTCACATCCACTATCTCTTGTGCCTATTAGTTATTTCTTAGTCTAAACATATATTATTTTTATGACCAAGCCTTATGTATTACTCAAAATTATATAACATGTCAATTATCATCCTCTGAAAGTTTTGGATGTGTACTTATTTTCCAACTTCCTAAACACTTACATCTAAACTAGACACCTATGTTGATGCTAGTGTCGCGTGTCAAACTAAGTGTCCAATTGCCTAAAGTCATAAAATTTGTATATGAAATGTATCCCTATGGTCCACCTAAGTGATTTTACATGAGATATTTCCAAAAGGGATTGATATATATATAATATCAACCCTCATTCATTTCTCACCTAACATAAACCTACCAACTCACAAGGCAACTTATCAAAAGTACCCAAGGATTCAAGTGAGTAGAGCTTCCCTATTCTTTTTTATTTCAATATAAATCATAGGGACATCCCATATATAGGTCTAAAGTATTGAAAGACCATTCTGTGAGCCATATTTTCCAAGTTACAAGCTAGGTCATTCTATGTATTTAATTATCAAAAGTTGCATCTGGATACACACACAAGCCAACACATAAGGGAGAACTACATAAGTATGAGGTCATCTTCAAATTATTTACTATATATGCAACACCCATTGATAAAGGGGTCTTTGGGGTAGGTAGACATTGATTTCCCACCAACCCATTTTTCCCATAATAACTCCAAGGGTGAATATCTAGGGTTTAATTATTTAAAAAATAGCAATAGCCTATGTGCATAATCTAAACACATCAAAATAAAGGTGATAGAAAACCTAGAAAGATCTATTTTGTCACACATAAATACTATTGATATTTTGTATTGGACACCTGCATGGGTAAGTGAAGTTGGGAAGAAGAGAAAGAAAGCAATCCCACCATTGGAAATATTTTTTTTTACCCTCACTATACCAATCCCTTGGGTATCCAAGAAACCCAAGATAGTTTTTTATATTATCAAATATGAATAAAGGGAGAGGTACATTGAGATTGTAGTCACAATTCTAGATAAATCTAAGGTTATAATCATGGAAAAATATTATAATATCTCAAGGGTTTCCTCAAGGAATTCTACCCACATATGGATGAAGGAAAATGTGCAAATAGTTATTCACTCCTTGATTGAAATATATGATTAGGATAAATTTATAAAGGACTAGTTAAAGGAAAGGGTGGAGTAGATTAATATGGTGGTCTAAATTTTAGCTAGCCTAGATCAACCCCAAATTAAACAATACATGTTAGATTTAGAGACCTTGAGGAAAGTAGGGAGAATTGGGAATATGGAAGATCTACTGATGGTTGGGCCAAAAAACTCTTATAACTAGGAAATAAAATAATAGCATCGGCCATTGATGTCTATTCCATGACTGAAAAAGAAAATAAATATGCATATAAGAAATAAGTTGAGTACATATAAGAGATAGGTAAACTGAAACATTGGCTACCTCAGTTAGAGACCCTGGTAAGATCAAGTTGAATTCTTGGGGCTAACAAGGTACAAAATCAATATAATAAAAGAATCCTTATGCAAGATCAAGAATTAAAAATATTGATGGTTGATCCTACTTATGATATTAGTGAAATAATTGAAAATCTCCCATGTTCATTATTGATATATGTAGAGAATTTAATTTGTGTAGGAGATATACAAGAAACATTCAATAAATTGCTTGATAACAAAAAACTAACCCTATTTCTTCATTTAGTTACAAATCAATTCAAATATTTTTACATTTCCATAATTCTTTTGATATATTAGATAAATATCTGAAAGCATTAAAAATAATTCCTCAATAGATGATAAACGTGCAAGTAGAGGCTAAAATTCCTTACCAACATTTTGAAAGTACAAATCATGAAAAAGTAGAGAAGATACTACAAAAAATTTAGGAATATGAAGAAAAACAATAATGGGCCACACAATTAGAAATATTCACTGTGGATGATGAAGAAGAAGATGAATAACAGTTTTCAAATAATTTCCCTAAGTTGTAACTCAATATTAATTTTAGTGTGATCTTTAATGTAGCTCCTGGTTACATTTAACTCTAAATGTTTTTGGAGTTTTGACCAAGTCAACAGGCACCTTGAAAAGTCCCACTATTTCTATATTTAGAGGAGTAGAATTTCCTATAAATAGGAAGATTGCATGCCTCTTTAGGGGCTGTCAATTTTTTAATCTATTACAAGATAATAAATGTTGGAAAGAACAAAATAATAAATGATTTTGTGTTTTTCTAGAAATCAGTAAAACTAAGTTGTTTCAAGACTTTATGTTTGTTCTTATTTTTTGATGAATGTTCTTATGTTTCTTTATTCATGTTATTGATCTCTTTAATTTCTTCTTAATAAAATATCTTAGTTGATAGTAAATTTTATTTAAGTTCATGAATGTGATATCTAGGTGAAATTTGCATTTGCTCACCTGTTCACATTCTTTTCTTCCCTCCCAATTAACTTTTTATATTCTCTTTAATCCGCTTTCCTTATTAAATGTTATTTTACATACATGAAAAACCCAAGACAATCTAGTATGTATATTTGTAAATATGTTAGGTTTGTGTTTTTATTTTCTTTTCAATAAAGATAGCTTCCCCTACTAATAGAAGAGGTACTATGTCCCATTACACTATTGATTGTGTCACATGTGTTGAAGTGTTGGACACTTTTTACCACTAATAGTTTTTGGTGCCCACTATGGGGCACACTTTTTATTAACTCATGATAGCCACAAATATCTAATGGAAGGTGAGTTGTTTTACCATTCTAGAAGAAATATGTTTCACTAGAGATAGAAAAGTTAAAGGAATCTTTGATCTTTTTTTTGACCTACAACAATGACTCAATTTCTAATTAAATCTTGAAAATAAAATAAGAGTTGGGGAGTTTGTAAGTTGCCTATAAGTCTAAAAGTTAAAAACCACAATAGGGAGGTACCTTGGTGAGTCAAGATATTTTTCTTTCTAAAATTTTTATACCTCAAAAAGTAGTTTTTCTAAAAATAGTAGTGCCATGGTAGAATGCCATTGAGCCACTAGCTCTTAAATAGTTGCATGAGCTGTCAAGAGGCTCACATAAGAACTTCCCTAAGTTTTTTCGTAATTGGAAACAACATCTAGATGAACACATCACTGTATTATTTTCCACATGTGGGATTTTAGGTGTTGAACATGAAGATATACCTATAATATTATTTGTATAAATTATTAAATATGGAGTTGTTGCTCGGTTTTAAGAACACTATGAAGGCTAAGTTCAAAACTCTTTTCAAACCATTTAAGGATGTGCATGCCTTGATTTCTCAACTAACTCAAATGAAAAAGGAGGCTCATGAAATCATACATGACTTTGTTGCTAAGTTTAATTTATTATTGAATAAAATTCCTCAAGCAGATAAGCCCATAGAAGAAAACCATAAATGTTTCTTTATCAATGCCCAGCTAACATAAGTTGGTTTCCTCTTAAGAAGAAATATATTACCTAATATAGAGAAACCATAACCATTTTCTATTAAAATTGAAGATGATATGGTTATGTCTAGAAAGATAAAAATGGATTCTTCAAAATCTATAGGCTAAGCTTCAAATATTGAGTTTATCAAATAGTTGATCCAAAAACTAGAAAATGGTATTGTTACTTTAAATAATTAGTTACCTCAAAGGCATTTGTTGTCATCACAATAAGAGGTCCCTAGGAGGAATTGTGTACCTAATAATAATCGTCCAAGGTTATCCTCTTCTCAATTGAAGTTGGCCATTGAGGCTCCTCTATTCAATGCAATTTTGAAGATAGATGAAAGTTATGTTTATGATGAGGATGAATTTGAAACAGAAGACCCAAGTCTTCAGGAGTATGAAATTGAATAACCTACTAGTGATTCCAGTAATGATTTTCTAGAATATGAGTGTGAATAGGATGAATATGAAGATGTAGTTGGAGATGTGAATGGTCATTCCTATGTGGTTTTTATAAGATCTCAGAACTTGAATGTAGATGCCAAAAATAAGTAAGAAGTTGATAATGTGAACCAAAATGAGATATTTGTGAGTAAGGATGATCCCAAAGTGTTTCCTATGCCTAAAATACTCCCAAGAGGCTCTCCTCTACCACTTTAAATAAATACAAAACTACCAAAATCTAAAGTGTCAATTTCATCTCACAATCAAAATTTAGAACATCAAAAGACTTGTGCAAATTTAAAAAATAATGTAGCTTCAACACCTTCAAGCTTTGATTCCATGTCTTCATTACACATTCCTTCATTTGACATATCATATCATGTTAATAAATGGAATATTTAAATGTCTCAAGTAGAATATTTAAGATCAAATCTAGATCACTTGAATCAGTTGTATCATTTCATCAAAGAAGTCCTAGGTAATACAAATAAATCAAATTTTAAAGGGATCCTTGCTACACCCTCAAATTCTAAGCCATCAACTTCAGCTATGGTCACATCTACTTCCCCTTATGATAAGCAAGAGCCATTCTATATATCCATTTTATTAAAGGGTTGGAAGTTGAGTAATTACATTATCAATATTGGAGCTTCAAACAATGTCATGCCTACCGAGGTTCCTCATGATCTATGTCTTATGTGTATGAAGACTTTTAAGTAGTGTTTTTCCATGGATACAAAAAAAAATCCATTAGTTGGACAGATCAAGGAGGCATAAGTTACTCTAGCTTCCTTCTCATGACATGGATCATGGTTTGTGTCAATCAGTTTCTAAAAACAAACCTGATGATACCATAAATGATTCATTAGAAGAGGTACACAAAAGTCTTTTTTTTGGCACTATAGATCAGTGATATTCAAATATAACTCATTTCCTCACTTATGGGGAGTGTCCTAAAGGTTTTTTTACTAAGGATTAAATAATAATAAAGTTGAGAGCTATGCTTGATAAAATATGTCATATAAGACAATGTTTTTTTCAAAAGAAGATGGGTATTGATGGTATGTAGGAGACTAACCTAAGGTGTGTTGACCATAAACAACAAAAGATATTGTTAGAAGCTTTGCATAACAAAGTATGTGGTGGTCATTTCTTATCCCCGATCATAGCTCAAGGGATAATTACTATTGTCCCACCCTCCTTAAGGACACCTCAAGATTGGGTATCTAAATGTGAATTTTATCAATAATTCATCAATGTGGAATCAACCTTTCAAAGGGTTATGGATTTAGAATTTCATAATCTAAATTTGTAGCTATGTTGTTGAAACTAGTGGTAATTGAAGAACCTTTCTAGTAGTGGGGAGATCATAGTTATTTATGTAAAGGATATCACTTTCTTCTCCAATAAGTAGGAAGATCACTATGATCATTTGGTAAAAAAATTTAATAGGTGTAGATCCCATGCCATTCAATGAATCCCAATAAATATGTGTTTGGAGTAACCAAACACAAGTTTCTAGGTCACATCATGTCAAAATAAGTAATGAAGATTGATCCAAAGAGGGTTTTGATAATTCATAATCTTTTTATGCCTACTATCAAATAAGGCATCTTTGTTAAAGTGTACTTCTTAAAGAGATTTGTACTTGACTTTGTGAACCCAACTTATGATGAGAGGTAAGGTTAAATTCATTGGCATACTAAATCCTCACTCTAATACAGGCCAAACCCATGTCCTTACGACAACAGATTATTTTACACAATGGGTTGAATCCATTCATGTCAGGCAAACTACTTTTGAAGTAGTGTGTAATTTCATTAAAGAGAACATTTTGGTTAGGTATGGTGTTCCTCATAAGGTAGTAATTTCTGACAATACCTAAAAAAAAAAATTATTATAAGCTCATTGGTTTTTGTTATAGATATAGTATTTCCTTATCCCACTCTTTTGAAGTAGTGTGTAATTTCATTAAAGAGAACAAACTACTACCTTCAAGCTAATAGTAATAGGAAAAAAAGTAACAAGAACTTAGTCATGATAATCCACAAGCTTGTTGACAAGAACCAACAGAACTAGCACAAGAATTTATATGATGCAATTTGGGTTGATCACATTAATCCAAAGAGAGTTATTGGCATTTCACCATTTAAAATCATGTATGATACTAATACTACCATGTCTATCTCATTGGAAATGTTAGCACTTCATTTGGCTAAAGTATTCAAAGACTAGAACTTTAGATGTTCTTTGGAGAAGTGGATCCTTTACTTGAATAAATTGGAGGATGAAAGAGTTGTGGTATTCAATAGGATTACTAAACTTGAAAAAAAGGTGAAGGGCATATTTGACAAGAAATCTAGGCAAAGAGATTTTCAGGTCGGTGACCTCGTCCTCTTATGGGATAAATGGTGTGAAACTAAAGGTAGTCATGACAAGTTTGATTCTCTATAGAATGATCCTTTCAAGATTCATCACTTCTATGGTGACAATACATATTTATTGTCTTATTTGGATGGTACACACCTTTCACTTCCTTATAGTGGGCAATACTTGAAGCTTTTTAAGTAGTATAGATTATTCTCACCATTTATAGGTTAGCCTTACGATTTTGGTTGTGTTTGCTTTCCCGTTATTTACTTTTCATTTTTTATTTTTGTTTGTTGTCTTTTCTTTCTTTATTTTTGGTATTTTTCTTATGAAAATGTTTAAATAAGAGAGACTATATAGCCTAGTCAATATACAAGATAGTCTATGAAACCCATAGATTATGGAGTCCATCCTTGTATTTTTTAAATGCAGGTCCCCAATCAGAGCTAGTTATTATCTAATATTTAGCTAGTTTGTGAAATTTGGGTGATCCCATTTTAATTTTCTTGAAAATTGAATCATAAGAGGAGAATTCAAAAAAAGGTGTATATTGAAGGACTTAGCCATTTTCCTCTTTCAGTGTCAAGCTTCAATGACTATATTATAACCATTGGAGCCAAACAACTAAATTACAGCCATCTAAACCTAATGACTATAGTGTATCCATCAGACCTTAATGACTATAGTGTAGTTTCCAAACCTTGATAAATATGTTGCATCTATTGAACCCCAATGACTATAATACAATCATCAAAACCTGATGACTACAATGTATCCATCACAATTTTACTCAACCCTCATTAATACTTTTACATGATGGGGTCTCCTCAACCCCCTTATATTCAATCAAGATTATTCATTCATTGGTTATTATCCAAAATCTTTATTTTGGAGCTCAACACCTATTTTCCTCAAAAATTAGTAGTTTTGCTCATTTATTAGTATCTAGAGGTTATTTACCTCAGTGTTTCTCTTAATTTCTTCATAATATGTATACCTAAGGTTTGGAGTTGTTTTAAAAGTTTTTTCTTGTAGGTTATGTGTTTTCCTCCATCGGTTGCCTTAGACTTTGCCTAGTTTTGCATTTACTTGTCCTTGCCATTGGGATATCCCTATCAAATTATCACCCTTGCTTGGGAACCCTGAATACTTGTTATATCATGAAATAATTTTTCCTCCTCCCTAAATTAGAGTTATTATACTACACTATAACCTCAAACTCTGAATCCAGAGTTCTTAGATTGCACTGTAACCCCCAAACCCTAATGTTAGAGTGTTTCCTCCTCCCTGCATCAAAATTCTTGGACTGTAATACAGCCTTCAAACTCTAACACTAATTTTTTTGACTACCTGATTTTTTCCTTCCTATGCCTCCCCTCTATACACCTCTCCTTTTTCCATTTTCTTGTTCTCACTCACATTTTGCTTCCAAGTTCCTTACTATTTCATACTCATCATAAACAACAGATGGTTGGAACATCTAAGAAGAAAGGGAAAGAAAAGGTGAGTGAAATGAAGTGTCAATTCCAAGGGGTCACTTCCCCTTCCAATATCAATTCCAACATCAATTAATTAACTGACATAGACATAGGTCATATTGATATGGGTGATTCTAGAAGAGGATAAATACATCTTTCAAAATTGATTGGACACAAAGCAATTATGACAATGGGTTGGCTCAAGCCACTATGTTTCAAATCTCTATAAATTGCTTAAAGCCTATCATGACAATGGAAAGTCATTATGATGGAGATATAAAGGAGGTCTAGACCCTCAATAAGGATTCATCTTGAAATTTGAGCCCAAATACATTAAATAAATGTTGAAAATTATAGATCATAAGGTCTTTGTTGAGATTACTCTAGATATAACTTAATAATTTCATGAATAAAATAAATATGATTGTCTCAAATCCATAAACAAAGATTAACTTGTTAAATATAAAGCTTATGTGGCTAGGATTGCTAAGGTGATTGCTTGTCAAGATTTTAAGCTCAAAATCAATATTATCACTCTCATCAATAGGGTGGTAAGAAATCCCATGACAAGGGATTACCATGAGTGGATGTTCCAATACATCCAAATAATTCATGAAATAGTATATTAATTAGGTTGAGTTAATTAGCGACTCAATCCACAAGCAACTATGTGAAGTGATTAGATCACAAAAAATATATGATGTCTTATCTAGTTTATGCAATTTCATGAAAAAGGTTCTATGATGCATTGACCATAGTAGGTTTGATGTCTACCTCTTGCATACATGTGTATTATCCCTAATTTACATTGAAGGAATGTTAAACACTTCTATAGATTCAATGATGTTTTTTTCCACTTCATCATCTAGGTGTTTAAGTTAGATCTGTGTAACCAATGCTTCTCAATATCCACCACCACAAAGATATCCAGATGGGGCGACTAGTTTATAGAGTTTCTCACATTCTCTTACATCAGGGTTTGTGGGTGTGATTTTGATCCATATATGCTGCAAAATTTTGTTGATGATAAATAGGCACTCATGGAACTATTGAGATAACTAATGAAGATGCAAAAAAATTGATTATTAAGTACAAGTTTGTTGGGACCCACTTCCCTATGACTATTAGCATGTACACTTGTGCCACATTACATAAAGTTAAATCTATTAAATCAGATATGGCTCTAGTCATGCTTCAACCATTTCACAATCATCCCTCATTTGATATAAGGGGAATAGTGGAGGGCATTATAAGTGCTTCATTCAATCACATTCCCTATTATGAATATTTTTAGATGGACTTTGATGATGAAATAGAATTTAGACTCCTTGATTATACCTACTTCATGCTTGAGTGAGTGACTAAATATATTATTGTGGACATTCTTGCATACTTAGATATTGAATACAATGGACAAGTAATAGATGAAAATTATTTTTTTCAAGGCATCAAGACATTACCTCTCCCTAAGGTTGACTGGATTCAAGTAGAGATAACATCTCCTAAAGATCAAACTTAATGAGTCCTCGGGAAAACCCTTGTATGGCTGGCAAGAAAGGGAGTAGATGTACAATATGATAGAATTCTTCTACCTTTAAGAGTTATGTATTTAACTCTTCCTAATATAGTGAATCAAAATGAAGGGGAAGATCAAACTGTATCCTCTAGTACTACAATAAATACCATTGTGATATATGAAATATAGGAGTCACCTCCCAAACCAAAAAAAAACTCTATGAAATTTAAAATTAATAAATCATTTGGTGTCAAGGGTACTCCATACATATCAATAATATTGACAAAACCTTTAGAAGGAGTTGTCATTTTTAGGGATTGATCAGAAACATAACACTATAGTATATGGCATCAGATCCCTCTTTGTTCCCTGAGATCCCTTCTTCAACAACAACAACTCTTGTACTTTTAATAGAGACATGCAAAACTTCTCCTCATGATACATCTAAAGAGGTAACTGAAACCCTCTTAGAGAAAGAAATATATCTTCCAAAAATAGTAAAAAAATCTCCCAAAAAGGTAGATCCCCCACCTATCATCTCGGAGAAAGAGTTATAAACCTAGAAAGAGGTGAAACAAGAAGAAGCTTTCCTTCCTCCATAAGTAGAAAGAAAAATTGAGCCTACCATGGAAAAAACTCTAATAGTTTTACCTATAGTAGAGAAGGCATTGGATCAATAATATTATTCAATATAATAGGTTCTTAAAATATAAGCACCTCAATGGGTAAGTAAATTTATGAAGAAAAGGAAGAAAATAATTCCACCATTAGAAAAATATTTTGATACCCTCACTTCACCAATCCCTTGGGCATCAGAGAAACCCCAAATAATTTCTTATATTATTAGATATAAACAAGGGGAGAGGTACATTGAGATTTCAGTCCTATTTCTAGATAAATCTAAGGATGCAATCACAATAAAATATTATAGGATCTCAAGGGTTCACCTGGGGAAGTCTACCCACAAATGGCTATAGGAAAATGTGAAAATAGTTATTGGGTCCTTGATTGAAAAATATGATTAGGACAAAGTTATGAAGGACAAATTAAAGGAGAGGGTGGATTAGCTTGCTATAGTGGTCCAAAGTTTGGTTATCCCTACTCAACCTCGAATTCAACATTACACTCCAAATTCAGAGAATTTGAGGAAAGCTGAGAGAATTAGGAATATGGGAAGATCTATTGATGAATGGTCTGAAAAGCACTTAGAATAGGGAAATAAAATAATATCCTTAACCATTGAATTTTACTCCATGATTTAAGAATAAAAACAATATGCCTATAAGAAAGAATTTGAGTACATAGAGGAGTTAGGTCAATTGAAACATTGGCTACCTTGATTAGAGACCCTAGCAAGATCAAGTTGAATTCCTAGGGCTAACAAGGTATAAAATCAAGATGATAAAACAATCTTAATGCAAGCTCAATAATCAGGAATATTGGTAGTTAATACTACTTGTGATATATGTGAAATAATTCAAAATCTCCCATGTTCTTTCTTAGGAGATGAAGGGAAGTTAATTCTCATAGGAGATATACAAGAAACATTCAAGCAACTACTCAATCAAGAAACCAACCCCACTTCTTCATTTAGCTATAAATTATTTCAAATATTTATACATTTCCATAATTATTTTGACAAATTAGACAAATATTTGAATAAAATAATTCCTCAATAGATGATAAACCTGTAAGTAGAGGCTTAAATTCCTTACCAACACTCTAAAGGTCTATATCACAAAAAAGTAAAGAAGATACTACAAAATTTTGAGGAATGTGATTAAAAAAACAATGGGAAACATAATTATAAATATTCATGGTGGATGATGAATAAGAAGATGAACATGTGACAAATAAGATGCACTAAGTTTCAGTTCAATGTGCATTTTGGTGTGACCTCTAATGCAACTCTTGGTTGCATTTGACTCTATACATTTTGGTAGTTTTGACCAAGTCAGTAGGAACCTTGAAAAGTGTAACCATTTATATTTTTATAATTTATTTCCTAAGTCTTAGAAGTGGAATTTAATATAATTAGAAGGTTTGCATGCCTCTCTAGGGGATGTCAATTTTGTAATTTGTTGCAAGGAAAGGACTTTTGGAAACAAGAAAAGAACTAACTTTGTGTTTTTATAGAAATAAATAAAACTAAGTTGTTGTAGGAATTTGTGTTTATTCTTAGTTGTGTATGAATCCTATGTTCATTTATTCATGTTGTTGATCAATTTAATATCTTCTTAATCAAATATCTTAGTTCATAGTAAATTTAGTTTGAGTTCATGAATGTGATAGCTAGGTGAAACCTGCACTTGCTCATTTATTCACATTCTTTTCTTCTCTCTCAGTTAAGTTTTTTATATTTTCTTTAATCCACTCTCCTTATTAAATTTTATTTTATATACATGCAAAACCGAAGAAAATTTAGTGTGTATTTTTGTAAATATCTTAGGTTTATGTTTTTCTTTTCTTTCAAAATAAAGGTAGCTTTTCCTAATAATAGAAGATGGAATCTATCCCATTATACTATTTACTATGGTACATGTGTTGAAGTGTTGGACACTTAGTATTCCTAACACTTGTGCATAGGAAAATATCTTAGGCGCTGGTATAGGAGAAGATAGGATGATGCTTCATAGTGAGTCATTAAATTTTTTGGATATTTGCTTTCTATTACCTTGAACACTCATGTTGATATTTCTATCCTAATTTTTACACTTATATCTAGTAAAAAATATATGTCCTTTTATTAAATGACCAATTATGCATTTTAAGGTTCAGTATCATCTTATAGATTATTGACTCAAATTGTGCACACAAGTTTTAGAGACTAGTGTTTTACTTAAAACCCTAGGTCCTCTAACTTTGGTGTGTCACTTCACAAAATTGGGGTTTGTGGATTAAGTGATGTTAATATAACCTCAAATACCCCTCCATCAATTAATAATTCCTACATAGCCATATACTTTGAAGAGCACCTCAGATCATGTATTTCTCCCTTTATGAAGGCTTGTGTGTGAACAATTATGCAATATGCTTTATGTGAGTGCATATAATGATTTATCTTATAACTTGAAAAATAATTTTCATGGGTTTATCTTTAAATTATTTATACATGTAATAATACTACTCTTATGACTGATTTGGAAATATGAAAGAATAGGATAGTAGAACTTATTTATGTAAATGGATTAAGCATGAGCTTGATTGGTGTTTTCTTAGTAATTTCTAAGTGATAATGAATGACCTTTTTATTTTGTATTTATACCACATATTTTTAAATTATATCATGGTAGGTTTGATTAAGATAAATAAGATGACCCATACATGTCAAAATATTTTAAAATGTGACTATTTATAAGGCTTGGACACTATCGTCATATCTACGACACTAGTGTCGACGCTAGTGTCCTAGTCTGAACAATATTGTCTGGGAGGATAGGAAGTTGTTGAAGATTTATAACCACCAGAGTAGGATATAAATCATATTTTATGTAGATTATGGACTACAAGTGATTTGATTAATCAAAATATTAGGGTCAGACTATAAGATAAACATTTAAGCATAATGAGATGTTGAATGCTATCCTTTTGGAAATGGGAAGGTCATGCATTGAAGGGTTGATCCATGAATTATATTTGTAAAGTTTATAAGACTATTATATGATATAAAATTAGATTTTATTACCTACGTTTGACCCCACCCCCTTTTAATCTAGTAATGCATAAGGATGAAATTACTAGGTTTAAAGGAAATAAATGCATATTTTGGTGTGTAAAACACACCTTGATTTTTCTTGAGGCCTATTTGAAATTATTATTTATGTATTCCTAAAATTAGGATCATTTTATAGTGTAATTCATACATATAATTTGAAAATTGATTAATTGAAATACTTGAAATGAATGAAGGATTACACCTAGGTGTCAATACAACCATGTTTCCCCTTGGTACATACTTTGGTAATGATGGTTATTTGATGAATCATTGGAGAAATAGGTTCATAACTATACTTGGAGATGTGAAGAGGCTAATTGGAAGGTGATTATACCCCCAATCCAGTACAAGGGTGAGTTGTGTCAAGGCCATCGAGATCACTGAATCTCAATTGCACAACTCAAATGTATTCATAATCTAACCAATATCATCCAATTCAAATGGTGTAATCATATAAATATTCAAAAGGGAAGTAGTTTTAAAGACATTGAGGGAATTAAGTCTCAACTACACTACTCAAGGTAGCCAACTATTGCAAACAAGTAAAGCTCAATTAGTGCATCTTGGTAAGGTCAGTGCATAGATGTGTATATAATCTAAATATTTACTTATTATTTGGTGTATTTTCATGGAATATGCATCTCTAATGTGTCTTAAGATGAAGTATCTATCAGAATATAACATTTTCTTTGTAAACTATGTATAATATTTATCTCAAATCTTAAAAACTTTGTCCCAAATTTTTAAAATTGGTGCCAAATGAATAATATTATGACCTAAATGTATATATGAGTCATTTAAATTGTATCAAATTGTACCAATTTCATGTATTTAGACTCATGTATCTATGACATGTCATCCATTTTGAGGTGAGGGAAATACAATCTGGTAATCACTTTATTTCAAAAAGATAAGATAACCATGTCGTATTAGTATCAATCATGTAGTAATGAATCATATATTGGATTCATGTCTAAATATATGTATCAATGTGGCTCGTAGTATTCAAACACACTAATCCCTAAGATACATGATATGAATCATGGAAGCATCTAGGATTAACAAGCACAAACTTAACAAAATATCAAGTACACACATAAGAGCACTCAATGTCATGTAAAAGGCATTTAAGGATACCAAAAATAAGTGGCATGTTTTAATGTTTCACATTCAAAGGGAGGACATGTTCAAATTCTTGCACACTAAAAAAAAAAGGGGGGGGCAATCTGGCCAACAAACAAGGAACATGTTTAAATGTTCCACAATTAAGACAAGGTAGAAAATAGTAAGTACACTCAACTAAGCCATGTGAGAAGATGAATAAATTAAATATAAGCAACTAGCATAAACATATCATGCTATTCCTTGCATACATGTGTTAGCAAAATGTCTTGTAGTAGCATATCTAGGATATTGTGTAAAATGTAAGCATGAGTATAGACATGTGTAAGTGTTTGTATGTAAGCTCAACATGATAATGTAAAGTGATCATAAAATAATGTAACATGTATCAATCATGATCAATGAATTAAATACCCATAGTGTAGTGTGTCACAGGGGTGGAAAAAGGTCCAACATATATATGTTCATGTATCATGTAACTAGTGTATGCTTGTATCACACCCAAGTACCCATGAAATATATGTGTGTATAGAAAGGAAATGATATTTTGTCTACTAAGATAAAGTATAAAACATATGAAAAATATATTAAACATGTAGATGTTAAGTATTTTTGTATTTTTATTTTATTTGAATGCTTTTATATTTTATTTATTGTTTGATTTTTTTTGTATTTTTGCATATAGTATGATTAGCAAAGGTTCTATGGACACAGGAAAAGTGATTAAGAATTAAAAGATGTCATCAAAGGGATGTATCGATATAGGTCCTATATTATGTGTGTCATAACCCTCAATTATATTGTCATATTCATCCTGCATATTATTTATACCATTCCAATCAACTTTTGCATAACCATAGTTAGCATAGGAAAGGACTAACTTGTTAGGTTTTTCTTGAACTTGTGATACACCATATTGAGAATATGTGTATGAAAAACCAATTGCACCATAGATTGGAGTTTCTTTATTAAAATTTTTTTTGTCTTGAGTATGTTCATCATTGTGAAAATGTTTCATCTCATTATGGACTAGATAAGATTCATGTACCTTTGCATGGAACACTAGGAAAAGATGTTATTTGTGCTTTGACTTCTTGATCATTTTTTAAAATTGCTTGTTCTATATTTTCTATTTGAATATTTTCTTACTCTAATTATTTATTTTGAATCTTTTCTTGGTCTAAGTTTTTCATTTGTAATTGTCTTTGCTATGAATTATCCTTTTATACCCATACTTGTTTTTTTTTGCACTTATAATTAAGGATATACACTCATAATGTGAGTGGGTTGCTTAATTGATGTATTAATGATAGGATCACCACTATCAATTTCAATTTGTATTTTATTCTTCAAATCCAAACAATAATTTGTATGATGCCCATGTATTTTATTATATGCATAATAGTATTTTTATCTCCTTAAACGATATAGAGGGGGTAGTTTGATCAACTTATTTCTAAGCATTTATCTTAGAATCTCACTTGCATTCTTATTAACATTTTATACAATTTTTGAATCACTTGTTGTAGATGATTTTAATTTTAGCTTCTTATTTTAATATGAAACTTTGTTTGGCACAACATTGCTAGATGAAGATGCAAACACATGACTAACACTATCATATTTTGGATTATGCATGCATGTAATCTAATTTTATAATTATGTAATTTTAAACTATTATTTTATTTTATTTTTTAAAATATTCTATGATCATTCCCATAGTGATTATTTAATCTTTAAGGGATTAAAAATCCCAAACCTTAGGTACTTCAAATTGCATATGCATGCACACACCATCTAAGGAAGATGTGGGAGGTGGAGGGGGTTGAAGAATGACATATTAATTACCTTCATTTGAAATTATAGGGTTGCTCAAATTATCTCTTATGATAATGATAACATGGACCTAATTAGAGGGATGGTATCTATCACCCTATAGAGATTTAAAAAGAGGTATTCTAAAATGTTTAAGATATGATTGCTCATATTCCCATGTCCTACTTGGTTTGACAAAATTTTACATTATTGAAGATTGTGTGGATATTTGGATAGTTAATCCATCATAGTCATAAAATATGTCTATATCATCCATGATGAGTAAAATAAATAACACAAAGGCTATGGAAAGAAGGAGAAAAAACATCACCTTTATTAAGCTTATGCAAAAATTAGATACAAAAAAATAAATGTAGCAATCTAAAACTCTATAAGGTTTAAAACCCTAGAGCAACCTATGGTTGCGCAAGAAGACTCATAGATTGGGTTCAAAACAATTTTAACCCTTTCTATATGGGTTAAGGGGGAATATCCCAATCAACTATGGATTAAACTATTGTAAAAACATGCTAATTAAATAATTCAGATTCACAATATTTTGATACAATGTTGAATTATAAAAGTAAGCTAAATATATATTGTATAAAACTAAATAGTAATTTGAATGTAGCAGCACAAATAAAAAATAATAATTATTTACTAATGTGTATGTGTATCTGATATATACAAGTATAGGAGAAGATAGTATGATGTTCCATAATGATTCATTCTATTATAAATATTTACTTTTTATCAGTCTAGACACTATAGTTGAGATCTAGACACTACCATTGAAGTTTTTGTCATGAATCTAATGTTGTTGTCTAGTGCAGAATAAAGGTCATTTTATGAAACAACAAACTACACCTATTAGGGTTCACTAATTCCTTACATAATGTTGACTCAAATCACATGCATAATTTCTAGAGATTAGTCTTTTTCTCAAAACCCCAAATCCTCCAACTTGAGCATGTCACTTTGAAAAACAAGGGTTAGTGGGCTCAAGTGAATTCAAGTTGACCTAAAAGACCCCTCTATTAATGAGTGTTGTATACATATCCATATACTTTAAAGAGGGCATCAGACCAATTTAGTTCTCCCCATTATGTGGGTTTATGTGTGAATAATTATGTAATATGTTATATGTGAGTGCATGTCATGATCTAGCTTATAACTAGACAAATACTACTCATGGGATTCTCTTTGAATGCTTTAGACCTATAAGAATACTACTCCAATGACTAATTTGAAAATAGGAAATAATAGGGTAGTAAAACTCAATTGTGTAAATGACTTAGAAGTGTGAACTTGATAAGTGTTTGCTTGGTAATTATTAGGTGATAATGAATGACCTTTTGTTTTGTATTTACACCACACCTTTTGAAATGATCTCATGGGAGGGTAAATTAATACAAATATGTTGACTCATACATGTCAAAATATTTTCAAATTTTATGGTTTTAAAGGATCAGATACTAGTATTAGATTTAGAACACTAGTGTCCTAGTCTAGACAGTAGTGTCTGGGAGGATAGAAAGTTGTTGAAGATATGTAACTACTAGAGTTGGATATAAATCAAGTTTTATATAGACTATGAGATATAGTTTATTTGGGTAATTATAATATCAGGTTTAGACTATAAGATAAGCATTTAGGCATAGTAAGCTAGTGAATGTGATCCTTTTGGTAGTGGGAAGATCATAAACTAAAGAGTTGAGCCATGAGTGATGTTTGTCAAATGTACAAGACTAGTATGACATATAAAATAATATTTTAGTATATAAACATATATACACTATTGTACATTGATAAATTTGACCCCATTCCTCCCAAATTCAAAATAAATCATTAGGAGTAGCCACAAACCAAGTCTGAAGTACACCAAATCTAAGTATGATAAATAATTGTCGAGTATCAAATCCAAATCATTGGTTGCATTCATATAGTGAAGGAGCACAATTACATATTTTCACTAGGTGGGAGAACTGTGTGTGGTTTGATTTCCCTTTTTGGAGTATCGAATATGTAGGTAGTAATTAATCATAAATGGGAATGATTGAGATCAACTCAACCCATTATGCTTTCTTGAATTTTTAAGTTTTTATCCCTCACAAGTACATCTAGGGTTTTAAGATGAAGGATGCTAATTTTTGGAGTTGCATGCAACATTAAGATATGACATCACACATACATAGATTTCATATACAAGTGAAGGTGATTGTATGATCATAAATCCCTCTTCCAACACAAGTCACTACAAACCACATCAATATTGATAGTTGATATTGACCCAAATCTGACAAAAATACCCCTATGCAAATAGAGATATAGTTCTCAAACTTTATGGATCACATGTTTGATTTAGTTTATTTTCCACCATCATAAGTTAGTCATAGTCAAATAGTCAATCATAAAAACTAAGTACTTATCCTTTTTTTATATGTACATATATTTAGCATATGTCACTTGTCAAATCATTACAATCTATTCAAACATTTGCATTCAAATTCATACTTTAAATACCATATTTAGTAATTAAAATTCACATATTGGTTTTTATTTTAATTAGATTAATTAATTCATATTAATACATATTAGGGTAAAACATATTGGTGAACACATACATTGCTCAAAATGTGTCAAACTCTAGGTCACCCTTAAGGTTTCATCAGTATAGGTTTCATATTTCAGCCTCAAGGTTTTTTTTAGAATTGATTTTTGACTATCCCCTAATATTACACATTACCCATGGAATTAATAAATAAATATTGTCTTTATTTGTTAATGCAAGCCATGAAGGGAGTCTTTTTGTATTGTTTGACTTAGCTATGTTACAATTTCATCAATCATATAATCAAATGGATCAAATCTAATAACACTAATAAGGTTATAATGGTGAACAATCCCAAGACTTCATCAAATCATATTATTGTACCATTCAATTCAAGTTGCATTTTGTTACCACTAGGCACCAAAGGGCATGCATGACTCTTTTTATTCATCCTACTCCTATAACTCAAGATTGTATTAACTACCATTCATTCCCATTATTTACCCATGACATATTTTGGATTATGTGGTCTATGTTATCAAAACTACACAAGGTAGGGTTCCCCACCATGGGAAATAGAATTAAGGTAGTAAACATGTTCTTCATCAAATCCCTCTACCTCTTATGAAGAAAGCCAATCAACCCAAAGGGTATGACATCATAAACCAACCAAAGAACACCTATTTTTAAAAATATATATTATAGCTAATCAAGAGATCAATGGTATGTAAAGACATCTTATCTTAGGCATTGTAAAAAGCAACTTTCCCTATCAATACACAACTTGCATCATTTTCCTCTATCATTATTATATTAAAGGATATCAAAAAAATCATCACCTTGACAAAGAATACTTACCTATTGTTTAAGGTATTTTTTTTCATTTTATATATAAAGTAAACTACTCAAAAACTTAAAATAAGATACAAGGTTTTACAAGATTACATGTGATTGAAATGGATTGTGCATTGTATTTAGTGATGTGAGAACTTCTTTTTGTCTTGGAAATATTACCTGCATAAAATTGACAACTCAAACAAAAGATATATTAATATGATCAATGAGTGGGTTTCTTAGTACGAAACTAGTCCTAGGAAGTGGTACACTTCCTTAAAGGGATGTTATCCCATTATCTTAGTAATTAAGCATATAAATATAAATAAAATTACAATAAATCATTTAACAAGGTTGATAAGATAATAAAATTATTTAATTTTTAATCTACGTTCATTAGATGAAGATTGGAAAATTAGACATTCTAATAGTCTTTAGCAGCATCCTCTTCAACTTGGATCACTTCTAACTAGTCTATAATTGATTCTATGGTGGGGGAAAACACAATAGCACAAATGCATAACTCAAATGAATTGTCACTTTGGTATGAGAAAAGGGGAGGTGGAACTATATATAAATCTCAGATAGTAACCACTTCATGAATAATTCTAGGAATTATCATCTACAAGAAATCCATAACTTTAAGAAAAAATGATCTAAGATGTAAATCAAACTGTAAAATAAAAGATATTCAGATGTAAACAAAATGTATTTTTGATAGAGATCAATGTCGATCAATAGGAATGATGTCGATTTTATAAATGTAGACAACGGTCTCAAGGCAGGGTTTAAAAAGATGGATTTAAAAGGATTTAAGATGGTTTTAGGGTGTCTATAGTTGACTAAAGATATTTTAAGACAAATTATAGGGATAAATTAAATATAAAATTGAATGTAAAATAACAAACAAATAGAAATAATTATAGAATGAATTGTTAAAATGAATGATAGACTAACCTTCTTAATGCTTCTAATCTGTAACATATAATAAGTTTGATAGAATGATCTTGATCCTCTTATGGGGTGGAAGAGTTAATGTAGGTGTTGAAGCTTCTTAGGAATGAAAAATTATTTAACTGATACTCCAGAAGAAGAAAAATTGGCCTTTTAGTACAATCATAAGCATAAGAAATTGATCTTTCAGTCTAGGGAAGGCTATGGTTAAAAATTGATGTCCATTCAATAGAATCAATGTCAATCATGGGGATCACCAATTATTCCTAGCTAAACTTTCCCAAGTTGTTGAAACAATCCAACCGAGAAGTTAATTTAAGCTCTTAGTTATTTTATTGATTTCGTGATTATGAGGTGGTTAAAGGTAGTTAAAACAACCTACCATGAATTCTATTTTAGGTAGATTTATTTAGATTTTAACATAAGTAACTAATTGATTAAATTACTTAAGTCAAAATTAGTTAATAAAATGTAATTACATAAGGTAAATGGCAAAAGGGTAATTAAATATTTACATGGGGTAAAATAGGGATAAATAAGAAGGGCAGCTAAGACCTAATCTAGCACAAATATTATTGTGCAAAATCCTAGTGCCTGCATTTGCCCCTTTTTTGTTGAGTGGTTTATAATAACTTATTGAGAGACAAAAACTAAGAGAGTTATAATTCCCCAAGTATATATGAGAAGGTATCCCCCTCAAATTGGGAGTTGATGAAAGATGATGAGGTGGAGATGGGTTTGAAAATAAGGTGGTAATGGATAAGTTAGATATCAAATGAGCATCCAAGATGCAAGGATAAGCATGAAGTATAATGTTTCACTAACCAGATATAGGATCGTCAAATAGAAATGTCCCAAGGAAAACAAGTAATGGATTCTCACATCTATGAGCATGTGGGCTCAATCGAAGGCAATCAAGAGGACAAAGGCTAGGATGGGTTGACCAAATCATTGAGTGTGCTTAGTACATGTGCATTACCTAGAGACAATTACTCTCAAGATGAGGTGAATTTTTAGGATCCATAGGGGATAGACTCTAAAATGAATAGAGACCTCTCAAAGTCTGTGGGACTAATAGGGGGTCTACATCCACAAGCTAGTAATGTTAGGTAATAATGAATGAGGTAGTTTTAATAAAAGATAACTTAAGTAGTCTTGGGTCAACACTAGAGGGATGCAAAAAAATTATAAGTAGTACAAAGAATAATCTAAAATTGACATAATCAAAATTAATCCACAAGATTGATGTCAATTCTAAAAAATCAACACTAATTGTAAAAGAATAGATGTCAATCTATGAGGGCTATAAATAGGATGCCTAACATGTTAGGTGCTCATTTGAAATCAAGACCGTGTGAGTAACAGCCAAAAAACTTGACACTTGTCCACATGTTAGTGTGAGATACAAATGATGGATGTGAGTGGGAGTGCATAGAGGAATTGATGATGACCTCATGATGAAATAGGCTTGAATTTGGACTAATTTTTTGAATTTTTACATGCTTTTAATTTTTTAGATTTTTATACAAGTTTTTGAAATAGTTAAAATTGTTAGAAAGTGTAGATTTTGTAGGATTTTTAGAATGTTAGAATATTGTTTTTTTTAGATTTTGTTGATTTTTTTAGTAAGTTATTTATACATAGGGTCACATAGGGATCAATTTTGATCTTTAAAGATTGATGTCGATCACCTAATGATTGGCACTGATTTTACCCAATCGACACCAATCCTAGAGGATTGGTATCGATCATTCAGGATCAAGGATGATTGAACCCAGGATAGGAAAAAAAGTTTTAAGAAAACTTAAGAACACAGGTAAAAAAAGCTAAGGTTAAAATACACTTGCAGGCATATACATAACTTACGATGTAGGATCAGGTTCTAACACTCTTAGATCAGTTACACATTCAGATGGATGATGGTGATTGGAGGCATCTGGAGGTTGTTGGCTTGGGAGGCATATTCCACTATCATCAAACTCACAGAGATGTGGGGTTGTTAGTAGCATTATTGGAGTGATGGGATATAGCCACAAGGACATTTTGGTTACTTATTATAGAGATCACCATGATGGTGGAAGACATCTACCAGATACTCTAACTACCTGTAGAGGGAAAAATAATAGTTACAATTGATGAGAGGGGATGCAGAGTGGCACTGGCATGACTATATGGAGATGATGCACTAAACATCACTTTCACTATTGGGGGTTATGTTTTTGAGAGTTTATATGAGGACATGGAGGGAAGATTGGTGATGACCATGATGATACTATCCATCTTATGTTATACATTACTAGATTTATGGGGAGGCTAATTTCCTTAGAGTTTGATAGTTGTAATAGCAGACATGTGGGAGCATCTCACTATATTTATGTGGTCTCTAACTCTTCTAGTATAGGTATATAGGGAGTTGTGGGGCTGGAAGACACAATGATAGTTTAGGAATGATATTATTTATGTTATACAATGATGGGTATATGATCACATAAGGGTGGTGTGCCCACTTGATACCCCTTGGGCACAGTGGCACCAGATACCATACAGCATGGGATTCCAATGGTAAAAGGAAGAGCTTCTTCTACCTCATACATATGGATTTAAATGAGACTTTGCATACTATCAGGGAGTGGTTAAGGGTTTATAGGAAGGGGATGTTATTTTGAGTCTATATCTAGGGTTTCTAGCATAGTTAGGGGTGGAGAAGGAGATATCGAGGAGACAATTGGATACGTGGTTGTGGGGGCAGAGAGTGGAGCACCTAGATTACTTTTAGTTTAATAGGGTGTAGTGCTAGTTTGGGTTGATCTAGGGTATCTTAGATGCACCTCAATTATATAGGAGGGATGATTTAGATACTAAGCTACTAAAGGCCTAATATATGGAGCCAAAGGTAGGGTCATAAAAAAGGGTGAGTTGCAGCAAATGTAGATGATGCAAGGGCTACATTGGCATATTCATTATGGTTATCAGGTTAATTGGGGGTGAGATAGGAGGGGGTAGTATAGCCTCAAAAATATGGGGATGATGTGGAGATGGAGGAGGTTTGGGAGTAGGGACTAGTAGAGGAGGGTCTAGTAGAGGAAGAGCACATTCAGGGGTTGATTGCAGAGTATGATGCACTGAGGGCAAAGCAAGACACTTTACAGGGCCAAGTTAGGATACTATAAGTATCTTTGATAGAGGCACAAAGGAGCCAGGATGGCTTACAAGTTTAACTAGAGGTGTTACAGGAAATTCATGTTCAAGTAGTGTAGGATCATGAAAGATATAGGGTATAGAGGGATGGATAGTTTTCATGGAGGGGCTATGGTGGTGGCAGGTCAGAGGGAGACAGGAAGGGTCAGGCCTAACACAAGGAAGGGAGGTACAGTGAGCCTAGGTAGGTACTAGGATGTCCTCGTATAGATCTAATATTATGAAAGGATTATGTAGGAGTAGCTACCAAAGGTACCCTAGTATGTGACTTATGTTTTGACACAGGTGAGAGCATCTTGATGATTGTAGGGTGGCACACCTAGCTTGGAGAGTGTAGTATGGGGGAGAGGTGATAGGGATGGAGATGGGGATGGAGACATAGGAGTTATTGGAAGAGGGCCCAACATCCACATGAGTTAGATATAGTTTACAAATTATCCATATGTTTTTATTGTACCAACCATAGATCCATTTATTATATTATTACTGGCTAGAGAGCCACCTTGTACATTATTATTTTGAGACATTATATATACATATTCTATATTTTGATCATGAGTTAGTTTTGGACTTATGATTAATGTGTTGTGATTTATAGATTTTATATTATGTGGTGAATTTACCTTTTTTATCATGGCTATGGATTAATTATGTGATTATGATGTATGTTGTTTTTATGTCATTATGGATGGTAATAATGGGATATTTGGTGATTTTTATTTTATATCTTTTGACATTATGATATTTGATTAGATTTAGATATTTTTATTGATATAAAAAAATAAAGGAGGTATATATGACTCCTTATCAGGTTAGATTTTAAACATAGATAAACCGCTTGTTGCATCTACAAGTGCATCCTTTATTTAGTGTTAATAATGACATAAAACAAACCTATGTCAATGAAGTTCATGACCTTTTTAGAAGGGATTTAATATGGATATGATATAAGTAAAAGATTATATTTTGAGTAATATAATTATCATCTCATGTTTTTAGAGATATAAATCTAATCGTAGAACCTTTCGCATAGACTTATCAATGCAGGAAGTCTACAATTTTGCATAAAGTTGATCAATGTAGGAAGCTTTCTTGGGATTTTTATTATTATTACTTTTTTGTTCAAGGCTTTTGGTTTTTTAGAGGCATGATTTATAAAACTGATCAATACAAGAAGTTTTCCATTATATTTTTTCTTTTTAAATATCCATCCTTCAAGGGAGTGGTCTATTTTGTTTAGGATATATACTCGCACGGCTATCCTTCAAGAGAGCAATTTGTGATTGTTATGCTTTTTTATGGATAGTTGTCCTTCAAGGGAGCATTCTATACTTTTGCCCTTTATTTTTAGATATATATATATATATATTATCTCATATTTTTTATTTGGATTTAAGGTAATTAAGGTTAGCGTCTAGTTGTTTGCGCAATACAATATGTATATCCCTAAAAATAAAAAAAATTAGGTAAGAGATTGTTTAGAAAATAATGATTTGGGGGTTCCTTCTATTACGAGCAAAGATTATACATCTAGAACATGTTGTGAATAGAACCAAGGTGTCCATATTTAAGATGAAGATAGGCATGTTGTCAGATTTCCACATGATTCTTTTATCATTATTGAGTATTTTATGGGTGATGGGAGATGTAACTTTTAGGTTGTTTTGAGACCAAAGGAGGAGAAATCATATTGATTATAGTTTGTTTTAAGTTTATTAATAGTAAAAAGGACATAGATGCAAAGCATTAAGAGGTTCACATTTTGGTTTTCCCTCAAGAGAGGGCAAATGATATGCCCCAGACCTATATTTATGAGTGATAATATATGGTCCAAGCCAATTCAGAGAAAATTTTCCTCTTTTAATTTTTTTCATATTTGTTACATGTTGATTTTATTTAAGGACAATATTGTCAATATTAAATTCTCATTCTTTTAGATGTTGATTATATGCACATTTTATTCTTTCTTGATATACTTGGAGGTGGTTAAGGGCCACAAATCAATGCTCATCTAAAATTTCAAGTTGTGTTAAATGATCCTAATGATAGTCCTCTTTAGAAATGATTCCTCTAAGAGAAATTCATATATAATAAATTTGTATTTCTATAGGGAAGATAACTTCCATTCCCTAGACCAAAGAAAAGGGTGTAGCACTAGTAGAGGTTTGAAAGCTAGTATGATAAGCCCATAAGGCAAAGGGAACATGAAGATGCCATTTTTTCCCAACCTCATTGACTACCTTGGTTGGAATTTTCATTAAGGTTTTATTATATGTTTCGACCTGTCTATTAGGTTGTAGATAATAAGGGAATAAAGCTTAGCTTAATGTCAAAAGAGTCATAGATTCTCTAGACTTTCTTATTTTTAGAAGATTTTCCATTATCTATAATTATCTTATTAGGGACACTGAAGCAATAGATAATATGATGATTAATAAAATCAAGAATCTTATCTACTTTAGTCTAAATAAGGGGAATGTCCTCTACCCATTTAGTGAAGTATTCAGCGGCGATAATGCTAAAATTGTGTCACTAGGAAGATTTGGATTAATTTGTCCTATAAGATCTAACCCCCACTGAGAAAATGGCCAAAAGTCACGGGCCACTTATAATGAATTACCAGGGATGTGAAAAATGTTAGCATTTTATTAATATTTCACACAAAAACAATCTTGATTTAGAGTAAGCCAATAATAACCTATTCAGAGAATTTTCTTAGCAATAGAAAAGGCCACTAAAGTGTCCCCCACACAACCCAACATGCATTTATTGGATTATGAGAGTATCCTCAGAGTTATGAAGACATCTAAGGAGTAGACCATCAAATCCTCTCTTATAGATAATACCCCCTAGTATGATATAATGAGTGGTCCACTACTGAAAAGCATGATTAGCATTTTTAGATAAAGCAGGGAGGATAATACCTTTAGATTGGTAATCAAATGTCTCTGTGTACCATAGATCTAAATGATTTTCTTCCACATTGTGGATAGAAGGAAAATCTATTCTAGTCTAAGATGGTTGATTGATTTTGTGGATTAATGCAAAAATCTTGGATTCTTGAGGGGAGGATGGGATAAAGGAAGTTAAAGAGGCCATGGTATCCGTGAACTTATTAGTTGACCAAAGAGTGGCTTGGATGGCATAATGATCAAAATTGGCTAATAGTTGGACCACTAACACATTATATTTCTGGAGGATGTCATTATTACATTGATATGTGTCATTGATTTGATTAATAACCAATTGAGAATCTCTATAAATACAAAGTGACCTAATGTCCAGGGTTAAAGTAGTTTAGAGACCTATAATCAAGGCTACATACTCTACCATATTATTAGTGCAATCAAAATCTAAATTGAAGGATAAAGGTATAGGATCACCTTTAAGAGGTATCAAAATAATTCCATCTCCCCCCACACGTTCACATTTTGATCCATCAAAGAATAAAGTATTTGATAATTAGGATCTACCAGAGATGTGGAAGTGATGGATTCATCTAGGAATTCAAAATTAGATCGTTGACCACCTAAAAGAGGTGCCTCTACTAACTAATCAGCAATGATTTGGCCTTTAACTAAATTTTGGTGGAGAAACTCCAAACCAAATTTTGCTAAAAATATAAACCACCTAGCCATATGTTGATTCTAGTAAGGCTTTGAATGCATAAATTTGAGGGGATTAGTGTTCATAATTACGTAGGTTTTTTTATCAAGCAAATAGCAGTGACTCTTAGAAGCTAAGAAAACCAAAGCCAAGCATATTTTATCTAGATGTGTATAGTGTGTCCCATTTTCAATGAGAGTAGAGCTTATGTAATACACTACTTGTTTTTCTAGTGTTGGTCATCACAATGGGCAAGCATAGCCCCCTGAGCATGATTTGTGGCTAAAATATACAAGAAGAAAGGTCATCATTCCTCAGGAGGAATAAGTATTGGCTAGGAGAGGAGATAGCTCTTGAGAGCTTCAAAGGTTTCCTAATAATTAGAATCCTAGATAAACTGAGTATCCTTCCTCAAAAGGTGATAGAACAGTTGATAACGATCAGATAGCAAGGAGACAAAATGTCAAATAGACTATTATTTTCCTTTTAGGCTACAAAGTTACTTAAGGTTGGATGGGGGTGGCATATCTATGATGGCCCTAATCTTAGCAGGATTGACTTATATACTATGGATGGAAATGATAAAACCCATGAGTTTACCAGTCAAAAATCTAGAAACATAGTTTTTGGAGTTGAGGTAGACATAGAATTGGATTAAACAGTCAAAGATTACTTTGAGAAATGAGATATGGTCCTTTTAGATATTTGATTTAATGATAAGGTCATCCACATAATCCTCAAAAATCATATCGATTATATCATGAAAGATATAAGTCATATATCTTTGGTAGGTGGATCCCACATTTTTAAGGCCAAAAGGCATAACCTTATAGCAAAAAGTCCCCTAAGGAGAAATAAAAGAAGTCTTATGCTGATCCTTTGAGGTCATAAGGATTTGACTATACCCAGAGAATCCATCCATAAGACATAACATTTCATGCCCTACCATCAGATCCATCAGATGATCAATGTTAGGAAAAAGAAAGTCATCTTTTGGACATGCAAGGTTTAGATCTCAAAAATATGTACAAAGATGGAGACCCCCCATGGGTTTTGTGATAATAACAATATTAGACACCCATTAAGGGTATTCAATTGATTGAATGAAATTGACAGAAAAGAGGCATTGTAGCTCCTCCTTCACTAAGAGCATGATGCAAGGGTGCATATTTCATAGCTTTTGCTTCACTAGCTTAGCTTCTTGGATAGTGGCAATATTATGAACAACAATAGTAGGATAAATACCTATAATGTCACTATATGACCAAGTAAAAGCCTCGTTACGGTCTGCCAAGAAGGTGGGGAAGTCTTAGTATTTCTGATGGTCTAGAGATTTACTAACCTTAACAATGCATAGGGTATCCTGAGACCCTATGTTAATGTCTATGGTAGCTTCATTTAGTAAACTAGATGTTTCAACTAGTAGGGATTTATGTAAGTTTGAGTTCTTTGTACCTAAGGAACTCAAGATAGACTCATCATCTTGACACTGGAGAACTGGGATGGTGGGAGAGTCTTTTGTTACCATATTAGGATAGGTAAGGAGGATGGATTTAGTTTTTCCATTCCTATGATAGGTGAGAGGTTCTAAGGTTATTGCATTGACTAAAAAAAATTTTGGGGGGATGGACATGACATCATCCATTTCAGGGAGAATGCTAGAGGATGACACTATGACATTCTCTTCAGGATTAGATGTAGGGGTGAGTTCAAGAATAGCTTTAGGAGTATTATTAAATCCCATGCCATATTTTTCATATGGTTTTCTAAAATATCCTAATGTAGCATCGTGTGGTCCTTGCTCAATCATCCTGTGTTAAATCCCTTCCAAGTGCATCATTGTAAATACATGTGAGCAAAGAACAATTTATCTTGAAATGAGAAGATAGAGGAAAATAGTTTGGCTAGGGATGGGATATCAAGATATAAGGATGATTGATCAATCCCTCCATATACCAAATGAATCTATAATAAAGGGGGGCCAAAGGAGAAACATCCCTGAGGTTAGGATAGTGGTCACATTATTTGTCAGGACACCCATATTTTCTGAGGAGTGGGAAGCATGTTAAGTGCTAGTAATTGGTACTCTCCTATTATGGAATCCAAAGGAGTCTTATCAGAGAGTAGTGATGAAGGGATTATTGCACTAGTCAATGATTCATTGGATGATGGTGATGGGGTCACACTTTTTAGGGGGAGTAAAACATCATTCGGTCAAAAGGTGAGATTATAGGTTTTAATTGGATGTGGATCAATAAGAACAATGTGAACTTCCCTCATGTTCATATTTGATCACCGATGTAAAGTGGATGGAACACACTGGATAACACATATCTAAGGGTGCCTTAAGAGGATATTGTATTAGAATTCTCCTTCTTTTACATAAAATAATTTGTGAAGAACTTGAGAGCCTACTTGGATGGGGAGGACAACAGTTCCTAATGTGGGAGCCACTGTGTCATTAAAATCTCACAATACTGTTGGATATTGAGCTACAATTGTTTCTAGAATTTATTGTTGTTTGAATTCATGCATGGAAATAATGTTAATACTAGTCCCATTGTTATTCATTACTCTTTTGATTTGAGTTTGATTAACATATGTTGTGATAAACAGGGGTGGATCTTGGTCTTCAGATGATAAGGTAACTATCTCAAAATCATTAAATGAATTGATGAAACCATCTGTAATGCTCCAATGAATGCCAACATTAGTTGAGGTTCATCAAGTTATACATGCATGGCTTAAAGGACCTCTATCATTGTTTGATGACGTTGAGGGGAATTCTCAATTAGTTCATAGAGGGAAATTTTGATTGGAGTTTGGTGAAGTTGATTCAGAATCGATATTTATATAAGTTTTGAAGAATTTTTCTTTTGAGTTTTTATTAAAATGGAAACTTTAGGTTTAATAGTGGAGGATTTAGAACTTTATGCATCTAGGGTAAGGGCTTTAGCTATGGACACTTTGGCTTTGTTCAATTTTTGGGTTTTGATATCCTGCACTTGAGACTGGGTTACTATCTTTATTATGTCGATATGAAATAATGGGGAATTTGTTAGTCCTTGATTTATTCATTTTTGAGGGTCCCAGGGATTGAATAGGAATTGAGTTGAGATCATCAATCATACTTTCTTAATCTTGTTTTGATTTACCTTTTAAAGGTTTTACTATGTTAGTATCAAGGATATTTATAGCTTTAGGATCTAATAGGGCATCATGTTGTTTAATTAACAAATCATCCTCATCCAAAAGTTATTGAATTATGACCTTTAGAGCATTGTAGCTCTTAGTATTGTGTCCAAGTATCCTGTGATAGGCACATACTTTATTTTCCCTATACCACATAGGTTTATGAACATGGGTATTACTTGGTTTGATGGCAGATAATGTAACTAGAGAGGTTTGCAGAAATTGGTTAAGGATAGTAGCAAAGGATCCTCATAAAGGATCTTGGTTAGGTTTTGTTGCCTTTTAGGGCACTAGTTTTTGATACGTGCTTACCTCGATACTTTCCTTTTCCGTATGAAGGGTACATGCAATTTTAATGGGTGATAAGGGTGTTTTAGCTAAGTCTTGGGGATAACCAAAGTCTACTAGGTTAAAGTGAGGTTTTGACATGGGTAGTATCGATGGAGGATTTTGAACTGATTTTAACCCCTTCATAGAAGATTTTATGATTGAGATCTTCAATTTCGAGGAAGGATGTGGCCCTAGTATGGATGGTTTAGTTTATTACTGGGTTTGTTGGAGTAAGCATTAAGCTTAATCGGGAGTTAGTTATTTATTTGATATATGTAGAATATTTGCATCACTATTTTATGCATGCAAATATTCCATATCAACTAATCTTGGTTTCACGCAACAAATTGTTGTTACATGAAACCAACTCACTTTGTTTATTTTACTGGGCACTCCTTATTCTTCTCCTATCATGCTAGTGAGAGAGAGCTACGGATTTGTATTATTCTTTTGAGGAATAATGAGACTGGATTGTGCATAATGTCTAAGATATTTTTCTATGGTAATGATCATGCAGGAGAGATCCAGGATAAATGAGAAGCATTCTCATTTCTGACATGGTATCAAAGCCATCCGTGGTAGCCATTACTCAAAAAAAAAATGCAAGCAATCTGAAAATTTGTTTATAGTTATTCAATCAAGATCTTTGCACCTGGGTTGTACGGATTTGCATTTTTCTGGTTGACAACTTGTTTATTAGGTTATGATTCTTAGATTGACACTTGTTTGTGTCCTCTAACCCACAGCTGCACCCACCTAAGTCATCGCTCAAATTTGCTTGTTTTTGGCCTGCAACATACATTCATGGCCCTCGACATTCGTTGCTTACATCAGGGTCTCGCCTACCCGGCTACTCTAGCCACTGGTTTCCAAAGGTTCCATGTTTTTTCACTCGGCCAGTTTGTTTTCCATGGCCTAATCTTCCATACTTCATGTATGGATTATGCCTTCCACTACATGTTCCACCAAAGTAAGGAATCAATGGTTACTTTTTGAGCGAGACTCCTCCATAGATCGCCATTGAAAATGACTCGATTCCATGTTGCACTGTTGTCCACATTCATTGTGCAGTGCAAACAATCGTCCACATTCGATTCGGTCTCTCAAATCTATTTATGTTGATGCTTATATATTCACTGTGATACATGTTTTTTATGTTTTCACTACAGCATCAACCTCTATCATTGGCACCTTTTAAGCTTGCACTACGCCATTATATTCCTTCCTTCGGTTCAATTTTACACTACATGCATTTTGAAAAATTGTAGTTGTACGTTGATTCTTATATTATATTGAACCTTCTCTCTCTGCTGGTGAGCTTGAGCCTCTTTGTAATTCCAACGTGATTCCCTCGATACAAGCCATAGATGCAAGATACTGATTGGAAATCGGTATTGATCTGCACTTTATTTTATAGATCTATTCGAAAGTGCTGGTATTTTCTTCAACCATAGGCCTACGTGATTCGACCACCTCCAAATCCATCGGCAAAGAACTTATTGTATCTTTAGATCGGTGTTTGATCGGGTTTCCAACAACCTGTTTCTTTACCAATGCCTGTTGATTGATGCCAATGCCTGTTGATCTATAGGATCTACATTTAAGCTCAGCCTCCACAATTCAGCCTTAGATAAAAGGTAAAATGAGAATGTTATGAATGAGAGAGAGAGAGAGCAGAGGGATGTAGAAGGAAGGAAGGCGGCCAGGATGTCGGCCAATGGAAGTGGTTCATTTTTAAATTTATACGTCCATATGGAGTTCTTGTAAACTTCTCCTGACTTATCCTATAGTCGACGCCAACAGCCAATTCACAGCCAGATGATAACTGTCAGCCGACGGCCGGGTCTATTTCTTGTTTGTTGTAAGTAATGCTGGCAGTCTATTTTCTCGATCCCCATGAACTATTCCTATTCATCGGCCTTCAAAAAACTTGGCATAATGAAGCATCACGAACCCTTGCTGAGCATTTTTTGTTTCTTAAAATACAACCCACAAATTCTGTTAAAAGCTTTAAGATAATGTTTTTGCAAAAGCATCTTAAAAGCGATGCTTATCCAAATTGACGAGAACTATTATGTGAAAGTCTTCAAAGTGAAGGGTGAAGGGAGGTCAAAGGTTTGACCCCAAAATGAACATTCATTTTTACTGGTCAAATATCTTGGAGAAATCAAGACACAAAAATAAAGGTAAATTAATTTACTTGAAGACTCATCATTGATCTATAGGATCTACATTTAAGCACCTTTATGGTGGCATAATTTTTTTTTCTTGTAGGGGTCAATTTTATTCAGGGGGGTGTTTTTTTTTTTCTCGATCCCCATGAACTATTCCTATTCATCGGCCTTCAAAAATCTTGGCATAATGAAGCATCACGAACCCTTGGTGAGCATTTTTTGTTTCTTAAAATACAACCCACTAATTCTTAAGCTTTAGATGGCAAAAGCATCTTAAAAGCGATGCTTATCCAAATTGTAATGTGAAAGTCTTCAAAGTGAAGGGTGAAGGGAGGTCAAAGGTTTGACCCCAAAACGAACATTCATTTTTGTTAAAAAACTTTTTTAATGTGGTGAAAACACCTTTATTTTTTTTTTGTAGGGGTCAATTTTATTCAGGGGGTGTTTTTTTTTTTTCTTAGTGGAACAAGTTTATTGAGAGTGGGCTCTTTTGGAGCGAATGTGGTGAAAAATATTTTTGGAGGCCATTTTTATTGGAGGAATATTTTCATTTTTTCCGATTTTGTGTGTCAAAAGATGGAGGGTGAGGTTCAGTTTCACAGGCAGTGAGACTCCCTCTCAAAACACTTCATTTTTTACTATGATTTGTATACAAGACGTATTTTCAACATAGTCTGATGTCCCATGTTTAGAGTGTTTTTGTCTTTTTTTATGCCATGTATTGTACTCATAGATGCATTTTCGGTGGTAATCGACGTCGCTCTTTGGCCATTTTCACCATTGTTGGTTTTTCATTACTCTAAGTATGGATTCTTTTACGTTCGAACCACTCAACTCCTCAAACTACACCACATGGAAAACCAAAATGTGGATGTACTTATAGATGAAGGGATTGTGGAAAGTTGTTCTCGGTGACTTTCCTATTTTCACAGATGAGGATGATATTGTATGGCTTGCATCCTTGCAAAAGGAGGCTCTTTTGTTTATTCGCCTCCATGTTTCTAATAGTTTGCAGTATCATATTAAGCATGCCACATCACCCAAGGAATCATGGGACACTATTTATGTATTGTTTGATGAGGTCACTTCACCTCCACATGTCCCTCCTCCTTCCTTTCAGAGCGAGGATTCTTCTATTGGTGACATTGTTTCTCCACCGTCTTCTCGTAGTTGTGAAGATGTTACTCTTGATGGTGATTTGCACGAGGACTCTTTGGCATCTTCGTCTTCTCCTATTATTTCTTGTCCTCTTTCAATTGTTAGTGAGGACATATTTTTTTAGGATAAGATACTTATACTACCTTTTACTACTACTCATGATATACATTTGACTATTGGTGGTCACTTGGATGAGGTATCTACACCTCCACATACTGATGCACATTCTTATACAATAGTTGTTGCTCCTATTTTTGAATTTGGTATGACTCTTAACAGTGCCCTACAAGGTCCTAAGCAACCCATTAATCATATGGCCTCTTTCCTAGCACTCCAAGAAGAAAACAAAAAACATTTAATGAAGAATTTTCTTTTGTGCTCCTTGGTCCATGGAAAGGATACCCTCATATGTTCTCTACAAAATAATCTAGTTGGTATGTAATCATGTAGTGTTACTAATTCTGGTAAGCATCCACTTGATGTACTTTTATAGTGCAATTTACCAGATTCTAAGCAACGCATTATTCTTGTTGCTCCTATTGTTATAGATGATATTTTTGTGCCTACTTGTGTTGCACACTTTACACATCCCTCTCCAATTTCACCTTCATATATGCCTACTTATTTTGAGAAGCATACCACTAGTTTTGGCTCTCACATGCTTCATTTCAGGGGTCACACTATCAGACTTATAGGCATTGGGAAGCATCTACAAAGTATTACCAACCCTATTCAGTGTATTACATGGATTGTTCGACATGCATTGGTTTATTAGCAGGTGTTTCATCTTCATGGGGATCATTTGGTGAAAGAGTTCCATCCTTTGTTCGCTCCAAACTTCATGAGGATACTAAGGTTCATATGGGCTCTTATGCACCTTCACTTAGGCCTAATAAACTTGAGATTATAGTGGTCAGACATGATCTACCTAACACTTCTTTGGATGTTACCTCGCATTTTTCTATCATGGAATTTGTACTAACATATATGTATGCATCTCCATCCACCATTCATGTTCATTTGGGGTGGATTTTTTATCATTATTAGCGGTATATTAAGTATTCTTGGCGAGGACACTATAGACATCATTCCTCTACTATTCAGCTTCTTCGAGTGCACATTGCTCCTCTTACTTGTTGATATTCTTTATTGTTTGAGCTCTTTGATTAGGCAGATGTGTTCTTTTTTATCATATATCTCTCATTTCATAGGTGATGTATTCCACATATTTATCGCATTATGGAATTTTTTGCATTACTTGGTGATATTGTTGTAAGATCAGACTTTTGTTTATAGACACACTGAGATTCATGGAAATTTTTTCTTCATGTGTGTGCTCCATGATTGAGAACTTTCTTCTCTAGTTGCATGACTATCCCATCATCACTAACAACGTCATTCTTGAGAGATTTCATATATGTATCTGATTGTTGACAGTCTCCTTTAGATATTTTGGTGGAGCTTATTCTCTTTCTGGAGCATAATTTGTCTGGTGTAGCCCAGTGTCAGCATTTTTATGTTCACATAGTGCGATTGGCCCACTCATTCAGATAGTTTTTTAAGTCACTACACCCATTTTAGAATTATAGAGGGGTGTGGACATATTACTTCAAGTGTTATGATCATTCTTAGTACATCACATTTTCTTTTGGAGGCAATTGATTGGGTGCATCTTTTGTTCTATATGATTCATTCCATTGATTGCACCTACTACAGGTTTGTGTTGAGATTTTGAGTCATGATTCTTGGGATGCCTTGAAGCATATGTTCTATTCTTCACTCTCACTATGGTTCTACTATTTTTTTGGGTACCTTGTGGTGATACATTTCATCCTTGGTAACTCTTTTGTCCTAGTGTTTTATGATCAATGTTTTTGACAGAGTGAGCCTCATACAGAGTACCAGTTCCTATTTGACTTGATGGTTACAATGATTCGACATTCATGTACACTAGTAAGATGGATTGGTTACCATAGGGACACTTTGTATTTCATTATGATTTGTACATGGGTACTTGATCAAGCCTTGTTATCGGGACTTATTCAGCCTCTTTGCATTCTCTTTTCTTACTCTATATTTTACACTTAAGGGAGGGCATTGGAGTAAATGTTAAGCTTAATTATTTAGTTGATATATGTTGAATATTTGCATCGCTATTTTATGGGTGTAAATATTCCCTATCAACTAATCTTAGTTTCACGTAACAAATTATCATTGGATGAAACCAAATCACTTTGCCTATTTTAATGGGCAATCCCTATTCTTCTCCTATCATGTTAGTGAGAAATAGTTATGGATTTATATTATAATTTTGAGGAATAATTAGACTAGATTGTGCATAATGTCTAAGATGTTTTCTATGGTAATGGTCATGTAGGAGAGATCTAGGATAAATGAGAAGCATTCTCATTTCTAACAAGGGTCTGCCCATCTTTGCTTTTTGGATGTGGTTAGAATTCATGGAAGTATCTTTATGATGATACTCATTTTGAGGAAACTCAAGTCTTATGGGTGGATGTTGCAATGCCTTACCTTTTGGCATACCCAAGCATTTATTCCATGTCTGGGGATAATGAAAGTCTTTTTTATCCTCCACTTTTTATAGGGGACTATTGGTATGTTTAGATGAGCCTTCATCTAGGGGATCCCATGAAATGAGGTTTGATAGACTTGAGTAGATTATATAAATAGGTTTGGTTGATTTAGATGAGTCAAAGGTATCCCCTATAAGGAGATCCAATATTTGGGCTGAGGTAGAAGGCAATTCAATCATACTATCAACTTCCTTTAGTAAGAGTTGATCATGGATGGTGTTTATGACATGGGTACCTTGATTTGAGGTGCTTTGATCTGAGGTGCACCCTTGTATTTGCCTGTACAGAGTTAGATGAGGATGGATGATTAGGGAATGGTCGCCTAAAGATATTTATAGATTGATTTTAGGGTGCATTTGGATTATCCAATTGTAGATCCCCTCGATCAATGAGGTTTTTCACTAAGATTTTAAAATATTAAAATCTATTAATTTCATGATCGAGTACATGATGATAAGTACAAAAATCACTTTCTTTCCACCATCTCAATTTTGGTCGAGAGTCATCAACATGGTCAATGATTTCACCTTTAATAGTTTGTCTAAGATATTAGTGTAAGACTCCCCTCAAGGAGTGTATTTCCTATGTAGGAATCTGGTTAATTTCTTTATGGTTGTGTTTGAGAAGATCTTGGTTGGTTCATTGTGGATGAGGAAGATGATTTTAGGATAACAACATTAGCTACCCTTTAGAAGGGTCTGGTTTGAAGTTTTTGTTTTTTAACTTCACTTTTCCCTCTTCTAAGAGATTTATAATTTTTTATTTCAAAAGTTTTAAATGACTGGATTGGTGGATGAGGTTTCACAAATGATCTCAAAAATAGTTCAATCAGTTCCAGTTGAATCAAGTTATCTAGTTTATAAAGCCCTACCATCTAGAAACAAAGTCTATAATGGACTCATCTTCAAATTTCCTAATGACATGAATGTCTATAATAGTTACTTTCATAGCGATATTTATTGAAAAGCTCTTAAGAAAGTTTTAGTTGGCTGCCCAAAATTAATGAGTTTGAGGGATGGAACTACCCATTCAATCTTGCGAGTGACATAGAAACATCCTTAAAATAAGGGTGTTATCATGGGAAATGAGGCATCATGCATGTCAAAATTATAATGTGTTGTTGTGGATAAATTTTATGAATTTAGGGAGTTCTCATTACATACTCTATGGATGAATAGGGATAATAGGGTTGATTGGCTTGTTACTATTCATATGTAATCATGTTCTTCTATTAAGGTGGTTCATCATTCTCCATGAGGATCCTCATGAGATCTAGTTTTACTGGGGTATCCCTGCTAAAATATTCTATTGTAAATGTTGATATGGAGGAAGTGACATTGGGAGAGATTGTATAAGGGGGTACCCTATAAATTTGGCAATTGTCAGCTAAGACACAACCACATATTGAGGGAAGAGCAAAGGTAAACTTTGTTTTTGGGATGGATTAGGATAACTATAATCCATTGTGTGGGAATTTGGTATTATGTAGTTAGGGGTATTTGTTGTTCAAGGTTTTGACCTATATGGATTTGTTGTGTGGATCTCATGGTATAACTAAGGGTTTGGATAGGAGGGAAAGTTGATGAAATGGAAACCATTAGATTTATAATTTTTTAGACATGGTAAAGGCATCATCAAAAGTTTTAAATGACTGGACATGTAAGGTCGGTATGAGAGTAATGTTTCATGTCAAATGACTCTCAAAAATAAGTGTCATTATTGTTTACAGACTCATCTAGAGAGTAAGAGAGCAAATATTATCTCCTTCTGTGTGTGAAGAGAGCATTTGAATCAAGAAGAAGGTTATCTAGTTTATAAGGCCCTACCATCTAGAAACAAAGTCTATAATGGACTCATCTTCAAATTTCCTAATGACATGAATGTCATAGATAATACTCGATTGAGTATGTGTGTATACGTTATTGGCATAGCAATGATCTTATTGAAAAGCTCTTAAGAAAGTTTTAGCTGGCTGCCCAGAATTATAAAATAATGAGTGTTGAGGGATTGGAACTACCCATCCAAAATCAATCTTGCGAATGGTCAATTATGATGTCATAGCATAGAAAACATCCTTAAGAATAAGGGTGTTATCATGGGATAATGAGGCATCATGCATGTCAAAAAGATATAATGTGTTGTTGTGGATCTTCCTTTTGTTTGAGTCTTGAATTTTATTGAATTTCAGGAAGTTCGTGTGGTAAGAAAGCAAGTACTCTTTATCTACTTGCTTGTATTACTGATTCTTCTTCTGTTGCAAAGACATGGCTTTGTAGGCTTGGTCACATGAGAGATGCATGTTCTTAATAGGGTCATATGTGTTTGATTGGCTTGACGAACAGAGATTATTAGAATCTATTTTGGATATTTATCCATCATCGCGGGTTCTTTATCAGCATAAGGTATAATGTCGGTCTTATAAGGTAAGACCAACGTCGGTAAGAAAACTAGCGTTCAATCACCCTTGTTAAGGAGTCTCAAATGCCCATGAGGATCCTAAGTAAGCCTCAAATTCGGCATACTGTACTGGAGGTATCCCTACTAAAATATTCTATTGTAAATGTTGGAAGGCTATGGTCTTGAGGAAGTGACATTGGGAGAGATTGTATAAGGTTTGGGTACCCTATATTGTATGTGGATGGTATGGCTAGCATTGGTCTGAGCTAAGGGTAAGGTTAGTTTAGTGGCACATGAGAAATTTGGAGCAGCGAAATTCTTTGGCATGAGTAATCTTAGAGACAGGGAGATCACAAGTTGATGTTGTCATAGGATGATTGTGTGAAGGTAGTGCAGGATGAAGAACAGGGCAACACACCTATGGATGGACAGGTCACAACAGGGTCCCCAATCACATGATGAGGTTGAGTACATGTTTACTGGGGGAGCTGTCAGAGAGTTAGGAGCCACTGGGTTCTACCTATATACATGCTATGCCAGGACTTCACTACATGGGAATTTGGTAGGTTACTTATTGTGTGGTGGGTGGTCTTCAAGATTGATCTTGAAGAGGGATACAAGCCAGGAAACAAATTAGACGGTGTATAGGTACAGGTTGTTATTTATCTTCAAGTGGGAGATTTTTAGATTGTGGAGCTAAAAGCTTCACTGATGCAGACTATGGATGGAGGTTGCTAAGAGGTTGTTGAGTTGCAAAGAAACCGATGTCATCTGATCAGCTGACGGTCATATACAGTGAGTAGCAATTGAACTCGATGTGACATGGGTTTGGATAGGTTAGGTTGTTTGCAAGGTTATAGACTGAAGCTAAATGGAATTATTGTTTGCATGAGATATATATAATAGACTCATGGGTTGTAGTAATTTGTTAGAGAGTAAGAGAGCAAATGGTGTGTGAAGAGGCAAGGTGTGTTCCTCCTAGTGCCACAGTGCCAAGTGTGGGTGTTGGTTTGGAGAATCAGAAGGGTTCTTCATGTATGTAGGATCTTGGTGGGTGTGCAAGGCCACGTTAGGAGATCACATGTGGTAAGTAAGATTAGTTGATCTGTAGGTGTATGTGGGTGCAGGATCCAAGTAGGTGTACAAAATCAGGGAGGATAGCAACATAACAAGTAGCAAGTAGGATCTACTTGGAGTACGGTGTGTACTCGGTCATTGAGCAATAGAGGAAGGCAAGGTAGATCCTTCCATAAGTGCCAGGTTGTTGCAAGTTCATGGGAGATCTACTAGTGCATTGTGTACTCGGTTGAGTATGTGTGTATACTCGGTTACTGGAAGTAGTGATACTGACTGGTTGGAGGTGACCACCAACTCTGTGTTTAAGTTGTGTGTTGGGACTAAGAGAGAGAGTGATCTTGAAGAGATTTACTGTTTATGCCTAGAAATGTTAAGGAAGAAGAACTTTATTTCCTTCTGGGAGTATTAATACAATTGGGTATTGTCTCTCATATTTTGTGTTATTTTTGAATTCTAGTTACTTGTGATGGTTAAATTCCGCATGTTAAGTTGCTTGTACATTGGTAATCAATTGTGTGCTTTCGTGGGTTCCTAACAAGAGGGTGGTGGGTTGCTTGTTGGTTATGGTTTAGTAACATTTTGTGTCAGAATAATGGTTGTGGTAGGATTACAAGACACTAAGGGTGGTAATGTATCCGGTTGGGTGGTGCCAGTATTTGAACCTGAGGGAGGTGGTGGTTCAATGGATGAGGACACTGTGGCTAAGGTATATCCCTCAAATTTTTTTATGGGCATGCCATAGAAAGAGTGGGAAGTTTGACCATGAGGGCAAATGGGGAACCGTATGGATCATGTGATTGTGATCAAATTATTGTCTAATATATTAGAAAAAATTAGATCACCCTGAGGGTAGAATTTAGGGATACCATCTCTAATATAATTAGGAGAGGTAGTGGGACTCATTGATTGTTCTATCAAAGAGGAAGATAAGGGTGACTCTATTTGTTTGAGTGACTATTGTCATGTCAAAACCATGTAGTACTAAATAAATAAAAATAATGAATAAACACATAATTATTTTTATTTAATTTATTAATCTTACTTTTAGTGAAGGAAAACACACACTCTAATTAAATTAACTTAAGTGTTTATTTAATTTTTAACAAACAAACTTTTAAAATGTGAAGGGGAGATAGGTTAACAGAGATCCTAGGAAATGGCATTCTATGGTTGGTTTCAGGTTTGGTTTAAGATTGGGAACCTTGATATACCCAAATGTACAATAAGGCTTGATTTTATGTTGGTGGTAGCACATGGCTTGGTATTGTGACCTACCCCTCACTTCACAACCCTACATCGATAAGGGTGTCAAGCACTTAGCCTATATACTACCGACCAATTATTTATACTCTATCAGAACACCAAGTTAACTTTTCCCTTGGTGATGTAATCCAAGTGGATCTATTTGGGTGGGAGTTTTTTTTATTATTGTGGTTTGGTTTGTGTGTGAATAAAGTGTGACTAAATGATAAGTTAACCCACTTAATTAAACTAGATTTTTTCTAAGATAGGAAAACAAAAAGATAATTTATCTTTAAAAGAAAGTAATCTAAATATTTTTGCCCTTTTTAGTTTTTTTTATTTTTAATGTTTTCTAATGAAAAATAAATTTCACTAAATGAAACAAACACACAAGACAAAAACAAAGAAAATAAGAATAGTGAGTCCCCTTAAGGGTCCCATCGGGCATGCCAGAATGTTTAAGGTATTTTTGATCATTTTATATATAAAGTAAACTACTCAAAAACTTGAAATAAGATACAGGGTTTTACAAGACTACTTGTGATTGAAATAGATTGTGCATTGTATCTGATGATGTAAGAACTCATTTTTGTCTTCGAAGGATTACCTGCACAAAATAGACAACTCAAACAAAAGATAGATTAATATGATAAATGAGTGGGCTACCTGGTCTAATACTAATGCCAATAAGTGGTATACTTCCTTCAAAAGATGTTAGCCCACTATCTTAGCAAGTAAGCAAATAAATATAATTGAAATTACAATAAAGCATTTAATAATATTGATAAAATAATAAAAGGATTTAAGTTTTAATCTAATTTCATTGGATGGAGATTGGCAAATAAGACATTCTAATAGTCTTTGGATGTATCCTCTTCAGCTTGGATCATATCTAACTGGTTTACATTTGATTCTCGAGTGGGGGCAAACATAATAGCACAAATGCCTAGATCAAATGAAATGTCACTTTGGTTTGAGAAAAGGGGATGTATAACTATAGGTAAATATTGGATAGTAACCACTTTGTGAACAATTCTAGGAAGAGTCATCTACAATAAATCCATAACTTTAAGAAGCAGTGATCTAAAACGTAAATCAGAATGTAAACTAAAAGATATTTAGGTGCAAATTGAATGGATTTTTGATATAGATCAATGCTGATGTGTAGGATCAATGTCAATTTAGGGAATCGATGTTGATTCTATAAATGCAGACAAATGTCTCAATACAAGGTTTTAAAAGATGGAATTAAAGGGATTCAAGATGGTTTTGGGGTGTCTAGCGCTAACTAAAGATATTCTAACATAGATTATAGGGGTAAACTAAATATAAAATTGAATGTAAAATAATATACAAATAGAATGAATTGCTAAAATTAATGATAGACTAGCCTTTTTAATTCTTCCAACATGTTACATACTACAAGTTTGATAGGATGATTCTTGATCTACTGATGGGGTGGATGAGTTGATGTAGGTGTCAAATCTTTTTGGGGACAAACAATTCTTTAACTAATACTCTTGACAATTTTCATCAGCCTTTTGGTGCAATCACAAGTGTAAAAAATCAATCATTTACTCTAGGGAAGACTATGGTTAAATTGACACTGATTCAACATAATCAACATCAATCGTGGGGATCACCAATGATTCCTAGCTAAAGTTGCCCAAATTTTTTAAACAATCCAACTAAGAAGTTAACTTAAGCTCTTAGTTTTTTAAGTGATTTTGGGATTATGATGAGGTTAAGGGTGGTTAAAAAAACCTACCTTGCATTCTATTTTGGGTAGATGTATTTATATTTTATCATAGGTAATAAATTGAATTAATTTACTTAAGTCAAAAGTAATTAATAAAATGTAATTATGCAAGGTAAATAGTAAAAGGGTAATTAAATAGCTACACAGGGTTAAATATGTATAAATAAGAAGGGGACCTTAGACCTAAGCTAGCACAAATATTTTTGCACAAAATCCTAATGCCTACACCTACATAACACATAATAGAGAAAAATATGTCATTATTCACTCAAGTTCAAGTGAAAAATAAAATGGTTAAATGTGGGTTTGGTAGATAATGGTTATGGCTTGAATATATATAACATTTCCTTATTACAATAATTAGCGATCAATCTGGCTATTATTAAAAAATTAGATCAAAGCATAGAAGGATTTGACAACACTCTATCTCAAATACTCGAGACCATATCATTGGATGTAAAACTAGGTCCCAAGATTGTATCACTACCTTCTAAATTATGCCTAATGTAAAAGCTATGGAAGTAGTACCATCAACATTGCACAAATGTTTTGAGTTCATACATGAAGGTTATGCTTATACATAGCCAACATATGATCATCCTTCTAAATATTATAATATGACCCAATCTACTAGTGAAAACCAATCATAATCACAATTGGAATATCATTCAATCATTTCTCCATCATAACCCATTATAGTAGCTCATATGCATACTATGAGGAGGAAGAACTAAGTAACAAAAAATAATATGAACTAATTATAACATACAAATCAACTATATGTCATGAACCATAAATTAATATGGAGCAACCAAAACCTATTCCCAATATTCCTTTAGTGGTCAATTCAGAAAATCAAAATGGCACAGTCACAAACTATTATGATAGTGATGAATATGATACCAACATGGTAGATATGACAAATGATCAACTACATAAATTAAATTTCAATCCTTAAGATGAATATTTATCTCATACTCTATCCACACTTATTAGAGTTAGAGAATATTAAGATAATTCATGTATAATGAAAATGGATAAATCATAAATTTCTTTTTAGGCACAATCTATTGGGGCAAAGGAAAGCCAATAATGACAGCTCAATAATACATTCAAAATGTAAATAATAGTTAAAATATTATCTCACATTAGGCACAAGTGACACTAAAGTCAAACATGACTTGGACAAAGATGAAATCATACATTTTAGTATATGATGTGGAGATGTTAAATATTAAAGCTCTAAAACCATTGCAAGTAACAAGTCTTGAATATAAATGAAGAACAATATTTTAATTATTACTTGATCATAATCTCATCACATTACCATTACTAGACATCAAGCCATGGAACATCGCTCACACTAAGAAGTAAAATCATATTATGATTATCATATAATAACAATACATGACATGGGTCATTATGATGCATTATTAAATAAGATACAAAAAATACATGAATGAAAGTGTTATTAGGGTAATACAAAGTCAAAATGAACCACACACACCAAGTTCTGCAAAGATACCATTAGAAAATACAACAAGCAAAAAAAATCCTCGACATGAGGCTTTGACCAATACTATATACGCAGAAGGTGACTACTATAAACACATTAAAATTGATAGAAACAAATGAGAATCAATATGCAGTTGTTAGACCCAAATTTTATAATATATTCTAAGTATTATTTATCCATAAGCACAGAGATGTAAGGGCATGGGATGAGCATAGAAGATCGTAGTGTGGGAGAGAATAATAGAAGAGATAAATAAGGGAGAATAGTGTAGAAGACCTTAACATGGATAGGTATTGCAAAAGATAAAGAAATGGAGAATAAGGAGTAAAAGATGTAGAACTTAGAGAAGAACAAGAAAAGATAAGGGTGCAAGAAGTAGGGTTGATTACAAAGTAGTTCATAGAAGTATCAATGATTAACAGAAACCTGAATCTAGCACCAATTTGTAGAGGAAGAGGAACGCAAATATTAATATTAGCATAGAGAGATTATATAGGTGTTATTGGGCCTAGCTCAAGAGGAACTTAATTGTAATGACTCGTCATGACGTCTTTCTTTGAAATAGTCATTGGCTTGTCATCTTTAGTGTATTAATGATACAACCTAGAAAGGGGTATACTTATGTATAAATAACCTTTTGGCTTTGATTAGAAAGTGTTTTTGAATATATATGTGTTGTTTATGTTAAGTTAGATATCTGTAGATTGTGTATTGAATGAAGTACATTTTTAACCTTATAAAATGAGATCAATGGAATTGATATTTTATAAATCTTGATGTGTTGAATCTATTTGGTGTTAATTCTACTTTATGATCCCAGAGTACTTGCAATATTTGAATGTGTTAAATGATTAACTCTAGAATGATGTTTGTAATAATAATGATTAAATGTGTTAACTCAAATTAATATTTTTCCATTTACCATTGCATGATAGAACTAATAGGAATCGATCTAGGTTTTGTGACTTGGGTTAGCATGCAAAGTCACTTGCATGATATGTCACTATGTTAGTTCATTGGCCTCTTCATTATTCTAGGTGTATGACTAGTACTTGTAGCTCCAATAACTTGAAAATAGCCATCAGTGTTTGGCAGGGTGCTAAAGCAAACCACTAAGAGTATAGAAGGCTCAGGGGTTCTATGGACTACAAGAGATCTATAGTGGTTATCTAGTTTTCTAGCTTACACCAAGCTATGGACAGACTTGAAAACTAGGTTGGAGCTAGCATAAATAGGCACACAAAGCATGCAAGTTACTCTAATGGGTCCAACCATAATAAAGCAAATAGCTAAGACTAGACTACTGATTTCAAAAATAAAGCAAGAACAACAATACCAAATAGAGAGAGAGAATAACTAAAATGTAAATCTAGAAGCTAAAGCACTTTGAGGCCAAATGAAAGATGTTTTAATCAATAAATACATTTTCAAGAAAGGTTTCAATAGCATATCTATTCTAGACTTGATCTATCTTTCCAAATCAATACTATTATTTTTTAATAATACAATGTTTTAGTTTAGCAAGAGAGAGAGAATATTTAAGCAAGTTTTTTTAGTTTGTCTTGAGAATATATATCTATACTATGTAATGAGAAAGGGTTCCAAAGAGAGAAATTATATGAAAAAAAGGAATATTTAAATCAATGAAAGTACTTTTTAACTCTACAAATGTAAGAAACTTTATAAACTACTTTAAGCAATGCACAAAACAACTATTTCACTAAAACAATTCAAACCCTAACATATACACTACACAAAACAATGGATTTTCACTTTACATAGAAAAATGCCCTCAAATAAACCTCAAACATGAAGTTTAGATGGTCTACCAACCAAGAATCCAAGATAAGAAGCAATGTAGGAGGAAGACCAATCTATGTGCAAGCTAAAGTCCAAACCAACAGCCAAGAGTAAAGGAGGAGGTGAAGTGAGAACTTGAAGTGGTGTAAGATATCCAACTAAGTGCAAAAATTAGGTGAAATTCTAAATATAGAAGCTTAGGAATAATACATAATGAAGAAGGAATGGCTAAGAACATTTATGGAGTCTCCAAGTAAGTGTGTAGTAGCATATGGGATCCTCTATCCCCAATCAAGCTCAAGAGTGCCAATAATGAATCAAGAGAGATTCAAGAAGGGATGAGAGTTAGGAGAGGGAAGAAGAATTAAGAGAAATTATGGAATAAGAAGAAAGGGGGCTTAAATGAATGAAAAAAAGGCATATATCCTGACCCTAATCTACCAAATAACCTAAAACTAGTTGTTTTTGGTCATTTGGCTTCATATTGGCACTTTTAGACATGTTTTGCCCAGGCCACAGCCTAGGCCATGACTTTGGTGAAGGAAATGTGTAGTCTACGATATGGGTTTCCTTCACACAAGTAGTGTCCTAGGTTAAACAAGGTCTTTGGTTGGTCAACAGGCTCTCAAGAGGCCTTGGTGGGTATCTAAAACCCTGTCTTGTGTGTAAAAGGGCCAATAGTGTTACTAAATTTGGTATGCATCCACTTGATGCAATTTTATAGTGTAACCATATTTTGAGCAACCCATTATTCCTATTTCTCCTATTATTATAGATGATATTTATGTACCTACTATTTTTTCACAATTTGCACATCCCTCTCGAGCTCCACCTTCATAAATGCCTACTTATTTTGAGAAGCATATCAATGGTTTTGGCTCTTGCATGCTTCATTCCATCGGTCACACTACCAAACTTCTAGACATTAGGAAGCATCTACAGAGTATTAATATCCCTATTCAGCCTATTACATGGATTTCTCAACATGGCATTGGTTTTTCAATAGGTGTTTCATTTTCCTAGGGATCATTTGGTGATAGAGATGCATCCTTTGTTCACTCCAATCTTCATGAGGATATTGAGGTTTATATGAGCTCTTTTTCACCTTTACTTAGGCCTAAGAAACTTGAGATTATAATGGTTATACATGATCTACCTGACACTTCTTTTGATGTTACCTCACATTTTTCTATCATAGACTTTGCACCCACACATATGCAAGCATTTTCATCCACCATTCATGTTTATTTGGGGTGGATTTTTGATCATTTTTGGTGGTGTAAGAAGTATTCTTGGTGAGGACACTATAGACATCATTCCTCCACTATTCAATGTCTTTAACCACATATTACTCCTCCTGCCTATTGATGCTCCTTGTTGTTTGAGCTCCTTGATCAGGCAGATGTGTTCTTTTCAAGCATACATCTCTCATTGCATAGGTGATGTATTCCACATATTTAATGCATTATGCATTTTTTTCATCACTTGGTGATATTGTTGTAGGATGGGACTTTTATTTGTAGTCACACTGAGATTCATGGAGATTTTTTCTTCATATGTGTGCTCCATTATTGAGCACTTTCTTCTCCATTTGCATGACTATCCCATCATCACTACGAACATCATTATTGAGAGATTTCATATTTTTATCTGATTATTGATAGTCTCCTTCAAATGTTTTTATATAACTTTTTCTCCTTCTAGAGCATAACTAGTCTGGTGTAGCCTAGAGTCAACATTTTTGTGTTCACATAGTGGGATTGGCCCACTCATTCAGATGGTTTTCTAAGTCACTACACCCATTTCAACATTATAGGTGGGGTGTGGACATACTGCTTCAAGTCTTGTGATCATTATTAGTACACAACATTTTCTTTTAGAGGTATTTGATTGGGTGCATCTTTTATTCGATATGATTCATTCCATTGAGTACACCTACTCCAGGTTTGTGTTGATATTTTGAGTCATGAATCTTGGGATGCCTTGCAGAATATGTACTCTTCTTCACTCTCACTATGGTTCTACTAGTTTTTGGGTACCTTGTGGTGATACATTTCATCCTTGGTAACTCTTTTTTCCCAGTGTTTTGTGATCAGTGTTTTTGACAAAGTGAGCCCAATATAATGTACCAGTTCCTATTTGACTTGGTAGTTACAGCAAATTGATATCCATGTACTCTGATAAGATGGATTGGCTGCCATAGGGGAACTTTGTATTTCACTATGATTTGTACATGGGTAATTGATTAAGCCTTATTACTGGGACCCATTCAATCTCTTTACTTTCTCATTTCTTACTCCTTACTTTATGCTTAAGGGAGGGTGTTGGAGTAAGTGTTAAGCTTAATTATTGAGTTGATTATTTATTTGATATATGTTGAATGTTTTCATCGCTATTTTATGGGTGTAAATATTCCCTATCAACTAATCTTAGTTTCACACAATAAATTGTCATTAGATGAAACCAACTCACTTTGCCTATTTTACTAGGCACTCCCTATTCTTCTCATATCATGTTGGTGAGAAATAGCTATGAAATTTTATTATTATTTTGAGGAATAATGAGACTAGATTGTGTATAATGTCTAATACTTTTTTCTTTGGTAATGGTCATTCAGGAGAGATCCAGCATAAATGAGAAGCATTCTCATTTCTGACAGGCGTATGGCCATACTTGCTTTTTGGATATGGTTAGAGGTCATGAAAGTATCTTTACAATGATCCTCATTTTGGGGAAACTCAAGTCTGGATGTTATAATGCCTTACCTTTTAGCATACCCAAGTATTTATTCCATGTCCAGAGATAATGGAAGTCCTTTTTATCCTCCACTTTTTATAGGGGACTATTGGTATGTTTAGATGAGCCTTCCTCTAGGGGATTCCATAAAATTAGGTCTTGGAGACCTGAATAGAAGATATAAATAGGCTTCATTGATTTACATGAGTCAAAGGTATCGCCTATAAAGAGATCCAATATTTGGGCTGAGGTAGAAGGCAATTCAATCATACTATCAACTTCCTTTGGTAAGATTTGATCATGGATGGTATTTATGACATGGGTGCCTTGATCTGAGGTTCTTTGATCTGAGGTGCCTTGATCTGAGGTGCCCAACATATTTACCTATATGGAGTTAGATGAGGATGCATGGTTAGGGAATGGTCGCATAAATATGTCTATAGATTGATTTTAAGGTACATTTAGATTATCCAATTTTAGTTCCCCTCGATCAATGAGGTTTTGTACTAAGATTTTAAAATATTAACATCTATTAATTTCATGACCAGGGACATGATGATAAGTACAAAAATCACTTTCTTTCTACCATCTCGGTTTTGGTCAAGAGTCATTGACATGTCTGATGGGAGGAAGCTCAATGACTTCCACCTTTAATAGTTTGTCTAAGATATTAGCCTAAGATTCCCCTAAATGTGTGTATTGCCTATGTAGGAATATTGTTAAGTTTCTTTGTGGTTGTGTTTAAGAAGAGCTTGGTTGGTTCATTGTGGAAGAGGAAGATGATTAAAGGATAACAATGTTAGCTACGCCATTTGGCTATGAATTATTATTTCCTTTATAAGGGTTTGGTTTGAATTTTTTATTTCATAACTTCACTTTTCCCTCTTCTAAAGCTCAGATTTCTAATTTTTTACCCATGGTAAAGGCCTCAACAAAAGTTTTAAATGACTAGACTTGCAAGGTAGATGAAATATGTTTCACACATGATCTCAAAAATATTTTGATCAGTTCCAGTTGAGGTAGGGAGAAGATTAAATAGTTTTTAAGGCCCTACCATCTAGGAATAAATTTTTTAATGGAATCATATTCAAAGTAGTTATGGTTTAAACATCTATAATAATTAATTTCCTGGCAATATTTATTGATAATTTCTTAATAAAGTTTTAGCTAACTACCCAAAATAAAATAATGAGTGTTGAGGGATGGAACTACTAGTCTAAAATTGATCTTATGAGTGACATAGGAAGCATCCTTAAAATAAGGGCATCATCATGGGAAATGAGGTAACACACATGTCAAAATGATCTAATGTGTTTTTGTGGGTCTTCCTTATTTTGAAATTTTATGAATTTAGGGAGTTCCCATTGCATAGGATATGGATGAATAGGGACATTAGGGTTGATTAGCTTATTTCAAATATGTTCATACATAAGCATGTTCTTCTATCCTTAGGTAGAAGCTTCTAAGTTCATCACCCTCTCCATGAGGATCCTCATGAGATCTGGTTGGGCACTGTATTGGGGGATGCCTCCTAGAACATTCTATTGTAAATGTTGATATTGAGGAAGTGATGTTGGGAGAACTTGTATAAGGGGTACCCTATAGATGTGGAGATTACTAGCTAAGACACAACCATGTATTGAGGGAAGAGTAAAGGTAAACTTTGTTTTTGGGATGGATTAGGATAAATACCTATAAGCAATTATGTGGTAATTTGGTATTGTCTAGTTAGGGGTATTTGTTGTTGAAGGTTTTGACCTATATAGATCTATTGAATGGTTCTTGGAGGTTACATGGTAGAACTTGATGTGACATGGATTTGGATAGGAGGGAGGGTCAACAAAATGGAGACCATTATATTTTTAATCATGGGAGAGGGTGATAGGTTTCTTGTTGGTGGTGGTATAGTAACATTTTGTGTTTGAATAATAATGGTGGTAAGATTATTAGACACTACGGATGGTAGCATATCTAGCAGTTGGGTGATGTTAATATTTGAACCTGAAGGAGGTGGTGGGTCAATAGAAGAGGACACTATGGCTAAGTTATATCACTCAAATTTTATTAGGGGCATGCCATAGAAAGAGTCAGAAGTTTGGCCATGAGGGGAAATGGCGAATCGTATGGATCACATAATGAGGTAATAATTTAAGGTGATTGAATTATTGTCTAATATATTAGAAAAATATGGATCAACCTGAGGGTGGAACTAAGGGATACCATCTCCAATATAATCAAGAGAGGTAGTGGGACTCGTTGATTAGTCCATCAAAGAGGAAGATAAGAGTGACTCTGTTTGTTTGAGTGACTGTTATCACATCAAAACTATGTAGCACTAAATAAATAAAGATAAAGAATAAACACACAATTCTTTTTTTAATTTATTAATCTCACTTTTAGTGAAGGAAAACACACACTCTAATTAAATGAATTTAAGTGTTTTTATTTTTTGTTTTTAACAAACAAACTTTTAAAATTTGAATGGGAGATAGGTTAATGGAGGTCCTAGGAAATGGCAGTCTGCGGTTGGTTTAAGGTTGGGAACCTTGATATACCTAAAGGTATAGTAAAACCTGATTCTATGTTGGTGGCAGCACATGGCTTGGTATTGGGGCCTACACCCTCACTTCACAACCCTACATCGATAAGGGTGTCAAGCACTTAGCCTCTATACCACCAGCTAATTATTTGTAATCTGCCAGAACACTGAGTTGACTTTTCCCTTGGTGATGTAATCCAAGTGGGTCTACCTAGGTAGGAGTTGTCTTTATTACAATTTTTTATGATTTTGGTTTGGTTTGTGTGTGAATAAAGTGTGACTAAATGATAAGTTAAACTACTTATTTAAACTCAATTTGTTCTAAGATAGGCAAACAAAAAGACAATTTCTCTTTAAAAGAAAGTAACGTAAATATTTTTGCCCTTTTTGGTTTTTCAATTTTTAATGCTTTCTAACTAAAAATAAATTTCACTACATGAAACAAACACACAAAACAAAAACAAAGAAAACAATAATAGTGAGTCCCCTTAAGGGTCCCATCAGGCATGCCAAAATGTTTAAGGTATTTTTGTTCATTTTATATAGAAAGTAAACTACTCAAAAACTTGAAATAAGATGCAGGGTTTTAAAAGACTACTTGTGATTGAAATGGATTGTGCATTGTATCCAACAATGTAAGAAATCATTTTTGTCTTGGAAGGATTACCTAGAAAAAATAGACAACTCAAACAAAATATAGATTAATATGATAAATGAGTGGGTTGCCTAGTATGATACTAGTGCCAAGAAGTGGTACACTTCCTCACAAGGATCTCAGCCCACTATCTTAGTAAGTGGATAAATATAATTGAAATTATACTAAAGCATTTAACAAGATTGATAAGATAATAAAATGATTTAAGTTTTAATCTAATTGTAATGGATGGATATTGTCAAATTAGACATTCCAATAGTCTTCGGTATCATCCTCTTTAGCTTGGATCGCATCTAACTAGTCTACAATTAATTTTAGGGTGGGGACAAACACAATAGCATAAATTTCTAGCTCAAATTAAATGTCACTTTGGTTTGAGAAAAGGGGATGTAGAACTATAGGTAAATCTTGGATAGTAACCACTTTGTGAATAATTCTAGGAAGCGTCATCTACAAGAAATCCATAACTTTAAGAAATAATGATCTAAGATGTAAATCAAAATGTAAACTAAAAGATATTTGGGTGTAGATGGAATGGATTTTTGATATAGATCAATGTCAATCTATAGGATCAATGTTGATTCAAGGAATCGACATTGATTCTGTAAATACAGATAAAGGTCTCAAGGCAAGGTTTAAAATATGGATTTAAAGGGATTCAAGATGGTTTCAAGGTATTTAGATCTGACTAAAGATATTATAACATAGATTATAGGGATAAACTAGATATAAAATCAAATGTAAAATAACATACAGATAGAATAAATTCTAAAATAAATTTCTAAAATTAATGATAGACTAACCTTTTTAATTCTTCCAACATGTTACATTATACAAGTTTGATAGGATGATTCTTGATCTATTGATGGGGTGGATGAGTTGATGTAGGTGTCAAATATTCTTGGGGATGAAAAATTCTTTAACTGATACTCTAGACAAATTTCATTAGCCTTTCGATGCAATCACAAGCATAAGAAATCAGTTCTTTGCTCTAGGGAAGACTATGGTTAAATTGACATTAATCCAACATAATCAACATCAATTATGGGGATCACTAATGATTTCTAGCTAAACTTGCCCAAGTTGTTGAAATAATCCAACTGAGAAGTTAATTTGAGCTCTTAGTTGTTTAAGTGATTTCAGGATTATGAGGAAGTTAAGGGTGGTTAAAACAACCTACCTTGCATTCTATTTAGGGTAGATGTATTTAGATTTTACCATAGGTAATAAACTAAATTAATTTACTTAAGTAAAAAGTAATTAATAAATTATAATTACACAAGGTAAATAGTAAAAGGGTAATTAAATATTGACATGGGGTAAAATAAGGATAAACAAGAAGGGGACCTAAACGCTAAGCTAGCACAAATATTTTTATGCAAAATCCTAATACCTACACCTACACAACACACAATAGAGAAAAATTTGTCATCATTCACTCAAGTTCAAGTGTAAAATAAAATGGTTAAATGTGGGTTGGTAGATAATGGTTATGTCTTGAATATATATAACATTTCCTTATTACAACAATTAGGGATCAATCTAGTTATTATTCAAAAATCAGATCAAAGCATAAAAGGATTTGACAACACTCTGTCTCAAATACCCAATACCATATCATTGGATGTAAAACTAGGTCCCAAAATGGTAACATTGCACAAATGTATTGAGCTCTTACATGAAGGCTATTCTTATACATAACCAACATATGATGATCCTTCTAAATATTTTAGCATGACCCAATCTTCTAATGAAAACCAATCATAATCACAGTTGGAATATCATTCAATCATTTTTCCATCACAACCCATTATAGTAACTCAAATGCATACAATGAGGAGGGAGAACTAAGTAACAAAAAGGACAAGGAACTAATTATAACATATAAATCAACAAACTATACATCATGAACCACAAGCTAATATGGAGCAACCAAAACCTATTCCCAATCTTCATTTAGTGGTGACTTCAAAAAATCAAAATGGCATGGTCACAAACTATTATTATATGATGAAGATGATACCAACATGGAAGATATGACAAATGATCAACTACACAAATTAAATTTCAATCCTTAAGATGAATATTTATCTCATACTTTATCCACACTTATTAGAGTTAGAGAATATTGAGAAAATTCATGTATAATGAAAATGGATAAATCATAAATTTATTTCTAGGCACAATATATTGGGGCAAAGGAAAGGCAATAATGATAGCTCAATAATACATTCAAAATGCAAACAATAGTTACAATATTATCTCACATTAGGCGCAAGTAACACTAAAGTCAAACATGACTTAAGCAAAGACAAAATCATACATTTTAGTAAATGATGTGGAGATGTCAAATATTAAACCTCTAATACCATTGCAAGTAAAAAGTCTTTAATATAAATGAATAACAATATTGTAATTATTAATTGATCATAATCTCATCACATTACCATATACTACACATTGAGCCATGGGGCATCACTCATACTAAGAAATAAAATCATATTATGATTATCATATAATAACAATACATGGCATGGATCATTATGATGCATTATTAAATAAGATACAAAAAATATAAGAATGAAAGTGTTATTAAGGTAATACAAAGTCAACATGAACCACATGCACCAATTTCTGCAAAGATACCATTTACAAATATAAAAAGCAAAAACATCCTCAACATGGGGCTTTGACCATTACTATATACGTGGAATGTGACTACTATAAACACATTCAAATTGATAGAAACAAATGAGAAGCAATATGCAGTTGTTAGACCCAAATTTTGTATTATATTCTAAGTATTTTTTATCCATAAGTATAGAGATGCAAGGGTGTGGGATGAGTGTAGAATACCATGGTGGGGGAGAGAACAACAGAAGAGATAAACAAGGGAGAATAGTGCAGAAGACCTTAACATGGATGGGTATTGTGAAAGATAGGGAAATGGAGAATAAGGAGTAAAATATGTAGGTCTCAAAGAAGAACAATAGTAGACAAGGGCACAAGAAGCAAGGGTGATTACAAAGCAGTTCACAAATGTATTAAAGATTAATGAGAACTAAAATCTAGCATCGACTCACAAATGAGGAGGAACATAAATACTAATATTAGCATGGTGAGGTTATATATGTATTATTGGGCCTAGGTTAAGAGGAACTTAATTGTAATGACTCACCATGACTTCTTTCTTTGAAATAGTCATTGGCTTGTCACCTTTAGTGTATTAATGATGTAACCCAAAAATGGGTATACTTATGTATAAATACCCTTTTGGCTTTCATTAGAAAGTGTTGTTGAATATAGATGTGTTGTTTATGTTAAGGTACATATCTATAGATTATGTACTTAATGAAGTACCTTTGTAACCTTATAAAATGAGATCAATGGAATTGATATTCTATGAATCTTGATGTGTTGAATCTATTTGGTGCTAATTTTACTTTATGATACCAGAGTACTTGCATTATGTGAATGTGTTAAATGATTAACTCTATAATGATGTTTGTAATAATAATGACTAACTATTTTAACTCAAAGTAATATTTGTCTATTTACCATCGTATGATAGAATTAATAAGAACCGATCTAGGTTGTGTGCCTTGGGTTAGCACACAAAGTCACTTGCATGATATGTCATTATGCTAGCTCATTGGCTTTTCCATGATTCTAGATGTGTGACTAGTACTTGTAGCTTCAGGAATCTAAATGGAACCACCAATGTTTGGTAGGTTGTTAAAGCAAACCACTAAGAATCTAGAAGGCTCAAGGATTCTATGGACTATAGGAGATCTATAGTGGCTATCTAGTTCATTGGTTTACACCAAGTTATAGTTACACTTACAAACCAAGTTGGGGCTAGCATGAATAGGTACATAAAGTATGAAAGTTATTCTAATGGGTCCAACCACAATAAATCAAGTAGCTTAGACTAGACTATTAATTGCACAAACAAAGCGAGAACAATAATACCAAAGGCAAAGAGAGAATAATTGAAATGTAAATCTAGAAGCTAAGAAACTTTTAGGCCAAATGAAATATGTTTTAAGCAATAAATACATTTTCAATAAATTTTTAAATAGTATGCCTATTCTAGACTTGATCTATCTTTTCAATTCAATACCATTGTTTTCGAATAATACAATGTTTTAGTTTAGCGAGAGAGAGAGAGAGAGAAAATGTTTAAGAAAGTTTTTCTAGTTTATCTTGAACATATATATATCTACTATGCAATGAGAAAGGGTTCCAAAGAGAGCAATGATATGCCACAAAGGAATATTTCAAGCAATGAAAGTAATATTTAACCATATGTAAATGCAAAAAAATTTAGAAACTACTCTAAGCAATGCACAAAATAACTATCTCACTATAATAATTCAAACCCTAGCATGTACACTACACAAAACAATGGAGTTTCACTTTGCATAGAAAAGTGCCCTCAAATCAAGCTCAATTATTAAGTGCATATGTTCTACTAACTAGGAATCCAAGCTAGTAAGTAATGTAGGAGGAAGACCAAGATATGTGCAACCTAAAGTCTAAACCAAGAGCCAAGAATAAAGGAGGAGGTGAAGTGAAAACTTACAGTAGTGTAAGAGCTCCAACCAAGTGCACAAATCAAGTGCAATTCCAAATGTATAAGCTTGGGAATAAACCACAAGGAAGCAAGAATAGCTGAGAGTAGTAATGGAGTCTCCAAGCAAGTGTGTAGGAGCATATGGGATCCTCTATCCCCAATCAAGCTCAAGAGTGGCAAGAATGAATCAAGAGAGATTCAAGAATGGATAAGAGTCAAGAGAGGGAAGAAGTTTCAATAGAGAGTGTGGATTAATAAGAGAGGGGGCTCAAATTAATGAGAAAGAGGCATATATCCAAGCCTAATCTGTCAAATGACCTAAACCTAGCCATTTTTTATCATTTGGCTTCATATTGGCACTTTTAAACATGTTCTACCTAGGTCATGGCTTTGGTGAAGGAAACGTGTAGCCTAGGCCATGGGTTTCCTTCACACAAGTTATGGCCTAAGTCAAATAGGGTCTTGTGTTGGTCAATAGGCTCTCGAGAGGCCTTAGTGGGTCTCTAGAAAGCATATCCTATGTTCAAAAGGACCAATATAGACTAGGGATGTATAGAGGGTAAGAATATAATGTAGGAGAGGTCCAAGCAGGTGGAAGATATCTCAATTTGGATGACCAAGGTTGGTAGTCTACACATAAGCTGATGTGTAATCATAGAGAGGAGTAGGGTCATGGGAAGTATGATAACATATGCCCCTAAGGTACATGTAGTCAGTGTACTTGGAAGCCACACCAAAGAAAAAGAAATCAAGAACTGAACCTGTACTTACCAAATAAGGATGGTAGCAAAAGAAGTTGACGGTGCAATCAATGGGTGAGAGTGCAAATGTTGTATAATCCAAAATCCAACTCCAGCTCTAGCTCTAGCTCCTATAAAGAAGGGACATAAATGATATCAAATCAAATCATACTATCTAGAATGACATTCACTAGGGTGTTAGCCCTAGTGTTTTCCCTACAAGGGATATGGGTGAACTAAACATCCTCTAAGACAGAGAGCAAATCATGTGTCACCTCAAAGAGGGGGAGCAACTTAGAGTTAAGTACAGCCTAGATAATGGTGAGTTGAGACACAGCTAAGAGTGAGTCAGAGAATAACTTCACATAGCACATGCCCAACTCATGGGTAGTGGTCAAGGCACCAATGATTACGTGATACTTGGTAGCATTATTTTTCTTATTGATTAGGAAAAACCAAACCATAACAAGTTCATGGCCCCACTGATCATTAATAACCCAAACCACAGTTGTTGGTGCTAAGTTACCTTGACTACAACCATTGGTGTGAATCACCACTAAGAAGTGCACCATAATGGGGGTCAAGGATGCAAGACTAATGACTATAGAAAGGCGATCTCAAAGAGAAGCAGTGTAAGTGATTTTCATAAGGAAAACAAATAATAAAATCAAGCCACAATCATAATGGTTGACCAACACTGACCATGGTGAGAGGTAACAAGGGAAAGTGGGTGGGGAGTTTAGAGAATATGAAGACTAGTCAACAAGACTAGAGCAAGTCTTAAACCACTGTAACCAGTTGACAACCTTACATGTAACCATGATGAATAAGAGAGAGAGGGAGTTAGAATGGATCAACTATAGAAAAGTAGAGAAATGACTAACTAAAATAAATATAGTAACTTCTATCCCTAAGTGCCCACAAGATGGGACACAAGCTTGAGAGGTTGATGGGGACCCAAAAAAGGTCTTGAGAACTAAAATGGGGCCAAAATGGGCCCAAAGAAGCCTTGAATTATAAATAAGAGGTCGTCAATGCGCTCAAAATGTGCCAAAACCTCTAAAATAGAGGTTTCATAGTCTGAAATGTAAAAATGGGTAAAACACCAAAAATGGGCCAATAAAAAGCAATAAAAAGGGCTAAAAAGAGGGGAAATGAGAGAAAAGAGGTCATTTTCACTCTACGAGAGCCAAAGGATAGCTCACAAGTAACCAAAGCCCAAGCAAAGCAAATGAGGACATTGGAGAGCATCAAATATACATAGGATGGTCTGAGTAAGTCTTATGAATGAATTTTGTCAAATTTATTCATTTTTTTGGGGTTTGGGAGGCCTTAAACACATTTTCACTCATTCTAGACAATTTGGTGGATGAATCAAATGAAACAAGGAGTCAAAATGATGTGCTTGGTGAGATAGACAAATCGGGGCAACAGGGGTCTAAACAAAACTCCATAGAGAAAAAAAGGATCCTACAGGCTCCCTAAGGCATCACAACATAGGCCACATCCTAGCTGGGCTAGACCATGAACTAGCCTACCCAAGCCATAATTTTACCTAAAACGTTGGGGTCTTGGGCAAAAAGGCCTCAAAATAGGCCTCAAGGAAGCTCAATGGAGCCCAAGAGGTCACAAAAAGGGTCAAAAGAGGAAGGAGAGAGAAAAAAGAGATTTAAATACATAGTTTTTTAATTACTCTTACTCATTTTTTGACCAGTAGATTAATTTATTTGCCTATTTTCTTACTTGTGCAGACATGCAGAAGACTTAGCATATCAAAGGAGGGAGGACCATCACAAGTGAGAGAGTGATCAACACAGTGAGATGGGCCATATGATGTGACCAATCGGGAAAGAGTTTTAGCATGGTTGGCTAAGGAGGTAGATGCTCTATCAATGGTGGACTAGGATTGCCTATAAAGTATAGGGCTTTGGTGGCTAGTACACATACTTGTTGATGATGGAAATTATACTATCAATGAATCAACCCTTTCACCTATCGTGAAGGTAAGGTGAAATCATACCAATCTAATCATGGGATTCTAAAGGTTCATCTACGATCCTAAAGACATGAGGGGGTTTTTATAATTTCTAAAAAATAATAAATAAGTCATCAAATACCACTTATTCCATTATAACAATTAGAAATTTACTTTATCAATCATGAATCAGTTAAGATGAGAATCTGTAATCTATTCTATCTAACAGAGAAAACCAATGAGTTAGATAATCTCTTGAATAATATAAATATGATTCAATAAATATATATTTGTTCCAAGTATATCTTCTTTGTTGTAATATTCTCCAAATTTACTTCAATACATAACTAGAAACATAAATAAAATATTTGAGAAAAAGATAAAGTATTTAAACATGTCAACAAAAGAGAGGCAAATAATTTAATAAAAGAAGAAAACAACAAAGAAAAGGACAAAAATCTATTAAAGCTATAATATCTAACTAAAATAAGCTACTTTAATCAAACACAAACTCAAAACAAAATAAAACTAAAGACTAAAAGGTCAAATAAATAATCTAAACTGAAACTAAATAGGAATTAATCTAATAAACTATAAAATAACTATCAAAAGACTAGCTTAAAGAAAATAGAAAAGACTACTAATTGGAAACCTAATAGATTAAGAAACTATTAAGATAAACACTAAAGTAAAAAAAGTTTTAAAAACAAAACTAAATAAAGATCAAAATAAAGAAAGAATCTATTACTAACCAAAGAAAGAACAATAATTAGACTAAGTAATTTATAAACAACTAAATAGAAATGAAACTAAACTAAAAAAAGAAAATAAAGTAACTAAAAGAGAAATAAAACTAGATTTAAAGAAAAGCCAAAGTTATAATTATATTAAAATTAGAGTCAAAATAGATTAAAATAAAATGTGCAAGTCTCAAAAGAGAGTCATCTTAGCAAAAAAGATCATTTTATTGAAAAAACCAACATTCTTCCTTTACAATAATTTGAGTGAAAACTCTACAATCAAAATAGATCAATGAAATGTCACAAAATAGTGAAGTGTTCGTTACTACTCCAATTAAATACTTGGAATCTATGCATAGGACTACAAATATTAATCATCAAAAGATGTTAAGCTTAGAAAACTTTATATAATCAATATTAAATGATAAATAAATTTGGATATACCTGTGCTACGTAAGCAACTACTCAACCATTAGATAACTAACCATTGGGTCTATCTGCAAGAGTTGTACTATCTTAGAGAAGTTGCATAGAAAGAAAAAAATGTATGATTGACTTCAAAAAATGTATAAGTTTTCAAACCTATGTTGTTCTTCTATCTCTAAATGAGTCCTTGATCTCCTCTAATACCTTAAAACTTAGTTGCAAATAAGTTATAACTAACTTTACTTAGTTATTAGTTTATATTAACTAATTGACTTTTAAAAAGTCAATTAATTAAAATAATTATTGGTTAAGGACAAGTTTAATTAAGACTTAAAAGTCTTAATTGATCAAGTTTATTAAATATAGATCAGGGGTACTAATCTAAACAGGTGGGGACCCTTATTGATTAATAATATAATAGAATACAAATTTAAATCACAAATTAAATAAGTCAAAGATCAATAAATTCTATTTATATTAATCTATAATGCATCTCAAAATAACTTAAGCATATATATTTATACCAAATTTCAGATTTGTTGCATTTTCTAAAATTTATCAGAATATATCAAAGATCTAAAAATTAAAGTATCAAACTGAAGTATCAAATTATGTCATGAAAAATTTTAGAATAAAATAAAAAGTCTATCCCCTGGATGACCAATAATCATCTGAATCAGAAAGTACATCAATTTGTTGAGTGAATATTTTGTTACCAACCCAATGGTAGAAAAATGGTGATTTCAACCACAGTGTGATGAGATAAAATCTCTTCTCAATGAAAGGGGAGGATCCATTTTACTATTAACTAACACAACCCTTAATTATTTACATTTATTTACAATAATTTTATCATAGTGGATGTTGTCATATCATCCAATTCTTTTTTTTAAGAATCGATGTTCAATCACAAACTTCCTTTTATTCTTTGTGATATACTTTGAAAGATCACTTGATGAACCAAATATAACTGATATTCAGATTTGTTAGACAAAAGATTAACAAGAATAATACCAGTAGAATAAACTTGAAAGGTAAAATAAGGTGCAGCCCAAATTCTTCACCTTATTTCCAACAAAGATAAAAATTACCAAAGAGGAATAACTGACAGCTCAAAGTCTCTTCAATAATTCACTTTCAATGTGATCATAAACCTAGTAACTAAAAAGTAGCTCAAAGACTCCAAAATCAGCTTCGTGGCACCTTTTGTCTTATAAAAATTTCATACCACAATTCAATAAATTCATAAGAAAGTGTAATGGAAAAGACATAAGAACATCTCTAACACACCACAAGTTTATCTCAACACAAAGATTGAAAGGTCACTTGATATTCTTATATTGAATGGAATTCAATATTTACAATATGAACACAAAGTTTCAAAAACAAATCTCAATTCAGCAGCATTTCCCCTCTATAGCAATTGATGATCCTTTTTAAAAATAGCATCCTCCTATTTATAGAGAGGAGCTATGAACAAAAATAGGAAAAACATAAATACATTGACATATTCATTGGCAGAGTCCAATTTGACTTAGGACTGTGCACTTTTTCTACGTGCAAAATGCACCAAACAAAATTACACATGAAAAGATACAAAAATAAACTAAGTGTCCTTAGACACAATAATTTCTTCCTTTTTATTCTTCTCTAGAAACTCCTCTTATCTCTTCAATATAGCTTGGACTTTACTATTGTTTGGGTCAGATGTACTCTTGAAGATGACAAGTACCCTTATGATAAAATCTTCTAAGTTAATCAATAAATCCTTGCTTTTATCCATGATTCTTTGTAATTTGTCCAAAATGACTTGAAATTTAATTAAATTGTCGATGGAATCCAATGTGAAATTACCTGTTTCAATCTTTGTTTAGAGCAAAGATGTAAATTCTTGAATAACAGTTTCCACAGGGAGAATTTATTGAGAGTTATTTCTAACTTGGTAGGTAAGCTCTCCAATTTTCTCTATAAGATCTAACATCTTATTATCACACATATCTTCAACTTCTTTGAGATCTTTAACCAGATTCTTGAGAACTTCTCTTTTGTTCTTCATAGCTTCCATGTATTCAATGAACATTTTTTTGTTTGGAATGACCTTTTTCTCAACCAAAATCTCCAGTTTGAATTTACGTAGTTGAATCCATGTATCAATATCCTTTTTAGTCAATTCTAAATTTTGAGTGAGTACCTTAATGGTTTGCTAAATTTTCATTTTACTTTGCTTAATTTCTTCAAAAATTCAATAGCAGAATGCAACTGTTGAGTACCCTATGTTGTTAATCTCACAATCCAGGCATTAATCGCCTGACCCTGAGATCCAATTTTTTCTACCTATTGAATTGTCTTTTGAGTGTTTTTGTGAACAATAGGATTAAAAATTTTAGAAGGTTGGGTGATTTTTAGTAAAATAGAGGTCATCTATTCTACTTGTACTTTGAGTTGATCTTTGATCTTCTTTCTTTATCATATCTTTTGATCAAAGAGACCACTGCTACTTGTAAATATTCCTTTGTACTTTCATGAGTTTGTTTCCAAAGATCTATTCATCCCATTACATATTTGAATGCTTGAATATCTTCAATGTTTCTATCTTTGGGAGGGAATGTAACTTCAACATACTTATGCCTAGATTCAAAAATTACTTTTGACATAGTTTTAGCCTTCTTTGTCATTTTGGGCTTTACTGAGACAATTTGACCAAGACCAAAATCATCAGGCAAAATAGCCTATTTCTTCCTCTTAGGTGTTTTATAAATTATCCATGGAGGAAGAGGAGATGAGTTTTCTTGAGCAGAAGAAACCAAGGACTATGATGTTTGAGGAGGAACAATGGTTTGTGAAGTAAGTGGAATAAAAAGTAGAATAGTAGAGGTATCTGATAGCAGAGTTAAGACTAATGGGATAGTGATTATTATTGGTGGGCTTTGGGTTGGCATGAATGTTACTTTTAGGTCTAATGATATTTTGGACACTAGGGTGACAATAGCTTGAGTTGTCATTTTGGTAGAAGATGTGGACATGAATTTGTCTATATCTTATTGAGTGAAGTACATATTGGTCAAGGATCCTAAAGATTTTTTAGGACTAGGAAAGTTAGATAAATAATCAAAAACCTAATCTACAGTGCCTTGGCAAGGAACTTGAAAGAGTGTGGCACTAGGAGGAGAAGGGGGAGCCAAAAGAGTAGCTTGAGAGGGAACATAAATAATTGGTATAGATGTACTAATGGAAGGAACTATAGAGAATGTCACCTGAGAAAATGTTGATCGAGGGGTTTCGACTATAGTAACTTTTGATTGTGTGGATTTAGGTTGTAGATATTGCTAAACCATAGGTTGAAAAATTATTGATTGAAGTGGTGCCTCACTCACATTTGGTTTCTCTTGTGTCTCTATTTAAACACTCTTCTCAACACTAGCTTCTTTGTCTTTCTTCTTTTCTTTACTCATGAATACAAATTTTGGTTTCTAAGTGGATGTGGAGGCCTCTTATTTATTCTTCATCCTCAATTCCTTACATTTCCTTGTAGTGTCTTCATCATATTCATCTTCTGACCCTATCTTGAAATATTTTAGTTTAATACCTTCATGTTCCAACCAAGCATTAGTTCTTGCAAGGATGGGTTGAAATCTTTCTTTGATAGATGTGTATTCTTTTATAGACCATTGGATTGAAGGAATAGAAGTATAAGCAACTTGATTTCCTTTCTATGAAGGATCCAATATATTTTCATCATCAGAGAGATCAATCAGAATGTTAGCTAATTATAGATCTTCAATTTGATCAGTAGTGAGATTATTGTAATCAAGTCTCCTTACATCTTCTTCAGTTCTACATTTTGTCTAGATAGTCTCAACCTTATGGTCATGGACATAATAAACTTTAAGCTTTTCTTTCATCATTATATAATCAAAATATTTTCTACTCTTGTACCTTTTAAGGGTGATCCATTGCATTTTAGTTTCCATTGTCTTAGCCTTGGAAGTAATTGAAATGGTGTACCAACCAATGTTTATTAAAAACTTGAATCCTCTATTATGTGGATCTAATTGCTTCTTATGTACATTCATCATTTGTCTGCACATCTCCATTAAAATCAATTTATCACCTGGGTACCTAGGTAGCATGTAAGGTTGTTCATTAAATCCTCCTACCCTAATATAGGTGAGAGTTGGGAATTGAAGGAAAATGCAACCAATCTTATTCACTATTGCCCAAACCTAATCTAAAACCCTTTTCTTCTCCAATTCCTATTTAAAAATACAAATGAATTTATAGAAGAAAGCATCGTTAACTCTTCTAAAATGTTTAATGCCTTTTTTGAGGGTTAACTATGGATAATACTCAAAAATAGGAACTTTCTTCCTTTCACCAACACCGATCAATCCTAGAAAAGTCCTCATGTAGGCTACAACATATACCAAATAAGAATTCATATAAAACTTGAGAGAAGAATTTACTTCAAAAAGTTGGTGGCATATGGCATCACTAATCTAAATTCCCCAATAAATTCTTTGTTTATTTTTCTTAATGATAAAAATGTAGTGATGCATCCATTCTTGAAATATATTTGATGTGGGAAGACCTTTGACCCTACTTAGGAGAGTGATTAAATATCTTATTTCCTCCATAAATTCACTTCGATTTAAACTTTTTGGCCATCTTGAAATTAAATGACTTGGTGTCTTCAGTCAATTTGCATTAATGTGCCTCTTAAATTTCTTAAGATTCCTATCATAATATTCATGGTTTGTTGCCACACTTATGTCTGAGAATTCCTAAATGTTTAAAAGATGAAAAACTTTATCAAAGTATTCAACATCTAGTCAAATTACCACTTTTCCACTAGCATCTTTGACTGACCTAGTTTCTTTATCAAAATGAGCAGCAACTGTTAAGATGAACTCTAGATCTTGAGCTGACACAAGAAATATAGCTGCTAGATGTATCTCATTGTTAAGAATAAGCTGCATATGTGGAGCAATAATATATTTTCCTAACCTTTGTAATAACTAGGCCATGTCAACATGACCAATCTCTATATCTTCAATATGATCTACATTAGAATCTATTACAGATGCTAGGAATACACCTTGAAATTTATACTTTATTATTCTTTGAGCTTAAGAATCTTCTGTCATTGATCTAGTATCTATAAAAAAGAATTTTCAATTCTCTAGAGTTAGTATTTTCCATAATTTTTGAGAAAGGTGTAGGAGTAGGAAAAAAATGCACAATTTTAAGAACTTTGGTGCAATTCAAAGAATTTTTCACAAACTGCACCAAATTTGGTTTTGGTGTAGTTCAAAAAAAATTCTCTAAACTGCATGAAAAAGGGTAAAATGTGCACTTCAGATAATTTTCTTTGGAGTGCACCAGACTACATGCACTTCATAGAAAATTATCTAAAGTGCATTAAAAATGTGTGCAATGTGCACTTTAGATAATTTTCTCTAGAGTGCACCAACTGGTGTGCATTTTAGAGAAAATTCTCTAAAGTGCACAGGATGGTGAAATGTGCACTCCAAAGAATTTTATCCAAAGTGCCTTGAAAAGGTGATATAGGAAAAACACTCCTTGGTGCATCTCAAAGAATTATCTCTAAAATTCACTAAGAGAGTTAGGGTTTTGAAATTTAGGGGAAAGGCCTAAGATAACAATAAAAACCCCTAGGAAGAGAAATAAAGAAATAAACTAGCAAAAACAAGTAAAATAGAGACTTACCTAAGACACGATGAAAACAATAATAAGACAAAAAATCTTAGGGCACAAAATTGATCAAATCAATAAATTCAAGGGTGATGAAGTAAAGTACAATCAAACTCAAAAATGGTGACTAAGGGTGCACTCATGCTCAAAAATGGTGAAGATAAATGGTGAAAATAAAATTACATGGGTTAAATATTTATAAAAATAAGTAATTAATGTGACATTAATTACTAACATGATGGTGGGCCTAGGTGTAAAGTCAGATAATTTCCTTGACTTTACACGTGCAATGATAGAGAATTTCTCTGACTCTACACCTTGAGGTGTAGTCCAGAGAAAATTCTCTAGTTTGCACCAGTTTAGACTTGGTGTAGTTCAAAGAAAATTCTTTGAACTACATAGGATGAAAAACTTCCCTCAAAAACTAAATTTTTTGAGGAAAAACAAGTACAAGGAAGTAGTAATTAGCCTCATTTTGTGAGCTTAGATCTCATGGGCTATGAGATGAACAAGTTATATAGGGGTTATCCCATGAATTGAGCTTGCTAAAATTCAAGGATAACAGCTAACTCTGACTGGGGAATTTCCTTTAAGTATTATTTGAAACACTTGAAGGAAATATAATCCTAAAATTCTAAGTGTCTTTCTCCATTGGGCCATGGAGTCAAGCGATAGACTAGAATAAAACAAAAATAAAGAAGAATATAAATATATTTACAAAATCTACATACTTATCTAGAACTTCATTGAGTGAAAAGCTTTAGATATTGCCCACTATAGGGCAACAGTAATGGTGTTCCATCTAGGTATGTCAAGAAGAAACTATGTTCACCACTGAGTTGATGAATGAGAAAAAGACCCCTCCATAGAGAATCAAATTTTCCATACATTCCTTTTGGCTCTCTTCTTTTGTCCCACAAAAGGACTAGATCCCCAACTTGGAATTCTCATTATTTAGCTTTCTTGTCAAAAAGTTCTTTGACGTGACTTTGATGTTCTGCAATATGGTCTACTACTTTTGTATGTTGCTCCTCTATCTCAACAAGGTACATAATATGCTTATCTAAATAACTTTCAAATTTATCATCTTCAATTACCCTAGCCAATCTGAGAGAGGGTAATTCTAATGCCATAGGTATTTTTGCATTCAATCCATACAAAAGTTGAAAAGGAGACATACCAATCACACATTTAAGGGTGATACAATCAGCCTATAATGCATCATATAATGTTTTATATGATGTTCTCTAACTATCTTCTACCAAATTCTTGATAATAGTTACCAAATTCTTATTACTCAACTCAACTTAACCATTTCCTTGAGGGAAGTAGTCCAAAGTATGAGACAAAATGATCCCATATTCAAAAAAAATTGAGTCATCTCTTAGGATGTGAAATAGGTATCATTATCAGTTATAACTTTATTTGGCACACCAAACCTTGTGATGATAATCTCTTTGAGGAAATTGTAAACAACCTCTAAAGTTGCATGTTTGGTCAGAATTGCCTCCACCCATTCGATGAATTAATCGGTAGTCGTAAGACCATAACTATGACCTACACTTGATAATGGGTTCACTACACCAATAAAATCAATACCCCATTTCCAAAAAGGTTCTTCAATGACTACTGACTTAAGAGGCAAGGCTGCTAACTTGGGTTTCCCCACAAACTATTGGCACTTCTCGCATTTATGCACTTAAGCATATGCATCCTGAAAAAGTGTTGGCCAATAATATCTAGCCCACAAGATCTTGTGAGTTGTGATCAGGGCTAAAAAATGTCCTCCACAAGCCAAATCATGGAAAGAGTCCAACAACTTACCTTGTTGTGTTTTATCTACACATCATATACAAATTCCATCAATGTTTCACTTGTACAAACCATTATCCCAAAGGATGAAATTTTTAGCCTTGAGCTTGATTGTCCTCTTCTCTTTGCCAGACAAATGTTCTAGACATTTTCCATATGTGAGAAAATGAGCAATGTTAGAATACCATTCATTCATTGTACTTACAAGCAAGACTATGGGAAGATATTCCTCTATGTCTTCTTCATTGTTAGGTGCTTTTGAATTGGCCTCTGCCATGAGTTGACATAAACCTTTTCCACGTACAAGTTTTGTAGGCTTGATCTCCATACCATATTCTTGGATTTTAGCAATCCATTTACCTCTTTTTCCTCCAAACTCTTGTTGAGTCAAAATAGATTTAATAGTAGAATCTAGTACTAATGCAATGGTGTGAGAATTAAGGATGTAATATCTAAAATGCTTAACTGATTTCATTACAGCATACGTATGTTTTTCCATGGATGAATATTTAAGCTCATGAGCCTTTAAAGGGAAGCTCATAAATGCTATAGGAGATTCAATCTCCTCTTCATTTTGTTGTATCAAGATGGCAGATAAGGTATGCTCAGAAGCATAACCATACATAATGAAGTTCTTGGTATAATCAGGGCAAACTAGGACATGAGAAAGTGCAATGGCTTCCTTAATTTTATGAAAAGCATTTCTTCCTTCCGTATTCCAACAAAAAATGTATTTTCCTTTCATCATATTAACAATGTGGCATGTCTTCTCAGCAAAATCAGGAACAAATCTCTATAAGAAATTAACCTTTCTAAAAAAGGAATGCACTCCATTCTTACTTGATGGTAAAGTAAGATTTTGAGTTGACTTGACCCATTCAAGATCAATCTTGATCCCTTCCTTGGATATAATGTGTCTAAGGAGCTTACCTTTTGTAACCCAAAAAATGGATTTCTTGGGATTAACGGATATCCCATACTCATGGCATCTCTCAAGCACTTACTGCAAATGGTCGCAATGATATTGATGTTTTTTTAATAAAATGGTTAGGTCATCTAGATAAACCATAATAAACTTACTAATTATATCTAAAAAAGCCAAGACCATATCCCTCTGGAAGGTAGCACCAGCATTGATCAATCTAAAAGGCATTCTATGATATGTAAAAGTGCCCCATGGAGTAGTGAAGGTTGTCTTATGTTGATCTTCATCATGAACCTCCAATTGATTGTATCCTAAGAAATCATCTAGCATAGACAAAATCTTTGAACCAGTCATAGTTTGAAATACTTGGTCCATTAGTGGCAGTGGGTAATTATCCTTAAGTGATAATTGATTAAAATTTTGAAAGTCAACACAAATTCAGATCTCTCCATTCTTTTTCCTCATAGGAACACTATTTTATATCCATGTGGAGTGATGTATGGGAAAGATAATGTGAGCATTCAACATCTTTTGAATTTTAGAAAGGATGGTACCTGATATTTTAGGATTATACTACCGTTGTTTTTGCTTGTGAGGTTGAGATCCTGGCTTGAGAGGAATATCATGTTGCACTTCCTTAGGTCAAAAAAAATTTAGATCGGCATATGAATATGCTAATACATTAATGTACTGACATAGAAGAACCACCAACTTTTCTTTTTCCTCTAATGAGCAACATTTCCCAATATTTATCATTTTGGGGTCACTCTTTGTTCCTATATTAACTTGCTCAATTTTTGTAGATGAATCAGATTTTGATTGTTGATGTTTCACAAATCAATCATGCTTATCAAAAAGTCTTTCCAAAGATACCAACCCTTTGGGAATCTTATTCCCTTTTAGCTACAATATTTCTTTGTTAGTTTCCTCATTAACTTCAAAAATTGATTCTTGAGGAGTGGAATCACTTCCTTCAAAATATAACTCACTAAAATTTTCCACCTCCAAGAATGAGATGACTTGTTCATCATTATTAAAAACCTACCAATGATTAACATTATTAAGAACACTGGGACAAAAAACCAACTCAATGGTATACTTTTCTCCTTGGAAATCTCTGTGAGGAATTAGAAGAGTGGCCAAAACAGCCAATGAATCAGTTCTATCATTGTATTCTCATGGAACCACTGATATATTAAACACATCAAAACTTTCCATGCAATCCCAAACTTGATTGAGCTAATGCCTTAGTCTTTCATTCTTCATTTGATATAGATTCCTAACTTGAAAAATGATTAGCTTGGCATCACCCTAAGCATGAAGATTTTTTATCCCTTTCCTTTGTGCAATGTCCATCCCTAATAGCAAAACTCTATACTCAGCAGTATTATTAGTGTTATTAAACTACAACTTGAAAGAGATAGGGAAGATTTTTCCTTTTGGGGATATGAGAACTATCCCAACTCCATATCTAGTTGAAGAGCAATTGTCATCAAATTCCAAAGTCTAAACATCATTTGAACTCTCAACCTTAATAGTGTCAAAATCCAAAATCTTTCATCTGAAGAGGGATATTCTTCTATTTTTAGATCTTTTTTAAAAATATCATTTAAAGATATTGGATCCTCTTCTGTAGTCAAGAAATAAGTACCCATTCTGAAAGTTTCAAAAAAAAATTGAGCTTTTGAGTCTTCAGTCTTTGTTACAGTATACTTTACTTTATTTTCTAGATGAAGCCTCTGCATCACACCTTTGATAGGTATTCTATCCTCAGACCAATCCATGTTGATTTCTTGACCAACATCTTTACAAAAGTTACATCCTAATAGAACTCCATATGAGGCCAGAACATCAGCCACTAGAACTATCATTTTGATATTTTTCTTTGGAAACATAGCAAATGCAAATTATGCATCCTTTAATTAGCCTATGAGAGGTACTTTTTTGGTTTCCATTGAGAAGAAATGGCCAAAATTCTTTGTTAATTTTAAGCCCAAGGCAGTAGCCACCATTGCAGGTATCACATTATTGAAAGCACCCAAATCAATAACACAATTACTAAGCTTATAACCATTGATAAATAGGGAAATGTAGAAAGGTTATATTTTTATAGAATTAGATGTAAGAGTTAAAAACAAGTTATTTTGCTTTGGTTTTGGTTTAGTATCAATTGGTACACTCTTACTAAAGTTTGATCAGAATTGATACCTTTGCTTTTTACAAATTTTGTCAATCTTTCAAATTGGTCAGGATTTGATTGAAGGTACTCAATGTCTAACATTTGGATTTTTGTCTTCTTGGCATGGTCAATGATATCAAAAGCTATATATGAGGCAGCCAAGAAAGACAAGACATTTTCATTTTCAAGCTTCAGGGTTTGGGAACTAGGTCTAGACGTTAAAGGAGAAGAGGTAGAATTATGAGGAGTACTTACTTATTTATCCACCACCATATCCTTTGGTTGAACCGGAAAAGGAATTCTTCTTTTGGAAATTATAACCTCCTTTCGTGGTTCATCTTTGGATTTTGTTTTATCAACATTTTGTCATTGATTCGACTGGCTTTGAGAACGAGTGAAGATGGCATAAGACTCACCATGTCTATCTTCCTCTTATTCAACTTCTTGTTCTTGATATCAGAGCCACTAGTTTCTCCCTCTTCATCTCCTATAAAAGGATTAGCATCATCTTTAGGAACATATTCTAGCTACAGAACATCATCATTTTTAGGTTCCAACCAATTAACTGATGCATTATCTAGTGGTGCCTCTAGTGCAAGCCTTGCTTATGGCAGAGGAGCTTATTCTGATTCTGACTTATAGCCACATTATTGGACTAATTCAAAGCTTTTGGATATGTTCTTCTTGGAACATCCTTGTATGAAGGAAAAGACATGCCTTGATATATTTGCTTTTTAAGCACAAGCAACTCATTTGCTAGCTTTTACACCATGGGATCTACAGTACTAGTAGGAGATAAAGTTGTTGAAGGCTACCCTCTAGGCTTGATATAATTATTTTTCACCTTTCTTGCTAAGATTAAATCATCTTCTACTTTAGTGGCTAAACTTTGAGCAGCATCAAGATCAGTTGGCACTGCTCTTTGTAAAATAAAACTCACTTTTGACATTTGAGAATTGATGAAGAAGCACTTGAGATTTTCAGGTGTAGGTCTAACAACTACTAGAATCCTATTCCTTAATTTCTTGAATTTTGCCATGAAATCATGCATAGGATCATGTGCTTCCTTTTTCATTTGTGTGAGTTTATCCAACAAGGCATGAGCATATTTTGTTAGCTTGAACCTTGCCTCAAATTGAGCCTTGAGTGTATCCCAATTGATGATAGTTCTAGTTGCAAGATGACAAACCCAATCAACAACAACACCTTGGAGTGTTTCTATGAATAACCTTATAGAAACATCTTCATGGTCCACTCTAAGAACTCCACATGTAATTTAGAATGTAGTAATATGTTTATCTGGATGTTATTTACCATCACCATAAAACTTAGGAAAAAAAATTGTGAGCCACGAGGTAGTTCATGAGATAATGGTGTTAAATTCAATGGACCAAAAGTAGTCCCCCATGGACCTTGAGCTACCATTCTTTGTGGATTATATGGAGGTATAACAAATATTTTCAAAGGAAAAATAGGCAAGACCCTATGAACATTGGAAGTTTCTATTCGTATGGGAGATCTTGTATTTATAGGTGGAAAACTTTTTGTATGCTGAGGAGGTGACCCTGCACATGCCAGTAAAAGATCAAATTTGTGTTCTTGTAACAACTCAAATGTTGGATCAATGAGTCCCACTACTCTTCTACCATGAGTGTAGCTTTGTTCTGTTAGAATGTGAAACTACTCAGAAAGAAAAGAGATTAACATTAGCAAAATAATAACAAATAATAAAGTTTTAGTCTTATATGAACCAAATGATCTAGAGCTTGGTTATATGTTCGATTTCCCCAAATAGAGTCACCAAAAACTATTGGGTGAATTTTTTTTTACCAACATAATGGTAGCAAATGGTGATTTCATCCATAGTGTGATGAGATAAAATATCTCCTCAATGAAAGGGGAAGTTCCCTTTTATTGTTAACTAACACAACAATTAATTATTTACACTTATTTACAATAATCTTATCATATTGGGTGTTGTCATATCATCCAATTCTCTTTTTTCAGAATTGATGTGCAATCACAAATTTCCTTCCATTCTTTGTGATATACTTTGAAAATCTAAGATCACTTGATGAACCAAATATAACTGATATTCAAATTTGTTAGCCAAAAGATTAACAAGAATAATACCAACAGAATAAACTTGAAAGATAAAATAAGGTGAAACCCAAAGTCTTCAACTTATTTCAAACAAAGATGAAAATTACCAAATAAGAATAACTGACAACTCAAAGTCTCCTCAGTAATTCACTTTCAATGTGATCATAAACCCAGTAACTAAAAAGTAGCTCAAGACTCCAAAATCAGCTTCCTAGCACCTTTTTGTCTTATAGAAATTTCATACCATAATTTAATCAACTCATAATAAAGTGTAATGGAAAATACATAAGAACATCTCCAACACACCACAACTTTATCTCAACACAAAGATTGAAAGATTACTTAATTTTTTTATATTGAATGGAATTCAATATTTACAATATGAACATAAAGTTTCAAAATTGTTTCTCAATTCAATAGTATTTCCCCTCTATAGCAATTGATGATCATTTTTACAAAGAGAATCCTCCTATTTATAGAGAGGATCTATAAATAAAAATAGGAAAAACATAAATACATTGACTTATTCATTGATAGAGTCTAATTTGATTTAGGACTGTGCACTTTTTCTACGTGCAAAATGCACCAAACAAAATTACACATGAAAAGTTAAAAAAATAAAAGCACCAAACAAAATTACACATGAAAAGTTAAAAAAATAAACTAAGTGTCATTAGACACATAAATTTCTTCACTTTTATTCTTCTCTAAAAAATCCTCATATCTCTTCAATATATCTAGGACTTCACTATTGTTTGGGTCGGATGTACTCTTAGAGAAGGCAAGTACCCTTGTGATAGAATCTTCTAAGTTAACCAATAAATCCTTGATTTTGTCCATGATTCTTTGTAATTTATCTAAAATTACTTGAAATTAAATTAATTTGTCGCTGGAGTCCATTGTGAAAGTACCTATTTTAGTCTTTTTTTGGAGCAAAGATGTAAATATTGAATAACAGTCTTCATAGGGAGAATTTCCTGAGAGTTATTTCTAACTTCACAGGGAAGCTCTCCAATTTTCTCTATAATATCTAACATCTTATTATCACTTATATATTTAGCTTCTTCAAGATCTTTAACCATATTCTTGAGAACTTCTCTTTTGTTTTTCATAGCTTCCTTGTATTCAATTAACATTTTCTTATTTGGAATGATTTTTCTCAACCAAAATCGCCTGTTTAAATTTGCATAGTTGAGTCCATGTATCAATATCCTTTTTAATCAATTCCAAATTTTGAGTGAATACCTTAATGGTTTGATAAATTTCCATTTTTAATTTACTCAGTTTCTTATAAAATCTAATAGTAGAATGCAACTATTGAGTACCCTATGTTGTTAATCTCACAATCCAGGCATTGACCACCTGACTCTGAGATCCAATTTTCTCTACCTATTGAATTATCTTTTCAGTGTTTTTATGAACAACAAGATCAATAGATTCATAAGGTTGGGTGATTTTTAGTAAAATAGAGGTTAGCTATTCTACTTGTACTTTGAGTTGATCTTTGATCTTCTTATCTTTATCATATCTTTTGATTAAAGAGGCCATTACTACTTGCAAATATTCCTTTGCACTTTCATGAGTTCATTACCCAAGATCTATTCATCCTACTACATATTTTATGCTTGAATATCTTCAATGTTTCTATCTTCAGGAGGGACTACAACTTCAACATACTTGTGCCCAGATTCAAAAATTACCCTTGACATAGTTTTAGCCTTCTTTGTCATTTTGGGCATTACTGGGACAAGTTGACCAAGATCAAAATCATCAAGTGAAATAACCTATTTCTTCCTCTTAGGTGTTTGATAAATTAAGCATGGAGGAAGAGGAGATGAGTCTTCTTAAGCAAAATAAACCAAGGATTATTATGTTTGAGGAGGAACAATGGTTTGTGAAGTAAGTGGAATGGAAATTGGAATAGTGGAGGTATCTGATAGTAGAGCTGACACCAATGGGATAGTGGTTATTATTGGTGGGGTTTGGGTTGGCATAAATGTTACTTTTGGGTCTGATAATATTTTAGACACTAGGGTGATAGGAGCTTGAGTTGTCATTTTGGTAAAATATGTGAACATGAATTTGCCTATATCTTGTTGAGTGAAGTACAGATTGGTCAAGGATCCCAATGATTTTTTAGGACTAGGAAAATTAGACAAAGAATCGAAAACTTGATCTAGAGTGCCTTGGGAGGGGACTTGAAATAGTGTGGCACTAGGAGGAGAAGGGGGATCCAAAAAAGTAGTTTGAGAGGGAACAAAAACAATTGGTACAGATGTACTAATGGAAGGAACATAAGAGAATGTCACCTGATAAATTATTGATTGAGGGGTTTTGACCATAGGAAGTTCTAATTGTGTGGATTCAGGGTATAGAGATTGTTAAATCTGAGGTTACAAAATTGTTGATTGAGGTGGTGCCTCACATCTAGTTTCTCTTGTGTCTTTATTTGAACACTCTTCTCAACACTAGATTCTTTGTCTTTCTTCTTTCCTTTACTCATGAATACAAATCTTGGTTTCTGAGTGGATGTGGAGGCCTCTTCTTTATTCTTCATCCTCAATTCCTCACATTTCCTTGTAGTGTCTTCATCATATTCTTCTTCTGACCCTGTCTTGAAATATTTTAATTTAATACCTTTAGATTCTAACCGGGCATTAGTTCGTATAAGGATGGGTTGAAATATTTCTCTGATAGATGTGCATTCTTTTATAGACCATTGGATTGAAGGAACAGGAGTAGAAGCAACTTGATTTCCTTCATATGAAGGATGCAATATATTTTCATCATCAAAGAGATTACCTAGAATGTTAGCTAATTATAGATCTTGAATTTGATCAATAGTGAGATGACTGTAATCAAGTCTCCTTACAACTTATCTAGTTTTATATTCTACCTAGATATGCTCAACCTTGTGCTCATGGACATAATTACCTTTGAGCTTTTCCCTCATCATTCTATAATTAAAATCTTTTCTACTCTTGTACCTTTTAAGGGTGATCTATTGCATTTTAGTTTCCATTATCTTAGCCTTGGGAGTAGTTGAAATGGTGTACTAGCCAATGCTTATTGGAAACTTGAATCCTCTTTTATGTGCATCTTATTGTTTCTTTTGTACGGTCATCATTTATCTACACATCTCCATTGAAATCAATTTATCACCTAGGTACCTAGGTAGCATGTAAGGTTGTTCATTAAATCCTCCTACCCTGATGTAGGTGAAAGTTGGGAATTGAAGGAAAATGCAACCAATTTTGTTCATTACTGCCCATGCCTGATCTGAAACGCTTTTCTTTTCCAATTCCTGTTCAAAAATATAAATGAAGTTGTAGAAGAAAGCATCGCTAACTCTTTTGATATGTTTAATGCCTTCTTTAAGGTTTAACTATGGATAATACTCAAAAATAGGAACTTTCTTCCTTTTGCCAACATCGATTAGTCTTAGAAAAGTCCTCATGTAGGCTACAGCATATACTAGATAAGAAGTCATATAAAACTTGAGAGAAGAATTTACTTTAGAAAGTTGGTGGTATATGGCATCACTAATCTGAATTCCCCAATAAATTCTCTGTCTATTTTTCTTAATGATAACAATGTAGTGATACATCCATTCTTTAAAGATATTTGATGTGGGAAGACCTTTGACCCTACTTAGGGGAGTGACTAACTCTCTTATTTCCTCCATAAATTCACTTTGGTATAAACTTTTTGGCCATCTTGCAATTGAATACCTTGGTGTCTTCAGCCAATTTACATTAATGTGCCTCTTGCATTTCTCAGGATTGCAGTCATAATATTCATAGGTTATTGCCACACTTATATCTAAGATTCCTCAATGGATGAAAGATGAAAAAATTTATCAAAGTATTTGACATCTAGTCGAATTACCACTTTTCCACTAGCATCCTTGATTGACCTAGTTTCTTTATCAAAATAAGTATCAACTGTTAAGATGAACTTCAGATCTTAAGTTGACACAGGAAATGTAGCTGCTAGGTGTATCTCACTATTAAGAATAGGCTACATATGTGGAGCAATAAGATCTCTGCCTAACCTTTGTAAGAACTCAGTCATGTCAACATGACCAATCTTTGTATCTCTAATTTAATCTACATTAGAATTTATTGTACATTCTAAGAATACACCTTGAAATTTATACTTTATTATTCTTTTACTTGCAGAATCTTCTATCATTGATCTAGTATCTGTAAAAAAGAATTTTCAATTCTCTAGAGTTAGTATTTTCCATCATTTTGGAGAAAGGTGTAGGAGGAGGAAAAAATTATACAATTCTAGAAACTTTGGTGTAATTCAGAGAATTTTCCATGAACTGCATCAGATGTGGTTTTGGTGTAGTTCAGAAAAAAATCTCTAAACTGCATCAAAAAGGGTAAAATGTGTACTTAAGACAATTTTCTCTGGAGTGCATCGGACTACGTATACTTTGAAGAATTTTCTCTAGAGTGCACCAAGTGGCATGCATTTCAAAGAAAATTCTTCAAAGTGGATCAAATGGTGAAATGTGCACTCCAAAGAATTTTCTCTGGAGTACACCAAAAAGGTGATATGGGAAAAATGCTCCTTTGTGCATCTCATAGAATTATCTTTAAAATGCACCAAGAAAGTTAGGGTTTTAAAAATTAGGGGAAAGGCTCGAGACAATAATAAAAACCCCTAGGAAGAGAAAGAAAGAAATTAACTAGTAAAAAAAACAATTAAAATAGAGACTTACTTGAGACATAGTGAAAACAACAACAGGACAAAAAATCCTAGGGCACAAAACCAATCAAATCAACAAATTCAAGGGTGATGAAGTAAAGTGCAATTGAGCTCAAGAACAGTGACTGAGGGTGCACTCATGTTTGAAAATGGTGAAGACAAATGGTAAAAATAAAATTAAATGGGTTAAATATATATAAAAACAAGTAATTAATGTGACATTAATTACTAACATAATGGTGGGCCGAGGTACAAAGTTAGAGAATTTATCTAATTTTACAAATGCAATGATAAAGAATTTTTATGAATTTGCACCTTGAGGTGTAGTCTGGATAAAATTCTTTGGTTTACACCAATTTAGACTTAGTGTAGTTCATATAAATTTCTCTAAACTATACATGATGAAAAACTTCCCTCAAAAACTAACTTTTTTGAGGAAAAACAAGTGCAAGGAGGCAGTGATTAGCCTCATTTTATGAGCTTAGAGCTCATGCGCATGAGACGGATAAGTTCTATAGGGGTTATTCCATGAATTGAGCCTAGTAAAATTTAAGGATAACACAATTACATATTTGTCTTGTTCATGAAGACAAACATTATATTGCATCTTTGTAGCAGGAAACGACACCAACCTTGATCCTAAATTAGTTGTACTATCATCAATCTCTAACTTGGTATTTTTTAACATCCTGACCTCCATGGGTGTATCAGGATCTGACTGACTTTTAGTTCTCTTTTTTACAGTTCTCTTTTCTATATTGGAAGGTGAATGTCCATTATCTTTCTTCTACCATCATAGTCTTGAATTCCCAAATTCAACCTTTCAGATCTTAAGATAGGCTCACAATGGGCAGTAACTAGACTCAACCTTTTACATTTTTTAGCAAGTTCTACATGGGAAGGAGAAGGTACATCTGAAGGGATGGCCAAATTTTTATAGTTTTTAGCATGGTTGGTCTCTATTTCAAGCTATGTGGCTTGATTTACAAGTAGAGGATCGACAGTTGGCTCAATTCTTTCAACATTAGGAGGCTGAAGTGGTAAATGTTGAGGGTCATGATCTAAACAGCAGGATGAACTACTTTTGAAAAGGGTTTGGGTTCCAAACCTATAACTAAAAAAACCTCTGTTACCTCTATATCCTTTGTTTACTAGATTAGTAGGAAAATTACTTATGATATCCCTAAATTCAAGATCAAAAGCATCAAAGTGTATGGACATTCTTGTTCCCTAATGGAATCTAGGGCCAAAGTTTCTTTCACTAAAACCAACCCTAGGAAAACCTCTATTAAGATTTGGATGGTTAGTATCACTAGAGGAACTCTACCCCCATCCCCTATTATCATTACTTATTGTTGAACCAGGTTGGTCCCACCCTGACATTACAATCAATCTAAAATATAACAATTAATTTTAAGAATGGGGAACAAAAAATGTCCAAAAGAAACAAGATTGAAAACTGCTACATCTAAACCAACTAAAACTGAATCATATCATAAACTGAAATTCATCTAACTATATCAAAATCAACTAAAGTTTGTAACCAATATCACAGTGTCATAAAATACTTCACTAAAATTCCAAATGTAAACCAAAATCTTTGTCATAATATCCCATTGATTCATCAACAAATGATTTGACTAAAAATTCCCAGCATGTTACTTTCAAATGAAAGTTGAAACTGATATAATTTGCTTCAAAATTTGAACTTCAAATAAATATCCAATTTGTCAAGCAAATTATTTAATCAAAAAAATATTATTTTGATATCTAGTCTTAAAACAAACCCATAAATTTTGATTTTGAGATACAAATCTATCAAAAACCTCATTTTATCTATCATCTCAACTGACAATTTGCAAATGAAACCTTCAAACTATTTGTCTATATATCAATAATATTTCTCAAAATATCATTTGAAAATGGCTAACTATATAATTACTTCATATTTCCTCCATGAAAAAGCCATTTTCTAAAAATCTTCAACAAATGAGAAAAGTAAAGACTTACATAGAAGAAATGTCCATAATCTCATATTTTTATCAACTCAATGATGATACCAACAAACCTTTTTTAACCATCATCCATCAAAACATCCAAGCCAAAAATAAGAATATCAACTTGCAATAAAAACCATTGAATCATACATCACAGAAATGACATGCAGAGCCTTTCATTATTATTTTAAATATCACCAAAACCCTCAACTATAATGAAGAAAACCTCAAGCTTCATTCTTTCTAGAACTATTTCCAACTATATAGATAATAGATTCCTCAAATATGCTAAATAAAATCACTAAAACTCTCAAAATATCTCATGCATGTAGACGTAAATGATTTTCTTAGTGTATACTTCTCCATTATTTAAAACCCATCTTTGAACCAGATAAATTTTATCCTTTTACAGACCCAAAAATATCAAAATCAAAAGATTATCATGCATGTTGAGCAACTTCTCAAAAAAAATCTATTGAATAGATAGGAGATGAGCAAACAAGAACCCTATTGTATATATGCTAATGACAACTAGAAGACCTTAAACTCCATTTTTTAGTCATAAATCTATGCATAATCGATAATGTTTTAATCATATACACAAAAATTTTATCAAACCATCTACATGCAGATAGATACATAAGATTTCCTCAAATTGTAACCCATATTTCTTCATGAAAACCATTGAAAATCAACTTCAAGCTCCCAAGAATAACCATGCAAACTAAACCTACCTTTGTTCATACAACTCAAAACTCCAACTAGCACTTATTTCTTCACTGTAAATTTTGAATTTCATAAATCACCATGACATTTGCAAAACAAAATCAATCAACACTTCATAGACATACCTGGCAATGCACTCAAGATTTTTTGTCTAATATCCTTCACCAAAACTTTATAACAACCTCAAAGACTATCCAACCAAGGCTCCGCTTCTACAGTAGAGCTTGTGAGAATGAAACAATAACCAAAAAAAACAACGCTTATATTTGCCAACTTTATATTGTAATGAATTCAATGACGTGCCCAAATTGTATTGGCTTACATTCACCAACATACCTTTAGCAAATTTTCTAAGTTATTTGTTAGAATAACCAAACTTAGAGATAACTAATCCTTCGTACTAAATATCTATTAATTTATATTATTCGAGGGAAAGACCATTTCACATTAAATTCCATTACCACCAAATCTTCATGTCAATCTTGAAACTTTGAGGCCATACTTTCACATTTAATGTTCATGCCAACTTACATTGCCTTGGTGTTCGTCTTTGCCAACCAATCTCAAGCTCACAAACCAATAGATGTTTTGAGCTTGATTCGTAATCAATCCAAGGTGCCTTAAGACTTAGTTAACTATACAAACTTCAATATGGACCTTATATGTTTGTAATTGCCAATTCCTTTAACATCATGGTCTTAAGTTATGCCATGTAAATTATGATAGGCCCTTTGAATTATTTAAGTATCTTAAAACAAGTAAACATAAGTATAGATTAATTCAATTTCAAATAAACCTCTTGTCATCAATATTTTATTCCATGAACAAATTTAAGGTTAATAACCAACCATTATATAAATCTATGCCCAATGAGATACAAAGAATGGTATACATGCCTTGAGGGTTATATTCATCAAATTTGAATACTTATTCAAATCTTGAAATGACTAAGACTTAGAATGTCGATTACGTAACCATGATCTTAAACCATGTACTTTGGCAATCAAATCACATAATCAAAGGAATAAGACCGCAAGATATACAAAATAGAATGGCAACATCACTAAATCAACTTAAGCATATTAATACTTCAAATGTCCGTTATATCATAATAGAAAACAAGGATGAGCCATGAACTTTCTATATCCTGAAAATAGTCTTTTAAAACAAATGCATTGATTTTTTTTAAATGAAGTGTTTTCTAAATGAAATAATCATCTATATAACCATAATCTATTCTGATCCATTAATTAAATCATATCATCTATGAAAATACAAGAATCATTATAAATCTATCTAAACTGAAAGTGCATTTCCCACTGAAACTACCTCAAAACTAAACTGAACTAAACATCAAAATAATTGATCACATTCACAACTGTATATGCATATTTTATTCATTAGTCCACCATGATTATTGAAACCACTTAGAAAATAAATATGAATTCATCAACTAATCATTATCATTTCATAATAAAAATGCATCTAAAAAATACTATTAATCAGCAGGGTCCCCGACACAGTTTTAGATTTTATGACAGGGTCATCTCTATGGCAGCAAGTATTGATTTTGAAAAATTTAGGGGTGTATAAAATAGGCATAATAGTACCCTCACTGCATTACTCTAAAAATTGGTGAATCCGTTACTAACCACATGGGTACTCGAGAGGCATGTGTTCTAGTTAGGACCTGAGCTAGAGGTCATCCTTAGCATTGAGGATGTCTACCAACTTTACAAGGTACGGTCAATAGGTAGAGAGATAGAGCTACCATCGATGTAAGGCATAACAATAGTAGAGTTCTACTTGGTGGGACCCCACCCATAGTAGAACAACCATGGAGTACAAATCATAGAGTTGTTACCAGGGGTACCCACTCTCTAGATAGTGATAGCAGGGATTATGGTCAAGAGGCTCTACACCAGTCAAAGTATAGGATGATTACCACTCTCATGGATAGGATTTGTCTAATGCACTAAAGGAGGATAGAGATTTGTCTATGGCTAGTATATCTTAGGTGAATTTTACCAGTATCTAGATTATATCTGTTACACAGGGTTACGCAAATTGACACATCTTAGTCTACTCATGTCCTTGGCCTACAAGAGGCTCCTAATGACATGATCGAGGACACCATATGGTAATGAGGCATACCCTACATTAGAAAAGGGCATGACATTAACTACATGGTTCACAAATAGGGTGGGGTTTATGTAAACCACCTTAGATCTAGATTTATTATCTAGCTACATCTGAGATCCCTACATGTCTATAGCATGGTCAGAGGATGATAGGGTAGAGCACTACTTAGGATGAGAGGATCTCATAGGTCCATAAGGATCATATCATCATCTAGGGACATAGGCTTTATCAGATCAAGAGAGATGGACACAGCCCAAGCCAGCTGGGGCTAAGCTCTATAGGCAGTTGAGGTCAAGTGAGGGGGGCAATGATGAAAAGAGGCCACCATGATGAGGACCACCACCACCAAGAGGATGATGACCTACACCATGGATGCATAGGCCATAAAAATTAACATGTAAGTGAAGTGTATTTATTAGATATCACTTTATCTTGGTACTAATCCTTAGTAAGAGTTGATAGGTGACTAACATATGTGTTTTGTGTGTGTATCAAGAGACTATCCTAGCTAGATTGGGCCCCAAGTGGACCTACTACTGAGGGATCTATTCCTTGATGTGTCAAGGACACCACTGACAGAGTGGGTATTGTATCTACTAGTGTGGGTAGAGCCACATACTCAATTCTGGTAGGTGGGTATATGAGCCTCACTCAAGTTGGTGAGGGCATGACATAAGATTCCATAAATAGATGACAAGTAAACATAGCATGAATAATATATGGCAAACCATAGGATGACTATAGTAGAAACCAAGGTGAGACTAGTGAGAGTAAAGGTCAAGATCGATCAACTATGGGTTGAGATAGCTCGAGAGCATATCAAAGGAATTGAGGCACTTAGAGCGAGGGTAGACTAGCTAGTTACACTGGAGGAGACTGTATCTCAATTGGTCAAGAGGTAAAGATAAAGATCTCCACTTGGAGGATGACTATTATAGATACCACTCAATCATAAGCTGACGGGACATGCATATGTAGCCATGCATGTGGTAGTTTTAAGGGACTGTGAGCCTATGTGACGTACCTAGAGAAAAACATGTATTTTTATGATATATATAGTAGTTTTCTCATTATTAGCACATATATGTATATGATTTTGTGTGTGATGTGTATGATTCATATGATATAGACTACTAGATACATGCGATTAGATAGTAGGAACTGTTAATAAGTAACCCATGTGTGCACACATATATCAATGACACAGAGATTAGTGGTGATAAAAGAGAGGAAAGGCTTGCCTTACCACCATAGGTAAATTTTTTCGAGGACCATGCAGGCCCTAGACATGAAATGTCTTGAGGTGGAACCCATTGATCGGGTTTCGTAGGGGCTCACCTTTGAGGGTCAAGAGATGAAAATCCCTATTCTCTAGAGAGATAGTGATGAAAAAATGGCCAAACCACTTGTACACAATTTTGCCCTTCTTATAGATTTCCTTATCAAAAATAAGGACCATATTACCTATCTTGAACTCATGAGGGTGCACTAATTTCTTGAATTGGTGGTACTAACAACATTGGTAAGCATGGTTTTACTCAAGAACAATCAGGCATAACTCATCTAATTACTCAAGCTCAGTGAGGTGAGTAATGCATTCTTCCTTATTAGAAAGAGAATCAAACATATTAACTAATAGTGAAGGGATTAAAACATCTAAGGGAAGAACAGTCTCAGACCCATACATGAGAGAGTATGGGGTTGCCCTTGTGGACATTCAAAAGCTATTCTGATAGGCCCAAAGGGTAGGATAGAGCATGAGATACTAGTCTCTCTTGGACTGGGCAATGGTACACAGAAGCGTATTCTTCAAAGTTTTATTTGAATACTTTACTTGTTAATTTCCCTAGGGATAATGGGTAGAGGAAAAATGGAGCTTGAATCCAAAATGTTTAGTGAGCTCACGCATCTTAGGGCTTTGGAAGCATAGGTCATTATCAACCATAATCATAATAGGAACCCTAAACCTATAAATAAGTTAGTTTAGGATGAACTTGGTGACGGTCTTCCCACAAATGCTACTGAGAGGCATGGCCTTAACCCACTTCAACAAATAGTTAATGGTGGTGATGAACCAGTGATGGCCATTAGAAGAGGCAGGTTTGAAATCATCGATGAAGTGGAGAACGCATATTGAAAAAAGGCCAAACAACTAAAACAAAGTGTAAGAGCTTAGCTAGGGCATTGATAGCATCCCCTATGACTTGACACATCTTACACTTCTTGGCATATTAGACTGCATCCTTAACAAGAGTAGGCTAATAGTAGCCCATCCTGATAATATACTAAGTGATTCCTTGCCCTCTCAAGTGGCCAACATAAATGCTCTTATAAGACTCCTCCAGTATGAAAGGGATGTCCTCAGGGGTGAGACACTACATCAACACACCATCGAGACCCCTCATGAACAAGATGCCACCAATGATGACATAGCAAATGATGAGCTTATATATTTGATAGCACTCTTGTGAAGATGTGATAGTGGGATGAGATTAGTTAGAAAGGTAACAGATAATGTCCCAATATGAGTCACTCTTAGAGACCTCAATATAGTCGACCAAGAAGACCATCTCATCCAAAAAGGCATCATCAACCAATGCCATGTTAGGGTTGTGTAATGGGCACTTAATGAGTTGGTTAGCCATATCCAAGCCCTTGCTAAACTTTTGGTTAATGATTTGGAGGTCAAAATATTGAAGAAGCATGATCCACCTCATGGTCCTACCAATAGGATGTGTCTTATTGAGCAAGTAACAAAGTGGATCAGATTGGACAATCATGTTGGTAGTCTAGCCCAATATATAATGTCGTAACTTCTTCATGGTGAAGATGTAAGAGAATTACTAATGATCAATAAAATAATAGTTGATTTTAGGGCTAACCAGTGTGTGAAAGATGTAGTAAACAACTCTCTCCCTACTAGTGTCATCCTTTTGGCACAGCATGCCCCTGATGGAAAAATTAGTGACAGAGGTGTATAAGATGAATTCACACCCCATAATGGGTGCCATTAGGATGGGAGGATTATGAAGTAAAAACTTCAATTCCTCAAAATCCACTTAGAATTCAGAAGACCACAAGAACAAAGTGTCCTTATGTAAGAGATGTGTGAGGGGTATGGATTTGTGAGCATTCTCCTCAAAGAAATGTTTGAGAAAGTTGACTCTTTCTAGGAAGGATTATAATTGGATGAGGTTACACAGGCAAGGCATCTCAAATATTGCCTTGATATTATTAGGACTCCAATGCCCCTCTATGAGATGAAGAAGCCCAGAAGATTTCTAGTTGAAACATGAAAAAATGCACTTCTTAGGGTTGAGACTGATGTGATACTCTTGGAGATGCTCAAATATGATTTTGAGGTCTCGGACATGTTCATCCTACTTGTAGGATTTGCCAAGGAGATCATCAACATAGAAATCAATTATCTTGTAGATAAGGTCATGGAAAATTTGGGTCATGACTCGTTGATACATGGCCCCAATGTTCTTTAGACCAAAAGGCATGTTGACATAGTAGAAAATAACCCATGGGGTAGTGAACATCATATTGTGTTGGTCTTTGAGTTTAATCTGAACTTGGATGTACCCAGAGAAACCATCTATGAGGGACATGATCTCAAAACCGATGGTGGAATCAATAATCTAGTCTATCAAAGGAGTAGGAAAGTTATCCTTTGGGTAGGCCATATTGAGATATCAAAATTTGATGCAAATCTAAATAGCCCCATACTTTTTTAGAATGGGGACAATGTTGGAAATCCATTGGGGATAGTCAATACACTGGATAAATCCAACTTAGATGAGTTTCTCTATCTCTGATTTGACAACCTAGGAGACTTTAAAATCCATGAGTCATTGCTTTTGGTGAATGAGCTAGGTCCAATTATCCACAACAAGGCTATGGATGACTATGTCAAGATCCATGCCCTTCATATCATCATATTCCCAAGTGAATATGTCTAAAAATTCATGCAAGAAGGTGACCAAAACATCACATTCCTCAGGAGTAAGATTGGCATTGATCTTGATGATCTTAAACTTTGTTGAAGTGCTAAGGTTGATATACATGGATACTTCGACATACATAGCATTAACTTCCTTAAAACACTCAGGCACGGGAGGGAGCAACTCATCTAACACTTTAAGTTCAATTACCAAGACATTCACCATAAGAAGGCCTAGGATTGGTCCATCTATGAGAGAAATCTCCAAACCAAGGTAATCAAGGGGATAATTATACTTATGGTAAGCCTGTATGAGCTTGTTTTAAGCCTTTCTCTCCTTGAATAAGTTGCATGTCATAACATGAATGAAATAATACTCAAGATCAGACTCAACCACTCTAGTGGCCTTAATGGGAGATGCATGGAGAGAGCCTACACTTTGATGGGCAAAGCACAACATAAGGGGGAGCTCAACATCTAGAGAGACATCTTAGAAGAGATCTCCAAAAAGAGATGGGCTGGCCTGGTGTCATAGAGTGGAAGAAGGAGTCGACCGATGTAGGTTAGACTTGTTGGGGATCAACCAACAAACTTGATTACTTTTATGTAAGCAACTAAACACGAAATTAAACCAGAATAATAAGTAACTAGAATTAGAAACAACAAAGAATAAGAGATACAAGAAACCACCCTGAAAACTTGTATTAAACTCTTCTAGAAGGAACTACAATGAAGAAAATCACACTTTCTTCTCACACCTCTCAGATGTACAGATTTCTTTCCCTTAAGAGTTTTCTCTATCAATTACAATCAATTCCAACAACTTGGTTTGATACACATATACAATAAATGTCTTGTATTGTTCTATAAGCTATGAAGATCTAATCCTATTATATAATATTAGGAAACATGAGCATGCATTCTCCACCGTTAGATATACCTCTTAATCAAGGGTTCAAATCAGTCCTGCCAAAAATAGAAATGCAGACTCAATACAAACAGTTAATCTAATCATGCAAATAATCTGTTCATCCACGAAAATAGACTTTTTGGACGCACAGGTAATCGACATCGGTCCCTGCCTGTCTGCACATGACTGACATCAGCTGATCCATAATCGACGCCGGCAGCTCCCAGTCGACCCCTGACCGATGTCGGTCACTCCTGATTGATGCCAGTGACTGTGTAACTCTAGCAACCTACAATTTACTCATTTGGTGAAGCTTTTAGCTCCACAACTCAACAATCTCCCACTTGGAGATAAACAGCTATACCAGTACTTGTACATCAACATCTTCTAGCTTCTCCATCTTCAAACTCAATCTTGAAGACCAACAAAAGTTGAATGATGATTCAACTTCTCCTTTATTACTGGCTTTGTTAACATATCAGCAAGGTTCTTATCTGTATGGATCTTCTTCAGCTTCAACTCACCATCCTCCAATACCTATCTTATGAAGCGGTACCTAAGCTATATATGTTTGGTTCTTGAATAAAAGGCTAGATTCTTAGCCAAATGAATTGCACTTTGACTATCACTGTATAATCTGCAACTCTCTTGCTCCTTTCCTAGCTCTTTCATGAACCGTGTCATCCATATCATCTCTTTGCTAGCCTCTGTGACTGCAATGTATTCTGCCTCTGTAGTAGACAAGGCAACAACCTTCTGCAACTTTGAAATCCAGCTAACCGTCGTTCCACCAACAGTGAACACATATCATGTGGTGCTTATCCTGCCATCCAAGTCACCTACCATATCCGCATCTACATATCTATGTAGAGAAGTGTTTGACCCTCCATAGCATAAATGCCTACTGCTGGTCCCTCTCAGATATCTGAGAATCCATTGGACTACTTTCTAGTGCTCCTTCCCTCGATTGGCCATATACTTACTGACAACTCCCACTGCTTGGGCAATATCAGGCCTAGTACATACCATTGCATACATTAAGCTCCCAACTACGGAAGCATATGGAACTCTACTCATGTACTTTACCTCATCATGTGAATTAGGACACTGTTCTTTACTCAACTTGAAGTGTCCAGCCATAGGTGTACCTACTAGTTTTGCATCCTGCATATTGAACCGTTTCAACACCTTATTCACATAATCCTCTTGAGACAAAATCAACCTGTGATTTTTCCTATTTCTCTTAATACTCATGCCAAGGATTTTCTTTGTTGCTCCCAAATCCTTCATGGCAAATGTGTGAGCTAATTTTACCTTAAGCTCAGTAATATCCTGCATGTGTGAACCTGCAATAAGCATATCATCTACATACAGCAACAGAATAATATATCTACCATTATCCAATCTCTTAAAATAAGCACAATGGTCAGATTGACATCTACTGAAGCCATGCTCAGTCATAAACCTATCAAATTTCAAAAACCATTGTCTAGGAGCTTGCTTGAGACCATACAAGTTTTTCTTCAATCTGCACACAAGTTTCTCCTCACCTTTGACCTCAAATCCTTTCGGCTGATCCATATATATTTCTTCATCCAAATTTCCATGAAGAAACGGTGTCTTAACATCAAGCTGCTCAAGATGCAAATCCTCAATAGTAACTAAAGACAATACAGTCTGAATAGAAGTCATTTTTACTACAGGAGAAAAAATTTCACCAAAATCAATACCTGGTTTCTGTGCAAATCCTTTCACTACCAACCTGGCCTTATATCTCATCTGTCCATTCTCACCTTCCTTTAACCTGTAGATCCATCTATTTTTTAGTGTTCTCTTTCCTGCTAGCAACTCAACCAAATCCCACGTTTGGTTCTCTTTCAAGGAATCAATTTACTCATTCATGCCAAGCTCCCATTGATTCCTTGATTCCACCTGTATTGCTTCATCAAAACTCTCTGGTTCTCCACTATCAGTGAGCAATAAGTAGAATAATGAAGGGGAATATTGAATTCGAGGTTTACTTACCCTTACTGACCTCCTGATGGGTGTCTAAGACTCATTTTTTGCTTGTTGTCCACCTAAATTCTATGTCAATGACCGATCTCAGTCATCTCCAGGCCTATACCTGTCCGACGTCAGTTCCATCCGACCAACATCAGTTCCTATTTGACCGACATCGATCTCTGTCTGATCGACATCAGTTACTTTCTGACTTATCTGACAGACGTCGATTCCTGCCTGATCGATGTCGATGTCTGTGTTTTTCTGGAAGTGATTTCCCACGAGCTCATTTTGGATCACAATCTCATCCAAATCTCCATTGTCATGCTCAGAATCCTTCAGCTTCTTGAGATGATCATTGTACATCACCTTCTCATTGAAAATAACATCACAACTTCTAATAATTTTGTTAGTTCCTAGATTCCACAACTGGAATCCGAAATCTTCAGAGCCATAACCAATAAATGTGCACCTCATAGACTTAGCATCCAGCTTATTTCTATTTTCCTTATCAACGTGCACAAAAGCTTCAGAACCAAAAACTCTGAGAAATGAAAGATCTACCTTTTTACCTATCCAAGCCTCTTCTGGAATTCCACCATCCAGAGCTGTAGAGGGTCCTCTGTTAATTAGGTAAACCATAGTGTCTACAGCTTCTGCCCAAAACTGTAAGGGCAAACTAGCATGCAACCTCATACTCCGTGCATGCTCCAATATTGTTCTATTCATCCTTTCAGCAACTCCATTTTGCTAAGGTGTCCTTGGAACCGTCCTTTCCCTATGTATTCCATACATAGAACAGTAACTTTTGAACTTATTGTTGTAGTACTCACCACCATTATCAGATCTAAGGCACTTCAATATCAAACCTATTTCATTCTCAACCAAAGCTTTCTAATTCCTAAATGTGTCAAAAACATCATATTTCTTCTTTATGCAATAGACCCATACCTTTCTTCTAGCATCATCAATGAAAATAACATAATATTGTGATCCTCCAATAGAAGCTACCTAAGCTAGTCCCCACACATCTATGTGAACAAGATCCAACTTGTGCTTCCTCTTTGTTGACCCAGTTTTGATAAATCTTACTCTCTTCTATTTTCCAAAACCACAATGCTCACAGAAATCTAGATCTATGCTTTTCAAATTTGAAAGCTTACCTTTTGACTTAAGAATTTTCATTCCCTTCTCACTCATGTGGCCGAGCCTACAGTGCCACAATCGTGCATCCACATCTAAATTAGATAATATAGAAGGAGAATAATCAGTAATACAATTACATAAATAGAGAGTAACTACTCTCTTACCTCTGACTAATACAAGTCCTCCCTTGGTAACCTTCCAAGATTCAGCTATGAGAGTTACTGTGCATCCCTCATCACCCAACTTTCCTACAGAAATCACATTCCGCTTCAGGGCTGGGACATGCATGACATCCTTCAACACCCATGTGTTTCCATTCTATAATTTCAACTACGCTTTTCCTTTGCCAACAATTTTACAAGGCTCATCATCCCTTAAATAGACTTTTCCAAAATCTCCCTGAACATAATCACTGAAAAATTCTCTATTTGGGGTTGCATGGAAAGAAGCACCAGAATCTACAACCCAAGATTCTATTATATTATCCAAAGAAAGTACAAGAGCATTTTGTGCAACAATACCTGCAACTTTTGCTTCTTCTTTACCTTCATGCTAATTTTCTTCTTTAACCGGCAACCAGCAAACTTTCTTTTCATGCCCTATCTTTCCACAATTCCAGCAGGTTATTCTTCTTTCATTTATGAATTTGGATCTTCTTCTCATCTTTGACTTAGACCTTGATCTCCTTTTCTTGCTCTTCTCTTTTTGTTTTCCCCTGCTTTCAATACTTAAAGCCTTACCTGATGATTCCCCTGTGCTTTTCCTGCGAGTCTCTTCATTCAGGATTACACTAACAACATCATCTACTTTCAAGATATTTGTAGCAGATGCAGTATTACTAACTACCATTACTAAACTATGCCAACTTTCAGGCAAAGAGCATAATATTAAAAGAGCCTTAATTTCATCATCAAAAACTATTTTGACTGAATTTAATTGATTTACAATACCATAGAAATCATTTAGATGACTAGATACAGATCCACCTTCTTGCATTTGCAAATTAAATAATTGTTTCATAAGATATACCTTATTTGAAGCTAAGGGATTTTCATATAAATTTGCCAAAGTATCCATCAACTCTACCGTTGTCTTTGCCTGTGACAAGTTGGAAATCACAGAAGATGCCAGGCTCAACCTTATGGATCCCAGACCCTTTCTATCAAGAACATTCTATTCTTCATTTTCCATATCTATGGGCTTCCTTGAAACCCCACCCAATGGTAAGTACAGATCTTTCTGATACAGATAATCTTCCATCTGCATCCTCCATAATTGATAATTCTTGCCATTGAACTTCTCCATTCTCAGTTTACTTTCTTCTGCCATTGCTATGCTCCCACTCAAACAGAAACCCCTGTGAGTGCCCTGTAATCAATACACACTAAACAGATCTGAAACCACCTGTTAGTGAACCCAAGCTCTGATACCACTTGTCAATTGGTATCACTTGGTGAACTAGCAACCTAGCTCTGATACCACTTGTTGGGGATCAACCAACAAACTTGATTACTTTTATGTAAGCAACTAAACACGAAATTAAACCAAAATAATAAGTAACTAGAATCAGAAATAGCAAAGAATAAGAGATACAAGAAACCACCCTGAAAACTTGTATTAAATTCTTCCAGAAGGAAATACAATGAAGAAAATTACACTTTCTTCTCATACCTCTCAGATGTACAAATCTCTTTCCCTCAAGAGTTTTCTCTATCAATTACAATCAATTCCAACAACCTGGATTGATACACATATACAATAAATGTCTTGTATTGTTCTATAAGCTATGAAGATCTAATCCTATTATATAATATTAGGAAACATGAGCATGCATTCTCCACTGTTAGATATACCTCTTAATCAAGGGTTCAAATCAGTCCTACCAAACATAGAAACGTGGACTCAATACCAACAGTTAATCTAATCATGCAGACAATCTATTCATCCATGAAAATAGACTTTCTGGATGCACAAGTAACTGACGTCGGTCCCTGCCTGTCTACACATGACCGACGTCGACCGATCCATAACCGATGCCGGCAGCTCCCAGTCGACCCCTGACCGATGTCGGTCGCTCCTGACTGACACCGGTGACTGTGTAACTCCACCAACCTACAATTTACTCATTTCATGAATCTTTTAGCTCCACAACTCAACAAGACTCTAAAGGAATAAATGTTGATTGATACTCAGCCAGATCAAAACGTTCATCCTTGAGGAAGTGAGACTCAAAAATAGGGGGTGTATAAGAATTTATAGACCCATATGAGGAGACATCTAAAGCCTCACCTGAGGGCTTTGTCTTTGTGTAGAGTAATGCCCAGGGATGTAGGTCAACCTCTAAGGTGTGAACCTCACTTCATGTACAAATTGCACCATGTGAAACATGGCCAATGTGATGGCTTCAATGGTAGCAATCCAAGGATGGCCATGAATCATGTTGTATGAAAGATCAAGCTCTAACACATAGAACTCAATTGTGTCTATCTTGGGGCCAAACTTACCCCAAAGCTTCATATTCCCCACTAGCTTAATTGTGTCATTATTAAATCTGACATAGTTATATCAAGAATCAGAGTGCTTCTTCTAACTTATCCTAAGTTTATTGAACACATGCAGTGACATGATATTTAATTTAGTTCCTTCATTGATAATGTACTACTTGATGAGGTAATCATCAATAGAAGTCTCGATGTAGAGAGGGAAATAATCCCTCTTTACAATAACTAAAGCATCTGGCAAAGAGGTTGGGTTGAAAGATAGACAGGAGGATAAGGGTGCTCAGGTGCATCAAAGTTAAACAAAAATTTGATATCATCATGTAGTAGAGCCTCGCAAGAGAGAACAAGCTCATCCAATATGAGGCTCGTTTGCTCAGGGTAAAGGCAAAGAAGGTCCCAAATGGAGATCCCATCAAAGAGGCCCTACAACTCCCCTATGATAGAGTAAGGATGTTATCTAGCCTGAGGGATGTTATGCCTAAAGTCAAATATGGCCTTAGGATTCCCTACACCCATGGGCTGGACAGGAGGCCTAGTACCACTAGTCTCTCCAATAAGGTTTTTGGCTCGATCATAGCACATGTTAACAAAGCACTCATACCCAGTGGAGTCTATGTCAATAGAAATAATAGCCTTGTTACTTTTGTGCTTGGTTTTCCCTCTCAGGTCAGTCTGAGAAGAGGAGTCATAAGAGGTGGAAGAGCAAGAAGGAGAACGTGCGGCCCTAGCCTTCAATTTCTTCTTCATCTTTTTCTCTTTATCATGGTTAGGCAAAGGCTCCTTAAAAACATTCAACTAGTAGTTAGGTTCTGTAAGAGGAGAACTCTGAGCTGGAGGCGAAGCTTGAGCACCAGACTTTTAGGTATCATAATTAGAATCATTATGCCCCCTCATCCAATGGAAATTATAAAACTTGGTGGAGTCATAAGAAAACACCATCCATTATTTTATTGTGTTTAATTCAAAATCCTTCTTCTCAGTTGATGGGTATCGTTATTCCCTTCATTTAATCAATTCTCTGTTGATGTCATATTCAACCAAGGGTGTGTCTAAAGCTATATGTAACAAGAAGAATCTTAGTGATTTAGTAATTGATTGTAGGTATTTGTATTTTTTTTTTGGTTTGGGGGATCTTTAATGTCTTAAGGACTTCTTGGTTAAAACCTTCTTGGAATCAAACTATGAAAATCTGCTGGAAATAAACACACACACAGAAATAAATTTGTTGGAAATAAACACACTTTGTAGAATTAAATTTGTTGGAAATAAACACACTTTGCAGAAATGAATTTGTTGGAAATAAACACACAATTTAAAATGCTTGGAAAATGATTTCAAGAAATGACAATTTAATCTAGAACACCTGTAGGGACATAGCTATAATAAATTTTAACTTAAGGAATTGAAAGCATTTATAAATTTAACAGAGCTACCTATTTGCTTTTGAAAATAAAATATAAATACCGATAAAATGAATATTTTAGTCTTGGAGGAGTGGGCCCTTGCTCCACCTAAAAACATGATTGAACAACTTAATTCTCTCTCAAAATAGAAATGACTATTTTATTGATAAACTATTCTATATTACAAAATAAATGTACTAAATATAGAGTTCTGGAACTTAGTCCAAAAATGTGACAGAATTTGTAATAGTGTGCTGGAGTTTTGGAACTAAGCTGTATTGATTCCAATACTTCTAAAAACATGCAATCTGCTTCATATTTATTCTTCAGCATGATGATGACTTGTTTTATTACAAAACTTGAATTTTCCAAAACACTTGTTAGGAATTACAGAGCTTTTAAATGTTAGAATAACAATCAACAAAAGATGGACAATTACATCCTAACTCATATCAGATTAAAATAAAACTCACAAAATGCAGTCTAACTTAATAGAAAGAGAGAGTAAGATGATGTCATTTATTATACATTTAACAGGCATATCCTGACCTCATCATTTCCCCCATACTTGTTTGTAAGTCCCTTTACAAACTTTACTCTTCAAATTTAGGATTGTATATTATGCATTCCATTTGATCGCTCAGATCAAATGGTTGTAACTGAATATCCTAATGCTTTGATTCAGAGGTACTAGACCCTGCTCCTGCTTTTATTTTTCTTTTCCATTCCTCAAATTGAGTGGGATCTTGAGGTTCTCTATTTTTCCAAAGAGATATGGGGGTGAGAAGTAGATGTGGCCTTGTCCGCATTCCTATCCATATGCGTATGGGAGTTTCATTGATCCAAGAAATTATTGTGCATTAAGCTTTTTCCCTTTCTAGACTCCAGATCAAATTTGAAAGGGATATTACTTCCCTTATTTTCAATGCCACTAGGAGAAATTCCCATCTTTTCAAACATGCATCATAAATATTATCAAAATTTTCCCTTTCATAAGAGGTGAAGGCATTAATGCTTTTCTGTAAATTGGCAAGATAAGGTTCCTTGAACCTTCCATTAAATGCATGGGATTGGAAATGTGAAGCAAAGGCAAATGGGTTGCTATAATGAATTCTCATATAGAGACCAGATGAACTAGCCTTTAACAGATGCTCTGACTCCCTCTCCTTCCATGCAATCTGATTTTGAAGAACAGAGACAAATGCGTTAAGATGGCTTTCCCCTACATACAAATTGATCATAAAACTTGAATTCTTTTCTAGCATGAAATTGTAGAGGTAAAATTCATAGAGAAGATTTTTTTGTTCTGCATTGGCTAAGGGGTAGGCTGTCAAAAAATCAGCTTCATCTTTTATTTCATGTGGAAGGCCACATGCTATCCTTGCCAACTGCCAGTGAATGAATTGTTCCTCTAAAAACATATTATATGTAGGAGGTCTTCTGCATGCAAGTAGTTTCTCACTCATCATGCAAAAAATTTGTATTTTCACAAGATATTTATATTTATCTTTTTCCTCCTTGTAAAATTTTTCTTCCCATTCCTTTCTTACTTTCTTTTCTTCCTCCATTTTGCTTTTCAAGTCTTTATTGGATGTTTTGACTACACTAAGTTCTATGCATGTATCATCCCATAACTGTTTGAGTGGTAGATAAGTCAATTCAGTCTGTGTAGAGAATGTTGACATAACAGTCTATCTCTGGGTAATTTTACATTTTTCCTCTTTCTCCATCAATTGCCTTTTAATCTCTGCTAATTCCTCAGTCTTGGCTATGAACTGGTTTGTTAATTCCTTAAGGAGCATTTCTCTCTATTCTAATTTTAGTTTGAGGAAATTCAATTCCTCATCCTTTTCCTTGATAATGAGCTCTGCTCTAGACAAAAATAGAGCTTGTTTAACCTGTTGATTTATTTCTTTTTCTAAAATTTCTTAGGGATTTAAGCATTCTTCTTCCACCAGAGGGGATTTCCCTTTCCTTTTCCAGGATGCTTATTCATCTTCTTCATGTGATGGTGCTTCTGACTCACCCATTTCTTAGAAAACTTGCTCTTCAAATCTTTCATCTTCTTTTTTTTTCTATCTGGCTTGGTCCAAGAGTCATGGCCATGCTACCCAAAATATTAACTGCTTCAATTTTCAGCGCTTCTTGTTCTTTTATCTCCTCTGGAATTTTTTTAGACCTTTTATGACTTCTCCTTCTTTGAGGAGCCTCAAAATGTGCAAAAATGGGTCTCCTCTTAGAGCTTCTTCTAATTTTCACCTTTTTCTCAAGCTTAGGTGAACTATCACTGTCAGAGATAGGTATTAGTTCTCCTATAGCTTCTGTAGAAGAAGGAATTTTTTGAGAAGGCACAGTAGGGTCTATAATTTTAGCTCTTCTTTCAGATCTTCTTCTTTTTGGTATTTCGTCTTTCCCTAGTTCTTTATTTTCCTTAGCAGTGGTATCAGTTTCCAAATGAATTGAAGGGGTAGGAGGAGTTATTATTACTCTTCTAAAAATACCAGGGTTCTGCCTAAACTTGCCAAGAAATTTTTCTCACATTTCTTTCCCATTTTTCTTTGAAAGGAAATGGTGCTGGCATACTAAATGCACTAACCCATGATATCTAATTTTTTCTACACCCCAAAAATACCTCTGGGCCATTATATGGATGGAGTCAAAAAGAAACTTTGGAAGGTTTATTATATATTATAGTTTTTCAGCTCCATATCTCAGGTATATGAAGATTTTCAAGACTTCTTTTCCTACTGACCTAAATTGTCATCATAGGTTAAATACTTAACTATCCAAAATGCTACTCTATCAAAGTGTTTGGGCAAGCTGGCCCTTCTAACTCCTTTGATGATTTTCTTTGTGTTGTAAATATACTGGGGTTCGGCTTCCCCCTCTTTCAGCAAGGTTTCAACCAGGTCTTTTAATATCCCTTTGGCAGGGTTTGGAACATGCACCATTGGTATTCCATATATCTCACTTATTACATTCACAAAAAAAGGAATGAAAACCTTCCTAACCTTTGTCCTTGTTTGCTCTAAATTGATAACAAATTCTCTTACCAATTCATCATTATTTTTGGGGAATTTCTTTAGAAACTCCAGCCATCCTGCCTATTGAAAGATAGTTACTACTTCTTCATCTACAAGGATCTAGGTATCATCCTCTGGTTTTGACTTCTTTTTAATCCCCATGATTCATTTTTCTTTAATCTTACATAGGTTAGCTGAAAATTGCTTCTCTTATTAGTAGAACTGGCGACTTTGGTTACAGAACTAGTGAATTCAGCTGTAGAATTACTGTACTCAGTTGCAAAACTGGAAAATTTAGCTATGAAATTATTGTACTCAGCTATGGAACTGAAAAATTTAATTCATTGTATCTCTCTTGAAGTTTTTTTACAACTAGTTTTTACTTTGTCGATTCAATAATAATAATGATTCTTTATAACTATGCCGCCAATTTATTCCATCATCAATTTCCTTCTCATGATTTCTCATGTTTAATCATGATGTATAATAGATGACTCATCATACTAATCTTTCTAAATCAAGTCTAATCACACATGCAAACTTTCAATCTAACCTTTAACAAGTTAAAAACATAATTACCATCTTTAATGATATAATTCCTCCGTTATGATGACTCATCATTCCTATAAAGTGAAAATAAGGAAAACGGTTAGAAAACAGTTAGAATTCCAAAGAAGTTTTTATTTTGAATTAGCCATTTATTTGAGAAGATCAACTGCCATCATTGGTTTTTAATTGATCTTTGAGAGATTTTTTTTTTTTTTTGAAAAAGAGAACGCCATTTACTGATTTTCATCCTCTTCCCTTTATTCTAGATCTATTCATCTGATTATTTGATCATTTTGGAAGAATTGGGTTATTTTATATGATCAAATTCTTTGTTTTCTTCAATATCCTTCAAGAATTCATCCTTAGTAGGAAGATTCATATATAGTTTTAGCCTGTGTCCATTGACCAAGAGTATTCTTCTACTGCCATCAATCGAAAGTAACTGAATAGAACCATTGTCAAATATCTACTCAATTTGATAAGGTCCCAACCATTTGGTTCTCAATTTACCTTTGAATTATTGGTACTTAGAATCAAACAATAATGCCTAGTCTCCTACTTTGGATTGTCTTTCCTTGATATGTGAATCATGACATTGCTTCCTTTGATCTTAGATTATCTTTGTCTGGTGAAGTGCTTCCATTCTTAATTTATCCAACCCATTGATTTGAAGGATTCTCTCCTTTTGAGCTATATCCAATTCAATTCCCACCTTAGTTGTCCTCAATGTCTGTAGTTCAAACTCAATAGGCAACAAGGGCTTTTTCCCATAGACTAACTCATATGGTGAAAACCCTGTTGTAGTTTTCCAAGTTATATTATGAGCCCAAATAGCTTCAAGTAGTCTCTTTACCCAATCTCTTCTTTTTGCTTCAACTGTTTTAGTGAACATATTTTCCAATTCTTTATTTGTTACTTTAACTTGTCCATTTGCTTGTGGGTGATAGGGAGATGACTTCCTATGATTGATCTGATAATACATTATGAAATCTTGGATCATATTGGACATAAATTGTGGTCCCTGGTCTAAAACTAAGCTTCTTATTGCTCCAAACTTCACCATAATTATGTGCCAAAGGAAATTAGCAACTACTTTTTCAGTGGCATTTGTTAAAGCCTGCACTTCTGCCCACTTTATCACATAATCAATACACACAACAATGTGCTCTTTTCCCTGTGAAGGAGGATTAAAAGGTCCAACAAAATCCAATCCCCATCTCTCAAATGGTTCAATCACTACTTGAGATTACAGAGGCATTTCATTGGTAAAGGTTCGTTGTCCCATCCTTTGACAAGGATCACATCGCCTAATATATCTCTTCACATCTTTGTATAGAGATGGCCAAAAGTAACCAGTGCCAAATATTTTGTGAGCTAGTATTTTTCCACTTTGTTCATCATGACATGCCTAGAGGATGTAAAAGATTTCATCTTCTCTTACACCTGTGTAAAACCAAATCAGGACCACATTTAAATAGCATTCCATTTAACCATTTGAACTGTGCACTGATTTTGATTAACTTCTTTATTTGTTTTTTAGAGAAAGGAGGAAACTTCTCTATTGCAAGATAATTTGTCATGTCAGCAAACCGTGGTGTATCAGCTGAAATAACAAATAATTATTCATCTGGAAAGTTGTCCTTGACTGGATCCTGCTCCCCTATAGTGGTTAGTCTTGACTAAAAATCAGCTACCACATTAGATTTGCCTGGATTGTCTACTATGGTAATATCAAAATCTTGTAGAGGTAATAACCATCTAATTATTCTACCTCCAACCACTAGTTTATTCATTAAATATTTAATTACTGAGTGATCTATATGTATAAATATTTTATACCCTATAATGTAATGTCTAAATTTATTAATTGCATAGATCACAGCCAAAAATTCTTTTTCAGTGGTAGTATAATTTCTTTCAGTGGGAGTAAGATTTTTACTAAGATAGTACATATCATACATTTTTCCTTCTTCATCTTTCTATCCCAAAACTGCACCAATTGAGTTATTTGAGGCATCAGATGTGAAAAGGTTTCTCCCAATTAAGTCTTCTCAATATTGGGGCAATTACTAATTTCTCTTTAATTTCTTCAAAAGCATGTTGACACTTTTCATCTCAAAGAAATTAACAGTCTTTGGTAAGTACTTGAACATGGGGGCAGTAATTTTACTAAAATCCTTGATAAAGTGCCTATAGTATCCAACATGCCCTAAAAATGACTTGATATCTATGGGGGTTTGAGGAATAGGCAAGTCTGAAATCATCTTGATTTTGTTTTGGTCAACTTGAATTCTTCTTTTTGAAATATGGTGGCCTAATACAATCCCTTCATCAACCATCATCAAATATTTCTCATGACTAAGAGACAAGTGAAGTTGTTCACATCTTGTTAATACTCTATCCAAATTTTTCATGGCATCATCAAATGTATCTCCATGCACAGTAAAGTCATCCATGTATACCTCTACATAGTCATTTATTAGGTCTACAAAAATTGCTAATACAGCGCTTTGAAAGGTTGCTGGAGCATTACATAGTCCAAATGGCAATACCCTATAAGCAAAGGTACCCCATGGATAAGTAAATGTAGTTTTGTCTTAATCCTCAACAACAACTCTGATTTGATTGTATCCACTAAAGCCATCCAAGAAGGAAAAGTACTATTTACCTAAAAATTTGTCTAAGACTTGATCTATGAATGCTAAGGGAAAATAATCTCTAAGGGTGGCTTTGTTCAGTTCTTTATAGTCAACACAAATTATCCATTTTTCGTTATTTTTAGAGATAATTACAAGAAGAGACACCCACTGGCTATCTGAGATAGGGTAGATAAAACCTACTTGTAATAGTTTTCAATTTCTTGTTTGACTATATCGCTTAAGGCTAGATTAATCCTTCTTTGAGGTTGTCTCACTAGTCTAATGTCTTCAATATAAATGTGATGGGTGTAGATACTTGGATAAATTCCCTTCATATTTCTATAGTCCCAAGCAAAAGATTTAGTATGATCCTTCAGAACATCAAATAGTTTGGCTTCTTCATAATTCTTTAACCAGCTATTAATATTTAAAATTTTACATGGTTAAATCTCAACATATTTGGTTCTAGTATGTGATAAACTGATTTGTTAAAAGGGTTCCATTAAGGTGTTTAGTGGACATGCATGTGGTAACAACATATGATATGTATAGACATCTCCAAAAGATCCTTGAGATAGAATGCTAGACAAAGGAAAGTAGGAAGAGTTATGATACTTATCTTATTGTAGGTCAAACTCATCATTACTACTATTTTCTATAAATTCTTCATCATCTCCTGATATCTATAAATCTGAAGCTACAGATCCTTCCTCTCCCCAAGAGAAATCTCGTTCCTCCGAAGTGAAATTATCTTCATTTATAGGGAATTGTTGTTGGTGTAGTTCTGGAACTAACTGTGATGGTTCCAGAACTAACTGTGACATTTCTAGAATAGGTTTTAAAACTAAACCTGACTACTCTAATGACAATTGGTGTACATTCAATAGAGGATGAACCATATCTTCTATTTCCCTTTCATGATCCTACAATGTTATCATAGCTAAAGAAGACAAATTTTTCTCATTAATATCAGGATTATCAACCCATAATTTCTCTGGATTATCAATAAAAAGTCATGTAGAGCGATATAATGAAATTTGCTTAGAATTATTACCATTTGAAATAGTCAAATCACCTGACCTATAGTCAATTAAGGTAGCAACTATAGCTAACCATGGTCTACCCAAAATAATGGGATAACCAAGTGTTTTCCCTTTTGGCTGCAATATAAGGAAGTCAACTAGATATTTCCATGACTCCACCATTACTGCCACATCTCCAATAACTCCTAGTTTTGCTACAGATTGATCTGCCATTTACAATATGGTGTTAGTAGGTTGTATGCCTTTTAATGGTAATGTTTTCAAAGTGTCCACTATCATTACATTGATAGCTACTCCCAAATCAATCAAAACATTATGTATATCTTTATTCCCTATAGAAATAGAAATAACAGCGCTTCGAGGATCTCCATATTTGGGAAGTAGGAGTTTTCCTGCTAATAAATTAGCAAGTTTCTCATCTACCTTAATAGTCTTGGGGTACTGCTTCTTTCTTCTAGGTTTTTTAAAACATAATAGTTTGATTAACTTATTCAACTCTGAAATATCCTTGATTTTTTGTAACAACAGTATTTCAATATTCAATCTTCTTAGTTCCTGCACCAATTTAGATTCCTTAATTTCTATGGCTTCATTAAATCTTCCTAGAAATGGAATCTCAGTAGAGATTCTTTTTGGTTCCTTATCTTTTTCTTTTTCATCTTCCTTAGGTGCAACCGGACTAGGGGTTTCAGCTTCTTATGTCATCTCAGTGATTATAATAGGTAGACTATTAACTATTTTCCCAGATCTAGATTGAATGTCTTTACAATCCACTGCATTTAGATCAACTGATTTTTCTGGTTCTGTTTCATATATAAGAGTTATTTGTTTGTTTTTTTGGTTTGCTACTAGTTGTGCTGGCATTTGTGTTTGGATTACATTTTCAGCTTGTGGATTTTGTGCTGGATATCCCATTATGGCTTGTTGGTTCTGATTTGGATATGTTTTCCCTTGCACATAATTACTAGGGCCCCATCTAGGTTGTGGCCAAGCATAAGAATTTCCTTGACCAGCCCAAGGTTACTGATGTCCGTGAGTATACCAAGATTGACTTGCCCAATCCTGAGGATGCCATGTTGGTTGAGGGGCTCAAGGTGGTTATCCACAACTTTATGGTACTATTTGAGCTACCCATGGCATCATCCAAGGATTAGGAGCTGGTTTTGGAATAAATTGCCCTTGGTTGGGTTGTCTCTGAACAAAATTCAATTCTTCTATGGTGGATGATGTACTGATTTGTTTGAGCTAATTTTTTATGAGTGGAAGAAGAGAACAAGCATGAGTATCATGTTCTTTATATTCATAGACAAGACATACTTCTATTTTATCCAAAGGACATTCCCTTATTGCATGCTTCATCCTGCATCTAGGACAATACATGGCTAATGGTTCAGTTTTGGCATTTTCTTTAGCTTGTCATCCATCCATAATGGAGGTTAATTGAACTAATATGTCTATTTTAAATTTTTCTAATTCATCTATCAATTTGTTCATATCTGAATTTGAATTTTTAACCATTTTTACCTTTCTAGGTCCACCCCTTATCCTTGAATAGTTTCTACAAATTTCTATGATTTTGTTCATTCTTAATTGATCAATGTTTCCACCACTAATTAAATCAAGGGTTTCCCTAGATTCATCATCCAGACCTTTAAGAAAGATGGATTTACTTAACTCTTCTTGAAGTACAAATCCACATCTTTTATTCACAAAGAGGAATCTGTCCAAATAATCTTCCATATTTTCATCCTCTTCCTGTTTGATTTTAAAAAATTCTTCCTTTTGATTTCTTCCTCTATAATAATCTTGATATTTGTCTAGGAAGATAGTTTCCATTTGTTCCCAATTGGTAATAGAATTAGATGTTAATCCCATAAACTACCTCACTATTGCATCCTTCAGAGTAGATGGAAACAACTTGAGTTTTTAATTATCTGTCTTGTAATCATAAGTCTGACATAGTACTTTAAACTCAAATAAAAATTAGTCAGGATTCTCATATGGCATTCCTCTAAATGTGGACAAGTGTGCAGGTGAAATGTTTTTCATAGTGTTTTCATCATCCTCCAATTGAATGGGATAGGTAAAGGTTCTCTCAGGTTCTCTTCCAACTTCTTGTGTCATCTCTCTAGTATTTTCTAGCCCCTTCTCCCAGTCAATGTGGTATGTGATCTGCTCTGGGGATGGTGAAAAGTCAGGAGTAGGTAGTTGACTACTCAATTGAGAATCAAAACTTTCTCTCAGTGGATCTTGAGAAATAATCCTCCTCCCTAAAGTTCTAATTACTTCTGTACTGATCCAAAAAGATGGCAACTCTGCTTCTTGTCTTGTAGGAGATAATGGTGCCTCCAATTATTGGTCAACTTCCTTATTTAAACTAGAGGATGATGGAGATTCTTGTTTAGATATTTTTGGGAGAAATCTACCCTTGGAGTCTCTTGGTCTACTCATAAATTTTGTGATAACTTAGGGAAGATTTCTTCAATTACTAAATCTATGATTGTTGCTCTTGTTAACACCTAATTAGAAAATTCCAACTAGTGAGTCCCTGGCAATGGTGCCAAAAATGATGGGTGTCATTATTCCCTTCATTTAATCAATTCTCTGTTGATGTCATATTCAACCAGGGGTGTGTCTAAAGCTATATGCAATAAGAAGAATCTTAGTGATTTAGTAATTAACTATAGGTATTTGTATGTTTTGTTTTGTTTTGGGGGATCTTTAATGTCTTAAGGACTTATTGGTTAAAACCTTATTGGAATCAAACTATGAAAATCTGCTGAAAATAAACACACATTATAGAAATGAATTTACTAGAAATAAACACACTTTGTAGAATTAAATTTGTTGGAATAAACACACTTTGCATAAATGAATTTGCTGGAAATAAACACACAATTTAAAATGCTTGGAAAATGATTGTAAGAAATGAGAATTTAATCTAGAACTCCTGCAGGGACATATCTATAATAAATTTTAACTTAAGGAATTGAAAGCATTTATAAATTTAACAGAGCTACCTATTTGCTTTTGAAAATAAAATATAAATACCGATAAAATGAATATTTTAGTCTTGGAGGAGTGGGCCCTTGCTCCACCTAAAAACATGATTGAACAACTTAATTCTCTCTCAAAATAGAAATGACTAGTTTATTGATAAACTATTCTATATTACAAAAATTTACTAATCTATCCTTATCCTTCTATTCTTCAATTATTACCCTTATTCCTATATTCTTCTAGGTCTGTATATATCTTCTTCTTCTTGTGGTGCATTGATAGCCATAACTATTTTATGGATACGATGGAACTAAATCATACCCAGAATAGATGTTGAATTAAAACATGGCTAGATGTCCAACTGTGTGATAAGTGTCTTAGATCGGTAAGTATGGAAATTAGAAATTTGCTCTTGATTAATGGGATCATTGATTTGATAGATCGTCGGCCATTTGGAATAGATCGTTATCAATTTCAAAACTTTAGAAGAGTTCTGAAGCTAAAGGAAATCATTCCATATCTAACCGTGAAAGTTTTGGAGCTTATAGGCAGGAGTATCGAAACTAATTTAGATAATTCTAGAACTAAATATAGAGTTTCGAAACTTAGTCTAAAAATGTGACAAAACTTTTAAGCATGGTGGAGTTATGGAACTAAGTTGTATTGATTCCAATACTTCCAAAAATATGAAATCCACTTCATATTTGTTCTTTACCCTGATGATGACCTATTTTATTACAAAACTTGAATTTTCCAAAACACTTGTTAGGAATTACAGAGCTTTTAAATGTTAGAATCACAATCAACAAAAGATGGACAATTACATCCTAACTCGTATCAGATTAAATAAAAGTCACAAAATATAGTCAAACTTAATAGAAAGAGAGAGTAAGATGAGGTCATTTATTATACATTTAACGGGCATATCCTAACCTCATCATTAGTTGGTTTTTTTCTCAAAACATTCACCTTATGGTTGTCCTTATTGTCCTTCTTCTCAAGAGGAGAATCAGTGACACCATCACTGGTCATGTTACGATTGTGATTATGTGAAGAGGATTACTTTTAGGAAGGGACAGGGTGCATGCTCGCATGCACCTCAAACATGTAGGTCTTTAGACACTCATTAATATCTTCATTATAAGAGGTAGTTTCATGCTTGAGGACCTCAAGGTGAACCTCCTACATCTATGATCACATGAACATATCATAAAGTTAGTCATTCAAGAACCTAGTTCTGTACGTATGAATACTTGAGCACCATCTACACATAAATCAAAGTCTGACTCACCTTTGGCCTACATCATGGAAGTGAGTGATTGGATGTCGAGGTTAAAAGGTCTAGAAATATGAAAATACTAGAGGAAGTCAACCAGAAAGAGATAAAAACTAAAGAGAGAATATGGTGATAGATTTTAAAACCAAAGAAGAGGTTTAGCTCATAGAAAATGATCAAAGAGCATCAACATCATGCCTTCATGCTATTCCCAATCCATACATGCCATCATGAATGCCATGATATGCTCCATGGGATTGGAGTCTCACATCCCATTGAACTTAGGCAGTTTACGGATAGGAGTAGGAAGGGGAATAACATGCACCTAAGGGGATAGAGGATTCTGACATAGATCCTCATAAGCTTAGTTGATAGCAAGATGGAAACAAACTCTGAGAGGAGATTCATGATGTTGATGATGTTACCTATGCCCATAGGCATCACCATGACCACGACCATAGGGAAGATGATGCCGGGGAGGCTCCTAATAGGGAGGATGCTCATAATGGAAATCATTTCTTCTATAGGTGAAGAATGGCCATGGGAAGTGTGATGGTCCCCATAAGGATGATGGAAAGATTTGGCATATTCATGGAAATGTTAATGATGACCAAGGCCTCCATAGTGCTCATCATGTGCTATTATCTGAGGGTTAACTGATGGTCATTGATGTTCCCAATATGCATCCTATGGATTTATAGTCTATAAGTGGCAATCAAAATTAGCATGCTCATTAGAAACTCTAAAATAAGGACTAAGAGGATGGGAAGAACCCCCAAGTTGGATATACCTCATTGAGTTATAATACCTATGACCCACAACATGGATATGAGGTTGTTCTTGTTATAGAGTCTCTAACCAGGAAATACGCAGGGAACTGATGTGAGAACTAGTTGAGGCACTCAACACTGAGTGGGTGCAGACTCTATTTCTAGAGAAAGCATGCCACTGACTCCTAGGGGGAGAAGAAAGAACTTCTTTAACATGAATATGTCTATGACAATCATTAATGATTGCATGTAACTCCTTAGGCCTTAACTGCATAAGGAGATCCTCATCACCTTTAATGAGTGAATGAGGCATGGCATGAGGCTGAGATAAAAATTCCTCAAATGAATGAAGCTCAGACTGGTGAAAAGGAGACTAAATCCATTGGTTATCATCCTACCAATCTTGTTCCCTTTCAAACAAGAGAGGGTGTATACTACCATGTTGGGTCGATGGAAGCTCTTGGGTCCTATGTTGTCTATGGTGTTCCATTACATGCATGGCTTGCTCAGTGGTGAGCTTAGGGATGAGATGCTAAATATTCTAGGATTGGAATCCCAAAGGTGGGATATCTGCCATTGATGTAATAAAACATGAGAAACACAAAAGACAATAGAAAAGGCAAATTGATAGAGAACCAAACGAGAGAGAGACACACAAAACCAAATCAAGATAAAAACAAAGGAGAGAGTTGAAACATAATTGAAATTAAAGCCTAATATCTAATATAGGGGAGTTGGCTAAGATAGCTCTAAATAAGATAGAACTAATGTGAAATAATATGCGACATCTCACTAGGCATGCCATAATGTAGCTCTAAGAATTTGAATGGAACCACCAGTATTTGGTAGGGTGCTAAATCAAACCACTAAAAGGCTCGAAGGCTCAATGATTCTATGGGATACAAGAGATCTATAGTGGCTATTTGATTTATCAGCTTGCACCAAGCTATAGACAAACTTACAAACTAGGTTGGTGGTAGCATGAATAGGCACATAAAGTATGCAAGTTAATCTAATAGGTCCAATCATAGTAAATCAAGTAGCTAAGATTAGACTACTGATTACATAAACAAAGCAGGAACAACAATACCAAATGGAGAGAGAATAACTAAAATGTAAATCTAAAAGATAAGGCACTTTGAGGCCAAATGAAAGACATTTTAAGAAATAAAGATGTTTTTAAGAAAGGGTTCAAGAGCATGCCTATTCTAGACTTGAGTTATCTTTCCAAATCAATACTATTATTTTCTAATAATTCAATGTTCTAGTTTAGCAAGAGAGAGAGAATGTTTAAGCAAGTTTTTCTAGTTTGTCTTGAGCATACATATCTCTACTATGCAATGAGGAAGGGTTCCAAAGAGAGCAATGATATGTAACAAATGAATATTTCAAGCAATGAAAGTACTCTTTAACCATATACAAATGCAAGAAACTTTGAAAACTACTCTAAGCAATGCACAAAATAACTATTTCAGTAAATAATTCAAACCCTAGCATATACACTACACAAAATAATGGATTTTCACTTTTCATAACAAATTTCCCTCAGATCAAGCTCAAAGATGAAGTACAGATGTTCTACCAACCAAGAATCCAATCTAGGAAGCAATGTAGGAGGAAGACCTAGTTATGTGCAAGTTGAAGTCCAAACCAAAAGCAAAGAGCAAAGAAGGAGGTGAAGTCATAATTTATAGTGGTGTAAGAGCTCCAACCAAGTGCACAAAATAGGTGCAATTCCAAATTTATAAGCTTAGGAATAAGCCACAAGGAAGTAGGAATAACTAAGAGCAGTGATGGAGTCTCCAAGTAAGTATGTTGTAGCATATGGGATCCTCTATCCCCAATCAAGCTCAGGAGTGCCAAGAATGAATCAAGAGAGATTCAAGAAGGCATGAGAGTCAAGAGAGGGAATAAAAATCAAGATAGAGTGTGGAATGAGAAGAGAGGGGGCTCAAATGAATGAGAAAGAGGCATATATCCCAACCCCTATCCACCAAATCACCTAAAACTAGTTGTTTTTAACCATTTAACTACATATTGGAACTTTTTGACATGTTATAACCAGGATATAGCCTAGGTTGTGGCTTTGGTGAAGGAAATGTGCAACCTAGGCCATAGGTTTCCTTCACACAATCTTTGACCTGTGTCAAACAAGGTCGTGGGTTGGTCAATAGGCTCTTGGGAGGCCCTAGGGGGTCTTTAGAAATCTTGTCTTATGTGCAAAAGGGCCAATATGGACTAGGGATGTATGGACGGTAAGAATATAAATTGGGAAAGGTCCAAGCAAGTGGAAGATATCTCAAAGTAGTATGACCAGGGTCAGTAGTTTGCACATGAGCTGATGTGCAATCATAGGGAGGAGTAAGGTCATGGGAAGTATAATTACAGTACTTAGTCATGTTGAACTAAGGAAAGAAATAAACCCAACATTTTGGTTCCATTACCGGGACTTGTTGTATTTTTGGCATGATGATAGAAATATGCTCAAGTGGCTATCTTTGGAAAAGGGTGAGCATTGGGTTGGTACTGTAGAGAACATTGTGCTTTAGCATATTTAACTTGAAGTTTCTACGTGCATATGGGTAGATTATCACTTATATGATTCTCTATATGAAACATTATCTATAGAATTACTCATTTATTTACATGTTTGGCTTTTGACATATGCACAAAAATGTTTAAGAAATTATGGATGGAAGGCTCATTGGTTAGTAGAACAACATAAAACCTTACCAAAGTTGAAATCTACTTGGACACGTGTGGTGGATGCATAGTGGAATGGAGTTCTCAATAACTACATTTTAAAATACGCTATCTCTACATACTCTTTTCTGGACAAAGTACAGTTTAACTTTCTAAGGGAACTACATGGGAATTATATCAAGGAATTTCCTTTAGAGATTAAGAAGATTATGGTTTATTCTAGAATTGAGAACTTCCCCATGGATGGCTAAACTCTCTTGTGCATGAGTAGCATAGATACTTTAGAAATGGAAGGGTGTGCATTAGTATAAGATTGGTAGTTCAACATGAAAGTTGAATAACAATAACTACATAAGTGTATGTATGATGAATCTAGGTGTAAGGCTATGAGAGGTAGTGACCCTAGAGGCAAACAGGAGGATATTAGAAGTGTCACAAGAATTCATAGGAGGGTAGAACGGCATGGTGAGTACTCCCTAACAATAGATTTATGCCCTTCAATAACACAAGTATGCATGGAAGAATAAGACAAACATTGATAGTGGAACCCAATCCAAACAGACCCAATTCCCCAACTACAGTGCATGCTCAGGCATTTGATTTTGATGGAATTTTTGTTAGAAATTAGGATACTAACACTGAAAATTTTGAAGTTGAATCTAAAATTGAAACCATAGAAGAATCTTTAGAAGTGTAAGATAAAGATAATAACAAGAAAGACCGTTGGTTCATCTTGGAATGACTAGTGGACCAAATCTAACTAGTGCGTAGACTACAGGGCCAACAATAACTAATAAACCTCCCCCAACACCCATTATCTTTGGTGCACCTATTATTATAGGAGATGCATGAGGAATTAGTGATGGTGGTTCTACTGTAGCTAGAAGATCAGATAGAAATGTAAGACGCATCAGGGAACCTCCACATCAGGGTTTAGGAGAAATTAGAGGAGTGCCATAACAAGTTCCACTGCAACCACTAGTACACCTATAATCTAATATGAGATGACACTTCACTTTCTGAATATCGAGGTGTCAAAAACACATTAGAGCATGTTCACAAGGGTGAAATCATTTGGTGAGCACAAAGAATCACTTCTTTTGAGAGAAAGGCAACTTATTTTGACACTAACTTACTGGATCACACACATAAATGGTATCAAAATTTTGATCCCTAAGAAGTGGTTGTGAATTATGAATTACTAAAGACTTATTTTTTCCAAGAATTTGATATCCATAAATTTGAGTAATAAAGTATTGTTATCTTAAAATATATCAAGAAAGAGCTCACTGAGAGTGTGTGCACATATGATGCATGTTTAAAAATGCTTCTTTCAAAATTATCATTTGAGATTAATCTGACATAACATGCTTAGTGGTTTGTAAGAGGTTTATTGCTTATGTTTTTATGAGCCTTGTCTCACAAGACTTTCATTAAAAAACATGAGGCATTATAAGTTTCCCTCAATATTGAAGCCATAGTAAGTATAGATATGAGGATCAACCCTTTATGGAGGCTCAGATTGTTGTGTTGGCTTCTCAGTTAGATAATATTATGGCTAATAATGCACATGACACTCGTAGTGACTTGTGGTGTGTTGACTACAAAGTGAAAGGCTATGACAAGAATAATTGTCCACGGAGAAATGTTCCTATTATATTTGTAATGAATCTCACGATGTAAGAAGTTGTCCCTTACTTCAGCATGCCACCCAAGCTAAAGTGTCACTATACTATAAAATATTTTATGTATATACACATGATACCAATGATTATGAGGTCCTTAATGAGATTCATTAATCATGCACATCAGGTACACACCAAACTTACATAGCTAAGAACTAGGAGGCTGGTGGAGGTTGATATTTTAGAGGTCAAGGGTGTTGCAATGGATGTAGAGGTGGTCATTTTCCACCTATGACATATTACAAGTGCGATTCTCGATACCACTACCATTGTGACTATATGGTCTATCCAACCTACACCTTTTGTAAAAATGAACATCACTTAGAAGAATGTCTTGATTTATATGTTGTCATTACTAAATAATGAAATGAGAAGGGCATTGGGATGATACATGTTATAAGAACTCCTAATACTCAATGGAGATTGTGCCCTACCTCTCCACCAGTTAAACCCAAGTTTAATATTACTACATAAGTGGTGTTCATTACCAACCAATTTTAAATCCACATGCTAAAAATTTTGAGCATGAAGAACCTCATGTGCAACACTATCCTAATGCTCAATGACATAAAGAAGTGTTACATGACACACTAGCCTTGGTCTAGGAACTATAAGGTGAAATTGAGTTCTTAAAATATAAGGATGCTAAAATGTGGGTCGAGATGCCAAGAGATACGATACCCACAGACTCAGAGCATGATGAGTTCTGAGAGCTATGCAAACTCTTCCTTTATGAAGACATCATTCATCTCGTCAAAAATTGGTTATGAAAACAAATGGTAAAGCCTTTAGAGGACCATCATTTGATCCATGTATGACAACAAGAGACCCATATTTAACCAAACCCATAATGTGACAAAGAGGTCCTTGTTAATGCATCTATTGATGGTAGGATGATCAGCAACATCTTGGTGGACACTGGCATAGAAGTTAATTTTCTAACCAAAGACATCTAGAAAAAATATGGGGAGCCCCATTTTACAACCCTCCCCACATGTCTTGTTCATGTTGACACGTGCACTGCCCATAGGCGTTCTTAAGGATGTCACCATCAACATCTTAGGAGTCATGTTCAAGGGTGATTTTAAGGTAATTAAGCTTATTAAAGCTGATGACTTCCTTATCCTTTGGATCAACTTAGTGTTATGCGAACAATGTTGACTTGCATTTCAATAAAAGGTATATCAACTTTGATAATGACACTCGGCATGTAGTCATACCTCTAAATAATGACCAAGGACCCCCCTTTGTGGAACCTATTGATGTTGATGAGGATGTTAATGCAATCTATAACATTACTGCTCAAAGACATGAAAATATGGATCCTAAACTTGATGTTATCTTGCAATGGGAAGACATTGATTCTATTTTTGGAAACTACCAATGTCACTTATGACCAATAGGCTCAAATTTCATCTAATCTTATAAGGTACATCTATGGTGTCTTAAAAATTTGCCTAAGTTCTCCTCCAACACTCGCTCAATACCACAAAATGTTTTTCCTTATTGGTGGATGCCTGATGGCTAGACCACCCCTACAGTTAGACTAGGCACCTAAGTTTCATGGTCAGATGGAGGCCTGAGAATAGTTATAGCAATTAGAGGCTTACTATGTTAATGAGGATGAAATATTCCACATGATCACCTTTCTATTTCAAGGGACATCAAGTAGAAATGCACCAAAAATGGCATGCATAATAAATAAGGTTGTTATCACACCATTGCCTTCTCCTATTTTGATTGAGGAAATGTAATACCCAGAGATAGTTCTACATGTAAATTTTTGGGAAGCTAAGTTTTCTACTTGTTAGGTCCATGATTACAATCATCAATAGTCTGGAAATGAGATTGACTTACAATGAGACTCCTAAATGGAGTATCAGAACACTAGGAATGAGATCACTTATGATCTCATAGTCTACAACTTATTAGAAGATGTGAGGTTGTTCTAACTCTTCCAATTACTTTATTTTGTAAAGTTACAAGAGGTGGTACATTTTCTAATACTGCACATTCTTGAAGGCAAACTCTACTTTATTGTGCACAGAATGAGAATTATCCCTGAGTAAATTAGTAAAGTAACAGGGTTATTACTTTTTTTATAGTGTTGATGTTGGAATGAACTTTGAGGATCAGGAGGAAATTTATAAAATGATGGAAAAACTATAATATAAAAAGGAAGGTCATGGCATATACATCACAAGTCTGACCAATCCCACAATTCAAGAGGTTGTACACTTGGTCATGACCAAGTTGGGAGGCATGAATAGGTGAAATGAGGTGGATATGGCCCACCTCTTTATTGCCAACCAAATAGATAAAGGAACAAATCACAATTACTCCCTATACTTTACTAGTAAAATTGAGTAGGATGTTAAAAAAGCACATCACCTACCTAACAATAAGTTCCCTTGGGGCACAATTTTACTATTGTTGGTTTTTGATGAAATTGAAATCTTAGAGTATTCTAACAAGGAACTAAAGTGGGTGTACCCACCAAAGAATAAGTCTCCTGCCAAAAGGTTCAAACAATTTACCTGTACTGATACCATCTCACCCTCATACAAAGTAAAGATGAAGGGTTGGTTTGATGGCATGATGGAGACATTTTGGAATAAATGGTACATACCCAACGAGTCATCCACAAAGATGAGAACCTATGTTGTGTTTATTAAAAATCAACACTACTCCCTTACATAAATATCTATGGAAAGCACTAACTACTTGTCACCATGGCTCAATCTACATTACACATTCATTAATAGATATTTTATAGATTATGTGAATCGAATTGAGGATGCATGCCCTATAAATATTGATGCAAACAAGATTGACATTGAGATACACACTCTTCATAATCCTTATGTCTACCTAAGGAAACACATATGTATAGAGGCATGAGACTAATAAAATTGATATTAAACTCTATAAGATAGTTTTTCAAGGGCATATATGAGTGATTTTCTATATGTTTAGGTCCTGAAAGAAAGCATTGAGAAACTAGGAGGCAAAAAAGAACCACTCCCCCCTCAACTATGAACACACATAAAAGAAAAGGTGTGAATGAAATAGATGAGGCCAAGCCTAGAGGCCACCATCTCAATTAGGGCATAGGAGGTTTAGCCCAAGGATGAGCCTAAATGACAAATGTGAACCCCATCACCAATAAGAGCTCAGGGGTTACTTGCAGAATAGAAAGATGTTATTGCACATCCAACAACTTAGGTAGAAATTGAGTAGGAAATACCTGAAGTGGTGATTTTGGAAATGGGTGAGGCATCTCCAAATGCATAACATGAAAATAAACCCACTCTTCATCCCAATAATGAATAACCCAATAGACCTAGAAAATAACAACCAGTGAATGAACAACAAATGGACATTTCTAGTCCAAAACCTAAAGAAGTATAAAGAGGGGAAGGTCATAACATAGAGCACCTTGGCACCAACACCAATAATCAATAGGAAAAGAGTCCCAAAATTATTGATCTAGAGAATGAACCCAAAAGGGCAAGAAACATATGAAAGAGGCAAAGTAGTAAAAATAGACAAATTAGGAACCCCTTATTTGCACTACATTCTAACAAGACACATCTGATAAATAATTGTATTTGTGGGGTTATTTCCTCTACTATGAGTCCACATAAAAAACTCAGCATGAGATATCTTTTACAATGGAAGTATATCATGATGAAGAATGGTTTGTGCTTCTAAAGGCCAACACAAACATAAGCCTAGAGGTGACTAATGTTATGGACACACTGTCGGTAAGTCCCATGAACTATTTGCTAGCATAAGCAGGTACAACCCTCACCAAGTTTACCCTAGAATTTTATAGTCAAAACAATCTTAACATTCATGACATGGTATAAATACATTACAAACATTGGGAGTTTATCTGGTTGTATCAATAAGAACATGAAATGAGGCAAACCTTTAAGAAGAAATTGAATAATTCAAGCACCAACTGGATGCAATCGAATCATCTCAACTTAGGATGTTGGGCCTTTGCCAAATAATTTTGAAAATATAACTAGTACTCATAGATGGAGTTCCCATTATTGGAAAATCAATTAATAAATTGGAGATGCTCGTGGACTTTTTGTAGAAGAAATGTAAAAATGTGGTGGATCCCAAACATGAAAAACTATGGGCTACCACGTAGTTCATTGAGGCCATGGATGTCTGTTGTGAATTTTTTGATAAACTAAGTGTCATTATTCCCATCATCGGTGGGGTTTTTCAACTTGGAATGGCCAGATAAAATTTTAGAAACATGCCTACTGCTTGAGGAACAATGCCAATAATTGGCTAAAAACTCTCTTATCATCAAGGATAGGGCCCAATACATGCAAGCGTTTCAGGATGTCAAAGAGCTAGAAATATAAATAATCACACATTAACAACAACTAAATATTAGTTTCTTAGTCCTTTGAGCACAAGTTTTGAATGAGGTAGAGGCCTCGAGGATGCTAACAAAATAGAAAGCACTCAGCTTGAGACTTTGACAACTCAAGCAGATACTTTTCTAGAGCATCCCAAGGACATGAAATGTTTGAAAGGTGAAATGGAAATTATTACTTCTAACCTTGAGATAGTCCTCAACTAATGGGAGGAGCTCAAGTACAAATTACAAGAGATAGATCCCACATTTTTGTCAATTGAGGAAACTGTAACATATTCTGGGATGGACTATCACTTTAATCTAGGGTAAATGTTAAACCCAAATTTTGTATTATATTCTAATTTTTTTAAATCTATAATCACATATATGAAAGGGTGTAGGATGAGCACAAAATACCATAGTGCAAGAGAGAATGACACATAAGAGATGAATAGGGGAGAATAATGTGAAAGAATTTGGTGTATACAAAGAGAAATGTAACTAATCTATTAATCAATCCCAGTTCAGAGAAGATAAATCCCACTTACACTTTTGATTGTTGATATGTTAGATATTTGGGGTCATGACCAAGATATATTCGTTATACATAACCAATGGATCTCTTATCACAATAACATCACTAGAGAGGATTCCAAAGCATCTAGTCAATCAACACCATACAATAACACTAAATAGGTCCTATGTTTTCATATTCACAAAAGTAAATGACAAGTAAATTAAAATCTAAACTAGTGCTCACCAAATCTTGTGGCCCAAAACGGGGGTAATAAACATAAAAAGTAAACATGCATAGAAGATCTATAGTCATGTCAATGTATAGGAAATTTTAATTCATCGAAGAGAAGTATAAATACTAATGTATATACTCTTATAAAAGAGTAATAGAGTTAGGAATACTTACCTTTGAATATGAATGCCCACTAAGAGAAACCATGTAGATCTAAAATATTCATGCAAAAAAAAGGGGTGCATTCTTCTATTTATGGCATATTGGACTTGTAAAACAGTTGGAAAGTGGCATGCAAGAGCTAGGCATGATCCTTGATGTAGAATGGCATATCATGGCATGGTATGGCATGGTTAGAATTGGAAGATCTCAATACAATGCTTATTCATCTTCAACCACTAAAAATAGTTCCTCATGTAAAATGGGCAGTGCCCAAATAGAACTTGACTTTTAAAAGATAAGTTTAAAATACATCCAAGTTACTTTTCATGCAAAAACCTAACTTTCAAAACACAAGTGAGACTTTTGCAACTTTTAAGTCTTATCACTTTTTCAAAATGAAACTTCCAATTTGAACTTCATGCTTTTGTACTTTTAAACAATTTATACTTGTCAAAATAGAAAGTGTAATTTGCAATTACGCTTTTTAAAACTTTCACATTATGAAAAAATATAAAGTATAAAAAGATGTTTTCTCTTTATCGAAAGAGTTATAAAAAAATATCTATACTTTTATAATTACAACTTATAATGTTTTCAAAATTAAATTACAACATATGAAAATATTCAACAGAGAGAAATTAATCAATATCCAGAATCTCTTCAGCCTTCTTATCGTTCTTGGATTGCAATTTTTAGCATATGGATCAAGGGCCTTAAAAATTTACTATAATCATTCTAGATCTAGTCTGCAGGAGTAAATGTGAGAGGCTACACAATCTTCTTGAACATCAAATAATTCTTTTTTAAAAGTCTTTACTCCCTGCATCTCTATTCTCATCCATCGCATTTAAATACCTTACAAATCTATAGATCAGGGTGAAGACCATGTCCTTTACAGATTCCTTCTTGAAAACCTCTTTAAAAAATTTATAGACCTCTTCAACCTGTAGGAGATTCTCTTAGTCATCTATTGGTTGACATGACATCATACTCATCATTCCTTTGATGTCATACAATATGTCAATAGCTTTATCATGAGCCACCTTGGCTTGGTGAGCAGACTTTGTTGGTACTCTTATTTGAAAATGAGTTACCATGTATAATTCCTCATGCTCAGATTCATTCTTCAATATTTTCTCAGCAATGAGGACATCTGTGTCAATTAAACCTACAACAGTCAATTTTGAATTGTATAGATTCAAGGTTTAAACCTCTCCTTCATATTTGCTAACTTGTTCCTTTAATATATTCTCTCTCCCTAATTATTTCGTAGTGGTCCATTATTACTGTAATGACATTTTTATTCTTGGTAATTAATTCTTGTGACCATTATTTTATAGCCCTTCCCATGTGAGCCATCTCTCAAATAAAATCAACTGTAGTTTAATCTGGACTCTAATTGATTGGCTATATAGACTATGGTTTTTATGATGATTCATTGGGTTGTATGAACTCATTCAATGTTACTATGAATTGGTCCACTTTCCTCTTCAGTTCATCTTTGGTGGTTTTATCATGATCAATCCTTTTGGATAGAGAATTTATGGTGACTTTAACATCATGTTTGATCCCCTCTCTTGTTAGTCATCCAAGGTGGTTTTAAGAAATCTAATAGTCTCCCACCACAACATTTTCTTTTGATTTGTCCGATGGGGGGACTACAATTTCAACATACCTCTCCCCCTTATCATCATTTAATATCCTAGAGAAAGTCCTAGGAGTGGGTTTAGAATTCTTCTTGACCTCTAAGAGACCAAAGTCCAATGTGTTGGGCCCAATCATCTTTTTCTTCTTCCCTAATGATTGGGCTAGCCAACTAGGAGTAGCCTCTTTTTATTTTAACACTATCACCAAAGAATTAATAATTGATGTAGCTGCACTAGAAAATATTGTGACCATTATAGACTTTAAGGTATATGTTGCCATTGGTTTCTCAGGAGGTGCTTGTGAAGGTTCACTTTCATCAGTAGGTTGCAAATCAATGTTTGCAGCAAGTACCTATGTGGCTCCAATCTCTATTGAAGGAGCTATAGAAATAAAGAAAGTGGATGAAGTGGAGGCAATGGAAACAAATGTGCCTATTAGGGAAATGGAAGGTGGAATAGACACAGGGGTTGTGAACTTGGGAACTAGTTAGAGGGTGGAAGCTAAAGCACTGAATGATTCAATCAAGTGTGTAAGACCACTCAAGGTTGGTGATGTAAAGATAATGGTTGGAGATGAAGGGAATTAGTACTTATCTTAGGATTTTGGATGGCTTGTAGAATCAAAGTCAGGATAATTAATTCTATGGCAATGTACTATTAGGTGGTGTTGGGAATCAATGGTGATGAAATGGAAAGAATTATAAATGGAATGGAAAGAGGGATGGGAATGGAAGGGGAAGGTGAAATTAGAGGAAGGGAAAGTGGAGTGGAAACTTGAGATTCCACTATGGGGGGACCCTGAGTGTCCACTTGCTTGTATTGTTTATACTTGGCTTATTGTAGTGGGCAATGTAGATGGAATGATAGGTGAAGTGAAAATTTTAGATGTAAGGGGAATGGAAATATTAGGTAGAGGTGTTGAAACCTTTGGTGAATTGGGAACCTAAGATATAGGAAGAATAGAGCAAGGGGTGGAAATGTTGAAACCTCTAGAAAAATGTCAGTAGGAGAAGGGGGATAATGGAAATGGGAGTCAAAGCTATGGGAACTAAAGTTATGGAATCTTATGTCATTATTGTGTATTTAGAAGTGATATCAATTAATTGTTCTATGGCTTCTCCCTTTGTTCTTGATTCCCATTTCTTTGTCTTAGTCTTCTTCTTCTTTTTTTCTTCTTCTTTGGCTCCTTTGATGGTTCTCTTGGACCCTCTTTTTATGGAGTGATCCCCACTACCTCAAGCTTTAGAAGCTTTTTTCTGACCCTAATTATTTCTCTTGTTATCTGCACTCCCTTACTCCTCAGCCAATTGATAGTTCTATTAATTACATGGGTTGTTCTATCAAATAGAGAAATGGACTCTAGAGTTGACCACTTAACTGGTGGTAAGGGTCATGTGATGACTTGTGTATAATAGATCAGATCTACTCTAGCATCATCATCTACCAGGTCATCTAGAATTTGTGTCAGATCATAGTCTTTGATTTGTTGAAGGGACATCCTAAAATAATCCCTCACTCTGACAACTTCCTCATCATCACAATCCTCCTAGTAATCCTCATAGTATGGTACATGAGAATATGTTATAAGTGTCAATGCACTGGTAATATTGCCATACACTTCAAAAAATGGCTTAGACTTTAGAGTTTTTAATGTCATCTAACATATTTTAGCTTCAGTACACTTAGCCTTAAGAAGGGATTAGCATGTGTATCAACCAATGAAAAATTGGGACATGTATCCCTACCTTATGCCTATCAGAAAGAAGCTTATGTGTCTCCACGAGCTGCCTGACCAACTCCATTAGTGCCCATTTATCATTTACATATATAGGAAGTGTGTAGGGATAACCACTAAACCTGGCTACCCTAATGTAAGAAAAGGTGGGGAATTATATGAAATAGGAACCCCATTTGTTGATCTCATCCACTGCTACTTTTGAGAACCTTGTTCTCCCAAGTTCTTTATCAAACATGATAAATATGCTATAGATGAAAGCATCATTCACTCTTCTAAAATGTTGTCTATTAGCCTATCATGTGAGGTCAGGGCAGAAGTTGTATACTCTGGTTATCTCTTCAAGAATTGTGTTGAGGCCTGAGAACAATCTTCCTTTGGCCAAAATGTATACAATGTAGGAGGTCATATAGAATTTCCTCATTGTTTTTACCTCCATCAATTGCTTATGAAGGGAATCACTTATTAATTGGGCCAAATGAATGTATTGTTTATTTGTTTAGATGACTTGGATATACTAGTACATCTATTCTTGAAACACTTGGCATCAAGATTGCTAGTGACCCTATGTAATAGTATGATAATATCTCCTACATCATCAATGAAATCATGCCTATCCATGGTCTTTGGTAACCTGGTGGAGGAATTTTGGGGGACTTGAGCCACTATTTGTTGATTATTTTTTGACATCCATCTCGATTACCTTAAAAGAACTGTGTGGATGTCTATGGAGTTATATCCAAGTAATTGTTAAACTCTAGGATTGCAAATACTACGTTGATAAAATCAGGGTCTCAATTCAAAATCTTTTCCACTTTCTCATTATAGACCTCTCTTCTATCAGGATCATAGTGTTGGGCCATTATGAACACCAAGGGCTTTGAACTGATAATGGGAAGGCTTTAGCTTCTAGTAAGCCAAAGTCATAGATACTCTGGATCTAATCATTCTTAAATTATGCACCTATCCTAGCCTAAAAGTCTCCTAGGTCAATATGACCTAAATCCATATCTGTTATTTCTACAACATTAGACTCCATGCTAGGAGTGACTCTAGGGACTTTGGATTTGAACTTCATTTCCTTAGGAGACATGAAAATTTAAATTATTACATGTGAGAAACCAACTATAAAAGTTGGTAGGATCTACAAGTGTTTGAAGTAACTCAAATCTCTATCAGAATTGGGTGGTGCTTTAAGTAGGTGAGAATTCTATGGAGGTAAAAGTTGTTAGAAGTAGGTGAAAGTTCTAAAGAGAATGAAGGTGATTAGAGAAGTCTAGGTTCCCATAACGATGGGAAGTCATAGAAGTAAGTCCACTTTCTATGGAGTCTTTAAGGCTTATAGGGATCAAAGGTGCTTAGATCAAGGGTGAAGCCCATGGGGTCTAGGGTGTTTGAGATAAGTCCAGTATCCATGGGGATGTTGGAGGATTTTTGTAGAATATTCATTAGTTTAAATGGGAATTATATGATTGGGAATATTCCTTGGCTAAAGGAAATCATAAAATTTGACTACGAATTTAGGAGGGAAAAAATAAGGGTTTTTAGATAATGAACATTTTGGGGGGGAAAATCCAAAACCCTCACAATGATACCTTATAAAAAATGAAACCCTAGAAAAACCTTAATCCTATGGCTACTACTTTTGGATGAAATAGCTACATAAGAAACAATATAGCAATTCTTGAACATAAAAACCCTAAAATGATGCCTTCAAGAAATAATAATAACTCTAGGGAAAGATATTTTGAAAACTTTTTGTAGAAAAAGGAAAAAATCTTGAAAACATTTCAAAATATGGGAAATATGGCAAAATTTTCAAGGGGAATACCATGTATGATGTGTCTTGAGAGTTACAGACTTGGATAGGTACTTGATTTCATGTGGATCAAGGTCAAATGACATGGCACAGGTAGTTAGAGATCCAAAAAATCACTTAGCATTTAAAGAAATGATTAAAAAATCTCTAAATTGTTTAGTTTTATATATATAACCTTACATTAAATGCACTCTAATGGCGATTGGTGGTAGAGATCGAAGATGATAGAAGTAGGTCCAATTTCCATAAAGGTTGAATGACTTGCTTTGGTGGAAGGCAAAACCCACCAAGCACTTTGCATATTAAAAAATGTGCAAAAGTACACTTGGGGTTCCGCATTATGTGGTTTAGCTATTTGGTAGAGCTAAAACTCACCGAGCACTTTGCATGTTCATAAATGTGCAAAGTTTTCATGGGGTTCCACATTCCATAAAAGGGGGGATTAATGTTTTGCAAGATTTAGAGCCTGTCATGCACTTTGCATGTTTACAAATGTGCAAAGTACTTGTTGAGTTCTTGATTCTGCCAATTTGGGTGTGTGGTAAGATCTGAATCCCACCATCCATTTTAAATTCTTATAAATATGCAAAGTGCATGTCAAGTTCTGGATTGTATCAATTTATGTGCATGACAGGATCCAAATCCTACCATGTATTTTACACATTTACAAACATGCAAAGTGCATGCTAAGTTTTGGACTATAATGGTCTTGGGTATGGGTGCTTTGCAGGATCCAAAACCCACGAAGCAATTTGCACAAGTGCAAATTGCATCCAGAGTTCTAGGTTTTCTAGTGTAAAAGGGAAAGATAAGTTTTTTAGTGGTTTCAGGGTTTTGCCTAAAAATTATATGGGGTCTGCCTTAGGATATCAAATGTAATGATAGTTTCTAGTAAAAAATATCAACATTTTTAGTGACCTCTAAGGGATGATTGCCTGCTAATCAGTTTCAATCTAGTAGCCTTATAAGACATTGGGAAAGGAGTCAACCCTGATTCTAAAAAAATCTAACCTAGTGGAAGAACCAATTGGTAGTTGCCTAGACATGAAAAAAACAAAAAAAATAGATAAACAAAATAGGGAAAAACAACACAACCTAAGGAACAAAAACTGTTAATGAGTTTGACCTATGCATAAACACTTATTGAAAAACACTACTAACCCTATTATTTACAAAATTTAATTTTTTTTGGATTGAGTTCCTACCTCAAAAGCAAGCTTTGAGGTATATCGCATTAATTAGGATTAGCAGTTTTGCTCTATTGAGCTTAGAGAGATGGAATGTGTTGGCTCTTTTGCACTGAGTAATGATATATAGACCACTCCATATTGCATTAAATTTGATGTGCATTTCTAGTTTACATTTGTCTACATCCCATTTGAGAACCATGTCTCCTTTATTAAATCTCCTTGCAGTGCCTTTTTATCAAAAGTCTTCTTGGTTTGTACATGATTTGCTTCCAAGACTTTCATTGATTGCTTCCTGATTTTTTCAAGTTCCAGCAGTTTAACCAGTCTTAATTTCATTTCATCAATGTTAATCCAATCCATTTGTTGATTGAGCTCTAAATATGGTAGCTCAATTGATAGTGGTATGCATCCCTCTTTTTCATATACCAACATGAAGGGGGAATTACTGAAGGATCTTCTTGGAGTAATCCTATCAGCCCATAGTGTTGACTTTAGTTTTGTGTGCCATATTCTCTGGTTATCCTCCTTTATTTTGATAATAATGATGAATTTTTTGTTGGTTGACTCATCCAAGCCATTACCCTAAGGGTAATAATTAGAATAAGTACTCAAGTACACATTATACTTGACTACCCAATCACCCACTTGAGTGCCCATAAATGCTTTAGCATTATCATAGATAATGGTGTGAGGAACACCAAATCTCAAAACTATGACATCCATGAATTCAATAATAGATGTTTATATGGCATCCTTTAGAAAAACTACTTTATTCCATCATGTGAAATAGTCTATTCTATGAGAACCCATTTATGGCATGTGCTTGATGATGGATTGATCATGCCAATGAAATCCAATCCCCATTGAGCAAATGATCGATCCACTTAAATTGGTCTGAGAGGAAGGGTTGCTAGCCTTTGCTTACCAGGGAAGTAAGTACACTTTTCATAGTTCCTTACCCATTGTTGGGAATTTTTGAATAATTTAAGCCAATAGTAGCCTCCTCTCATTATCTTGATGGTCGTAGTCCTTGCAAAAAAATGTCCTCTTGATGGTCCATTATGAAACTGTTCAAGCACTTTGGGAACTTGACCATGCTCAATACACCTTAACAAAAGTTTGTTCATATCCTTCCAAAATAGTATTCCATCAACTAGAAAAATATGGAAAAGATTGAAAAAATATCATTTTCTTTGACGATTTTAAGTCATAGGGGTACTCAATAGTTTGCAAGTAATTAGTCATGTCATGAATCTAATTGTTGAACATGGGTAAATTGGTTGGTTGAGGTGTATTTTGAGCATAGATTATGTTAGATACTACTTCAAGAGTCTTGTTGGAAGCCAGTTGTTCACACAATCCTTTTCCTCTTACAAGCTTGGTGATCATGATATCCATGTCATATTCCATGACCTTTGTAATCCATCCTAGTCTTAAATAATTTATCTCCCTACTCAGTAGGAACTCTTTGATGCTCTGGTGACACACCATTAGATGTATTTTATTTTTAGAAGAGTATATGTCTGAATTTATTGAGAGATTTGATTGTCACATATACCTGCTTTAAACAAAATTGTAATCATCTTCATAATATTTCAAAGATTGGCTGAAAAAAGATATTAGTTGTTCCAAATTTTATTGATTATGCTGAGTTAGAATGGATAAGATGCTTCCTTCCCCTCCAAATGCACAGAGAATAAAGTCTTTCTCATAATTTGGGTTGACAAGTGTAGGAGCTTGTGAAATAGTCTATTTTTTGGCCTCAAAGTTGTTTTTTCCCTCTTGTGTCTAGTTAAAAATAATTTTTTTCTTTAGCATTGCAGTAAAGGGTTTTACCATAGAAGAAAAATTTGGGACAAATCTCCTTACAAAGTTGATTTTCCCAATAAAGCTCTATAGCCCTTTATTGTGACTTGGTAGTGCTAATGAAGATATAAGACTAATGCTTTCAGGGTTTATTGCAAGGCCATATTTTGACACTATATGTCCTAGTATTTTCCCTTTGTGTACTGCAAACATGCACTTTCTTGGGTTAAGATAAACCATAAATTCTCTACACCATTTAAAAATTTCTTAACTGGTTTAGATGTATATCATCATGCTTTGAATATATTGTAATATCATCTAGATATACTAGAATCATTTCATTTATCAGTCCTTTGAATGCCATATCCATGGCTCTCTAAAAAGTTGCACCTACATTTTTAAGACCAAATGGAATCTTTTTGTACACATACGCACCCCACTTGATGGTGAAGGCAATTTTGAATTGGTCAAATTCTTGTACCAAGATTTAATTATAACCAGAATAACCATCTAGAGGAGAGAACCTCTCAGATCCTAATACTATCTGAAGAATTTGTTCCATAAGGGGAATAATATAATGATCTTTCAATGATGCTTTGTTCAGTTCCCCAAAATCCACACACAGTCTAATTTCACCATTTTTCTTCCTAACAAGGACTAAATTGGCTACCCAAGATGAGTGTTTGATAAGAAATATTATACTAGCCTCTATCAATCTAGAGAGCTTACTTTTCATTGGGGTTCACTCTTCTGAGTGATAGGTCTTTATTTTTATCTAATAGGCTTTGTATTTGGATCCAATTCTTTAGTGTGTTGAGCTAAGCTTAGATCAAATCCACTCAGATCATGATAACTCCATGCGAAGTTATCATCAAATTCTTAACATAATTGAACAAAATCTAACTTTTAAAAGTCATTACATACCTTCCCTATCTTGAGAGACTTACCCTCTAAGATGATGATTGGTTCACAATCTTCTTCATTCACTATAATTTTCTTCTTCTCGCCTTTCAGCTGATCATGAAAATTGGATATATTTTTTGGTGTGATGAGACCCATAGGCAACTTGTTAGTTTTTAGCTAAATAATCTAATCTCCAAATTGGTTTTTTAGTCTTGGTTGGTTCCTATCTGAAAAATTGGTCTCTTCTCTCAAAAAATTGACAATCTATTTATCACTGTCAAAGACTTGCCAATTAGTTACATTATCAGGGATAGATGGTCATACTATTAGCCTCACATGCTGGCTATTTTTCTTCTTTATTTACACTGGTAGGTTATATATTATGCCTTGGGTACTGCTTGTATATTAATGGCGGTGAATTCCTCTAATAGGTCCCAAATCCTATGTTTGTAGGACCTTAGAAAATTATTTTTAATCACGCTTCTCGATCTAACTTGGTGAACAATAAGCTCATTGTCACCAAATATCTATAAACACTTGATTCCTCTCTTTTTGGCTAATTGAAGGCCTCGAATCAAGGCTTCATATTCATCTATATTATTGGTACAACTGAATTTAAGTCTAAATGAGTAGAAGTAACTCTCCTTCTACGGTAAAATTAATACAATTCCCACACCTACACCATTTTTGCTTCTTGAGCCATCAAAAAATAATTGCCACATCCCTTGAAGATCTTCAGCCAGTTTGACTAAGTTTGGGATAATTGCATCTTTCTCATGAATGCAATATGTCCCTAACCCTATTTCTTGTACATAATCATAAGGATCAAATTAAAAGTTTGGTCCTCATTCATCTAAATAAGCATCTAAAATCTCTTCTACAGTTGTTGCATCTTCATGATCCATTTCCTCCTCTTGATCTTACAATGTACAATTCATTTCTACGAGAGGGATAAAATTGTATGGCTCTATATGATCTTTTGTTATTAGCTCAAGTCTTATTGTTACTCTAATTCCATATCTCATTTTGAGTAACATGTGAGACTAATTTGCAAATAGATATCCTCCCATATTTGTAGTGAAATCTCTTGAAAGACAAATGGCAAAGTAAGGGGGAAGGTCTATGATTGAAATGTTTTAAGAAATTGATAGGCTTGGGCAAGCATGAATAGTGATGTTCAGTCCTTTTATTGTTCCTACTATTTGAATAATAGTCCCATCTAATTGCACTACTCCTTTATTGATGGGCATATATTTTATTCCCAAAGCATAAGGTATTTTCTTTGGCATTATTGAACTACTAGCCCCTGAATCTACCATGTAGTTGTGAACAAGGTGCCTCCCTACTATGAGTGAAACATAGAATGGGGGAGGCTTACTATTTTTGCTTGTTCTAGTGTCAGCTTGTGGTTGACATAAATTGGTTGTAGTTGTAGGTCCTTTAGCTGGACCTCTATCTGATATATGGAAATTCTTCAAAGTCTCTTGTAGTAAATCCCTTTGTGTTGGTATAGATAATGCTTCCCACATAGTGACATTCAAATTAGTCTTCTTCATTTGCTCAAATATGATGAAAGGGATATTACTAACCTTTGTTGATGCTTTTACAGGTGTTACATCCTCTTTTACAATATTTGGAATGGGCACCTTTGCTTTGAATTAATTTTTAGGTACAAAGGGTGGCCATTACACTATGTTGCTCTCCGTTGGTTCCATTGTAGCTTTTAAAGCTAAGGCTTGTTCCACCTGAGGGGGATGATCAACTTATATTTCTATTTTATTGGAATGGGTATTAGATGCTATCAGACCTCCACCATTGAAGAATGCTTCTTCTTGACTTATGCCACCAAAATTATCCTCTTGCCCATTTTGAAGAGTTTTTTCACCTTGAGTAGGTTTTTATGTGTATACTTATTGGGAATTAGACTCTTCTTATTATCCTTGTGTACTTGCTATACCTTTCACCATCAAGGCTTGACTGATTTTAGGACAAGTGTTTTGGTTATGTGGTTGATTTTAAGGATAACACCACTCATATTCTTGAGCTAAATTGTTTTGAATAGGGATAATGGCTTTAGAAGCTCCTAGTGATAGTAAAGCATAGATGTTTGGAAGCCTTGGTTGTGGATTTTGGCCTAGCTACTATGTGTTGACCCAATATGGCTGCCTATCTCCCTAATATGGATATATATTCCCTTGGTATGTGGGGTTGGCCTACTTAAAAGGCTTATAGTTTTTGCCTTGTTGTCTCTTCATTACTACCAACTCATTGCCAAAAGTCTTGCGTAATGATTTTATCTTATATAGATAATCAATGGGTGCAAGATTCAGATTAGGTGCTTTTCTCATGGTGGGAATTGGAACAAGTATAGGTGGTTGGATATGAGGAATTATAGAAAAAGAAGCATTGGTGGCCTTGGGGCTATTTTCCCAGCTTGGATTTAATAATTTTTTGCCCTTATTACAATCTTGTAAGCTATAGGAAATGTGGTACCACCCATTGACTAAATCATTATAGCTATATCACTATTGATGGCTCTCAAGTAATATAAGAATGCATTATTTACATTAGGTTTAACCAAGACTAGGATTCTATTCTAGAACTTCTAGAAATTTTAATTGAAGTTAGTCATATGCTCATGAGGAATTTGTTGAATGGAAGTTAACTATTTGACCAGGGAAATTTGGTCACCCTTGTCTTTAAATTGGTTACATACTGCAATACCTAACTCATCCCAAACTCATATTGAACTAGGAATAAGGCCTCTATACCACTGTAAAGCTTTGCTCTTGAAAGACGAGACTAAAAGTCTAATCACAACATTGTTTTGCACCATGTTATGGATCAAACAGAGGTTGGAAATATCTTGTATGTGCTTTATAGTAGTGGTATAGGTTTTACCAATAAAATACGACAAGATATTCAAAGATGAGGTAAGTATATCATCATGTTGGGCCAATTGAAGTGGGTTGCCTCCATTGAAAGCTATGAAATTCAAATTTCTAGCGATTACAAAAGGTATGAAACTGATAGGAGTTACCACATGAGATGGGAATATAATTGTAAGATATACCTTAGGTTTAGGAGTGACTACTTTTTGATCTCTTTTTAGATGGAAATGATAATTCTAAAAAATCAGCCCTCTTAACTTTAGTAGATGATATTATTTGTTTGCTTGGCATACGTGAAACTTGGAGATTTAAATTTGTAAGTTAGTGGAGTCATCAGGTGCTTTGATATTTGTATAAAACTCATACAATGTTCACTTAGAATAGCACCAATTTCTTTGTAATTTTTAGGTCCGATCGGGCATGCTAAAAATTGTTATCACATAGGATTGCACTTGTCTTGATTCTGTAGCTTATTATGAAATTGCCTAATGATACAATGGAAAAACCTCTAAAGCCATGGGACCTTGGAGAATTGAGGTTAATATTCAGATAAGTTTGACTTCCTTTCACTAGATTTGATGTAACTGATAAGATACCAGTTTTATGGAAATTTTGCTCTTTAGTGCTTTTTGATCCTAAACTAGGGTTTTGACTAGGAAAAGTGTTGAAATTTATGGAAAATGAAAATGGTGATTACACCAAATATTTCTTACTATATTTTAATGCTTTATTTATAAACATCATAGAGCATAAAATTATATTAAATTTGTTTAAGCATAGACTTATACAAATGGGAAATCAGAAGCAATATTTAGCTATTTTTCATGGAAGGGCAAAAGAATTCTTTATTTAAATCAAACAATATTTTCATAAGGCTAGAAAAACCACAAATGAATTTATTGTGATTTTAAATAAGAATAAAACATTCACAAATACTTAAATAACTTACACACATAGAGATTTCTCAAAACAAGAAAGGCAAACCTTCAATTTATTTTCACTCCAAAGGTTACAGCTTGTAGAAAATACATTCAAAATGCTAATAATATTACTAACATAAAAAATATAGATTGGACCATGGGGTCTACGTATATTTATACAAAAAACTCATAGATGAAATGTATTTATCAAAACTTAAATGCCCAGTAAGAGAAACCATGTAGATCTGAAATCTTTATGCAAAAAAAAAGGGGTGAGTTATTCTATATATGGTATTTTGGACTTGTAGAACAGTTGGAAAGTGGAATGAAAGATCTAGACATGATATTTACTATAAAATGGCATAGCATGGCATGTCATGGCATCAATGGAACTAGAAGATCTCCATGTAACACTTCTTTATCTTCAGTAGTTGAAAATAGTTCCTCATGCAAAATGGGTAGCGCCCAAATAGATCTTGACTTTTAAAAGATAAATTCAAAATAAATCCAAGTTACTTTTCATGCAAAACCCTAACTTGCAAAACACAAGTGAGACTTTTAAAAATTTTAAGTCTTATCACTTTATCAAAATTAACCTTGCAATTTGCACTTCGTGGTTTTGCACTTTTAAATAATTTATACTTGTCAAAATAGAAAGTGTAATTTGCAACTACAATTTTTACAACTTTCACATTATAAAATATATAAAGTGTAAAAATATGTTTTCTCTTTATCAAAACAGTTAAAAAAAGATAGTTCTACTTTTATAATTATAACTTACAATGTTTTTCAAATGAAATTACAACATATGAAGATATTCAACAAAGAGAAATTAATCACTATCAAGAATCTCTTTAGCCTTCTTGTCATTCTTGGCCTAAAGTTTTTCAGCATATGCATCAAAGGCCTTAAAATTTTCTTATACACATTATGTATCCAGTTTGCAAGAGTAAATGTGAGAGGCTACACAATCTACTTGAACATAAAATAATTATTTTCTTAAATTATGTAATCACTGCATCTTTGTTCTCATCTTATCCATTGCATTTTCATACCTAATAAATATTTGGATAGAACTCATGGTGAAGATTGTGTCCTTTGCATATTCCTTCTCAATAACCTCTTTAAACTTATTTTAGGCCTCTTCAACCTATAGGATTTTATTTGAGTCATGTGTTGGTTAACATGCCATCATACTCATCATTCCTTCGATGTCATACAACATATTAATAGCTTTACCATGAGCCACCTTGGCTTGGTGAATGAACTCTATTAGTACTCTTATTCAAAATTGAGTTACCTTGTGTAATTCCTCGTGCTTGGCTTCATTCTTTAGTATTTTCTCAAAAACAAGGACATATGTGTCAATTGAACCTACAACAATCAATTTCAAATAATATAGATTCAAGGTTTAAACCTCTCCTTTGTATTTACTAACTTGTTCTTTCAATATATTCTTTCTCTCCCTAATTATTTCATAGTGGTCCATTATTATTGTAATGACCTTTTTACTCTTGGTAACTAATTCTTATGACCATTATTTTGTATCCCTTCCCATGTGATCCATCTCACAAACAAAATCAATTATAGCTTGATCTGGACTCTGATTGATTGGTTTCAAAAACTATGGTTATTGTGATGATTTACTGGGTTATATGAACTGATTTAATGTTGTTGTGAGCTGGTCCACTTTCCTCTTCAGTTCATCCTTGGTGCCTTATCATCATCAATCCTTTCAAAGAGAGAATCGATGTTGGTTTTCACATCATGTTTGATCCCCTCTCTTGTCGATTTTCCATTGTGGATTTTGTAAATTTGATTGTCTTCCACCATAAGATTTTTTTTATTTGTCTGGGGGGACTGCAATTTCAACATGCCTCTCCCCCTTATCATCATTGAATATCATAAAAAAGGTTCTTGGGAGTAGGTTTAGACTTCTTCTTGACCTTTGAGAGACTAAATTCCAATGTGTTGGGGTCGATCATCTACTTTTTCTTCTTACCTACTAATTGGGCTGTCCAACTAAGAGTAGCCTCTTGTTATTTTGACACTGTCACCAAAGAATCAGTAGTTGATGTAGGTGCACTAGTAGACACTATGACCATTGTAGACTCTTAGGTAGATGTTACCATTGGTTGCTCAAGAGTGCCTATGAAGTTTCACTTTCATCAGTAGGTTGTAAATCAATGTTTGCATCAAGTACCTATGTGGCTCCAATCTCTACTGAATGGAGTTATAAAAATAGTGAAAGTGGATGAAGTGGAGGTAATGGAAATAACTTTGCATGTTGGGGGAGTGGAAGGTGGAAGAGACAGAGGGGTTGTCAGCTTGGGAATTGGTGGGAGGGTGGAAGCCAAACTACTTAATGAGTTAATCAAGAGTGTAGGACCACTCAGGGTTGGTGATGTAGAGATAGTGGGTGGAGATGAGGGGGAAACATTACTTGTCCTAGGAATTTGGATGGCCTATGAAACCAAAGTTAGGATAAATGGTTCTATGACAATGTATTATTAGGTGGTGTTGGGAATCAATGGTGAAGAAATGGAAGGAAATATAAATTAAATGGAAAGAGAGAGGAGAATGAAAGGGGAAGGTGAAATTGGAGGAAGGGAAAGTGTAGTGGAAACTTGAGATTCTACTCTCAGGGGACATTGAGTGTCCACTTGACTCACTTGTACTATTTTCACTTGGCTTATTGTAGTGGGTAATATATATGGAATGATAGGTGGAGTGAAAACTGCAAATCTAGAGAGAATGGAAATAGGAGGTAGAGGTGTTGAAACCTTTGGTGAAATGGGAACTTGAGATATAGGAGGAGCAGAGATAGACGGTAGAGGTGTTTAAATCTTTGTAACAATGTCAGTAGAAAAAGGGCGGGACAATGGAAATGGGAGTCAAAGATATGGGAACTAAAGTTATGGAAGCCTTAGTTGTTATTATGTCTTCAGAAGTGATATCAATAAGTTTATATATATCTTCTCCCTCTGTGCTTGATTCCCCTTTCATCACCTTAGTCTTATTTTTCTTCTTCTTCAGCTCCTTTGATGGTTTTGATGGACCCTCTTCTAATGGAGTGATCCCCTCTACTTTAAGCTTTAGAAGCTTTTCTCTAACCCCAATTGTTTCTCTTATTATCTGCACTCCCTTATTCCTCATCCAATTGATAATTATGTTAATTACATGGGTTGTTATATCAAATAGAGAAATAGACTCTAGAGTAAACCACTTAACTAGTGGTAGGGGTCATGTGATGACTTCTGTATAATAGATCAGATCTAATCTATCATCATCATGTACTAGGTCATCTAGAATTGGTGTCAAATTATAGTCTTTGATTTATTGAAGGGACATCCTAGAACAATCCCTCATTCTGACAACTTCCTCATCATCACAATCCTCCCATTAATCCTCATAGTATGGTACATGAGCATATGGTTCAAGTGTCAATGCACTAGTAATCTTGCCATACACGTCAAAAAATGGTCTAGACTCCAGAGTTTTTAATGTCATCTGGCACATTTCATCTTCAACACACTTGGCCTTAAGAAGGGATTGGCATGTGTATCAGACAATGGAAATTGGGAAATGTATCCTTGCCTTATGCTTGTCACAAAGAAGCTTGTGTGTCTCCATGAGTTGTCTGACTAACTCCATTACTACCTATCTCTTGCTCACATATCGAAGAAGTACGTAAGGACAACCACTAAACCTAGATACCTTGATATAAGAAAATGTGGGGAATTGTATTAAATAGGAACCCCATTTGCTGATCTCAACCACTGCTACTTTTGAGAACCTTGTTCTCCAAAGTTTCTTATCAAACATGATAACGATGATGTAGATGAAAACATAATTAGATCTTCTAAAATGTTGTCTACTATCTTTTAATTTGAGGTCAAGGTAGTAGTTGTATACTCTGATTATCTCTTTAGGAACTATGTTGAGGCTTGGGAACAATCTTCCTTTAGCCAAAATGTATACAATGTAGGAGGTCATATAGAATTGTCCCATTGTTTACAACTCCATCAATTGCTTGTGGAAGGAATCACTTATTAATTGGGCCTAATGAATGTAGTATTTGTTTTTTTTTATGACCTAGATATACTCATACATCCTTTTTTGAAAACACTTGGCATCAAGATTACTAGTGACCCTGTGCAATAGTATGATAATATCTCCTACTTCATTAATGAAATTAGGGCTATACATGGTCTTTGGTAACCTAGAGGAGGAATGCTTGGGGGACATGAGCCAATATTTATTGATTATTTTCCAACATCTATCTCGATTGCCTTCAAAGAATTGTGTGGATGTCTATGGATTCATATCCAGGTAACTCTCAAACTCCAAGATTACAAATATCAAGATGATAAAATCAAGGTCTAAATTCAGAATCTTTTCCCCTTTCTCATTGTAGACCTGTCTTCTGTCAGGATCATAGCATTGCACCATTGTGAGCACCAACTCAATGCCCTAAACTAATAATGGGAAGGCTATAGATTATGATAAGCCAGAGTCATAACTACTCTAAATCCAGTCATTCTTAAATTCTACACATATCCTAGCCCAAAAGTCTCCTCGATCAATATGGCCTAAATTTGTATCTATTATTTTTACAACATTAGACTCCAATCAGGGAGTCACTCCAAGGCCTTTGGATTTGAAATTCATTTCCTTAGGAGACATGGAAACTAAAGTTATTACATTGGAGAAACCAATTATGAAAGCTTGCAGGATCTGTAGGTGTTTGAAGCAACTCAAATCCCTAGCAGAACTGGGAGGTGCTTTAAGCAGCTGAGAGTTCCATAGAGGTAGCATGTGTTAGTACTAGGTGAAAGTTTTGTGGTTATGGAATGTGTTTAGAGCAGTCAAGGTTCTAGCAGGGATGGGAAGTGTTAGAAGCAAGTCCAATTTTTGTGGAATTTTTAAGGCTTGCAGGGATTGAAGGTGCTTAGATCAAGGGTAAAACCTATGAGGGTATAGGGTGTTTGAGACAAGTCTAGTGTTTGCAGGCATGTTAGAGGATTTTTGGATATTAGTCACTAGTTTAAATGGGAAGTATATGCTTGGGAATATTCTTTGGCTTGAGAAAACCCTCAAATTTGACTGTGAATTTGGGAGGTAAAAAACAAGGGTTTTTAGATAATGAACATTTTGGGGGGAAAATCCAAAACCCTCATAATGATACATTCCAAAAAATGAAACCTTAGAGAAACCCTAATCCTATGACTACTTCTTTTGGACAAAATAACTACACAAAAATCAAGATACCAATGCTTGAACATAGAAAACCATAAAATGAAGCCTTTAAGAAATAATGATAACTTTATGGAAAGATATTTTGAAAACTTCACACAAAAAATGTAAAAAATATCAAAAATGTTTTAAAATATAGGAAATAGAGCAAAAATTTCAAGGGGAATATTATATATGATATGGCTTGAGAGTTGAAAACCTGGATAGGTACTTGATTGCACATGGATCGAGGTCATATGGTATGGTGAAGGTAGTTGGAGATCAAAAAAACACACTTAGCATTTAAACAAATGATAAACAAATCTCTAAATTGTTTAGTTTTATATAGAAAACCCTGCATTAAATGCACTCTAATGGTGGTTGGTGGTGGAGGTCAATGATGATAGAAGTAGGTCCAATTACATAGAGGTTAGATGACTTAGTTTGGTGGAAGGCAAAACCCACTGAGCACATTTCACATTTGAAAATGTGCAAAGTACATTTGGCATTTCACTTTCTGAAGTTCAGCTATTTGATAGAAGGCACAACTCATCAAGCACTTTGCACATTTGTAAATGTGCAAAGTGTTCATGGCATTATGCATTATGTGGAAGGGGGTGTTGATGTTTCATGGGATCTAGATCCCACCATGCACTTTTCACATTTACAAACATGAAAACTACATGTCGAGCTCTATATTCCACTAGTTTTGGTACATGGCAGGATATGGAGCCCGCCATGTATTTTGCATGTTTGAAAATATGGAAAGTACATGTCAAGTTTTGGATTCCATCAATTTAGGTGTGTGGTGGGATCCGAAGCCCACCATTTATTTTGCATGTTTGTAAATATGCAAAGTGTATGCTGAGTTATGGATTCTGTTGATCTTTGGTATGGTTAGTTTGCGAGATCTAAAACCTATGAAGTAATTTACACATGTACAAATTGCATCCATAGTTTAAAAGGGAAAGATAGGTTTTTTGGTGGTTTTAGGGTTTTTCATAAAAAACAAAGGGGTCTCCCTTAGGATATCAAATGTAATGATATTTTTGGGACAAAAATATCAACATTTTTGGTGACCTCTACAGGATGATTTCCTGCTAATCAGTTTCATTCTAGTATCTTTCTAAGACATTGGGCATGAAGTCAACCTTGATTCTAAAAAACTCTAACCTAGTGTAAAAACAAACTAGGATTTACCTAGACACAAACAAAATAATAAAAACAAACAAATAAAATAGGGAAAAATAAGACAACCTAAGGAACAAAAACTCCTAATGAGTTTGACCTGTGTATAAGCACTTATTGAAAAACACTACTAACCCTATTATTTACAAAATTTAATTTTTTTGAAATGAGTTCCTAGCTAAAAATCAAGATTTGAGGTATATCCCATTAACCGAGATTAGTAATTATGCTCCATCGAGCTTGGAGAGTCTGAATGCGTTGGCTCCTTTGCACTGAGTATTGATATATGGACCGCTCCATATTACATAAAATTTGGTGTGCCTGCCTAGTTTAACTTTGTTTGCATCCCATTTGAGAACCATGTCTCCTTCATTAAATCTCCTTGCAGATGCCTTTTTATCAAAATTCTTCTTGGTTTGTGCATGTTTTGATTCCAAGACATTCATTGATTGATTATTGATTCCATCAAGTTCCATCAGTTCAATAGGGATTACTATCATTTCATCATTATCTATTAAATCCAATAGGTGATTGAGTTCTAAAGATGGTAGTTCAATTGGCAGTGATACTCATACCTCTTTTTCATATACCAATATAAAGGGGGAATTATTGATGGCTCTTTTTGGATTAACCCTATCAGCCCATAGTGTTGATTTTAGTTTTGTGTTCCATGTTCTCTAGTTATCCTCCATCATTATTCTGTTAATTTTGATAAGGTTTTTGTTGGTGAACTGAACCAAACCATTACCGTAAGGGTAATAATTAGAAGTACTCAAGTACACATTATGCTTGACTACCCATTCACTCACTTACATGCCTACACATGCTTTGGAATTATCATAGATAATGGTGTGAGGAACACCAAATCTCAAAACTATGCCATCCATGAATTTGAGTATAGATGCTTCTATGGCATCATTTAGTGCAACTGCTTTAGTCCATCATGTGAAATAGTTGATTAATTTGAGAACCCATTTGTGACCTGTGCTTGATGGTGGATTGATCATGCCTATGAAATCCAATCCCCACTGAGCAAATGATTGATCTATTTGAATTGGTTTGAGAGGAAGGGTTGCTAGCCTTTGCTTACCAGTGAAGTAAGCACACTATTTATAGTTCCTTATAGATTAGTGGGCATCTTTGAGTAATTTAGGCCAATAATAGCCTCTTATCATTATCTTGATGGTTATAGTCCTTGGAGAAAAATTTCCTCTTGACGGTCCATCATGAAACTGTTTGATCACTTTGGGAACTTGACCATGCTCAATACACCTTAACAAGACTCCATTCATGTCCTTTTGAAATAGTATTCCATAAACTATAACATATGGAATAGATTGAAGTCAGAAATACCTTTTGTTTGACTTCTAGAAGTCATAGGGGTACTCACCAGATTGCAAGAAATTAGTCATGTCATGAATCTAGTTGTTGAACAGAAGTGGATTAGCTAGCTGAGGTGTATTTTGAGCATACACTGTGTTAGATATTGCTTCAACAGTCTTCATATTGGAAGCCAGTTGTTCACATAATCCTTTTCCTCTTACAATCTTGGTGATCATGATATCCATGTCATATTCCATGACCTTCGTAATCCATTCTACTTTTTTTTCATTTATCTCCCTACTCAGTAGGAACTCATTGATGCTCTAGTGACTTACCATCAAATGTATTTTGTTGTTGGAGAACATATGTTTAAAATTCTTGAGAGATTTTATTACCACATATACTTGCTTCTCCACAAAACTATAATTCTCTTCATAATCTTTCAAATATTTACTAAAGAAAGATATTGGTTATTCCAAAATTTCTTGATTATACTAAGTCAGAATGGCTAAGATGCTTCCTTCCCCTCCAAATGTGTAGAGAATAAAGTTTTTCTCATAGTTTGGGTTGACCATGGTAGGACCTTGGGAAATAGCCTATTTTATGGCCTCAAAATTATCTTTTCCTTCTTGTGTCCAGTTGAAAATAATTCCTTTCTTTAGCATTGCAGTAAGGGGTTTTGCCATAAAAGCAAAATTTGGGACAAATCTCCTTACAAATTTGATTTTCCCAAGAAAGTTCTAAATCCCTTTCTTGTGACTTGGTAGTGATAATGAAGATATATCACTAATTCTTTCAAGGTCTATTGCAAGGCCTTCTTTTGACACTATATGTCCTTGTAGCTTCCCTTCATGTACTGTAAACACATACTTTTTTGAGTTAAGGGAAACTCCAAATTCTCTACACCATTCAAAAATATTCCTCAAGTGGTCCAAATATGCAACAACATGCTTTGAATAGATAGTAATATCATATAGATATACTAAAATCATTTCATTTATAAGGCCTTTAAATGCCATATACATGGCTATTTGAAAAGTTGTACTTGTATTTGTCAGACAAAATGGCATCTTTTTGTATGCATACATACCCCATTTAGTGGTGAAGGAAGTTTTGAATTGGTCAAATTCTTGTACCAGGATATGGTTATAACTAGAATAACTATTTAGAAGAGATAATCTCTCATATCCTAATACTATCTATAGAATTTGTTCCATAAGGGGAAGAGGATGATGATCCTTCAATGATGCTTTGTTTAGGTCCCGAAAATCCACACACGATCTGATTTCACCATTTTTCTTTCTAATAAGGACCATATTGGCTACCCAAGATGAGTTTTTGATAGTGAATATTATACTACCCTCTATCAATTTAAAGAGCTCATTTTTCATCAGGGGTTCAATCTTCAGATTGATAAATATCTATTTTTATCTGATAGACTTTGTATTTGGATCCAAGTCTATAGTGTGTTGAGTTAAGCTTGGATCAGATCCTCTTAGATCATGATAACTCCATGCAAACTTATCATCAAACTCTTAACATAATTAAACAAAATCTTTCTTTTAAGAGTCGTTAAATACATACTCTATCTTGAGAGACTTGCCCTCTGAGATAATGACTGGTTCACAATCTTCTTCATTCAATGTAATGTTCTTCTTTTTGCCTTTCAATTGATCATCAAAATTGAAGATATTTTCTAGTGTGATGAGACCCATAGACAGGTTTTTAGTTTTCAACTAAGTAATTTGATCTCCATATTGGTCCTCTAGTCTTAGCTAGTTCTTATCTAAAAACTCAGCCTCTTCTCTTAGAAAATTGACAATCTACTTATCACTATCGAAGACTTGCCAGATAGTTGCATTATCAGGGATAGATGGTCATGCTATTTGCTTGACATGATGGCTATTTTTCTTCTTTATTTTTAAGGGTATTTTATATTAGGATCTTATCGAGGCCAAGCAATCAACATATTTATTATGTGCCCTAGATATCACTTGTATATTCAAGGTGGTGAATTCTTCTAACCAGTCCTAAACCCTATGCTTGTAAGACCTTAGCAAATTGTTTTTAGTCATGCTTCTTGATCTAACTTGGTAAACAATAAGATCACTATCACCAAATATCTGTAAAAGATTGATTCCTCTATTTTTTGCCAACTGAAGGCATTGAATTAAGGATTCATATTTAGCTACATTATTGGTACAGTTGAATTAAAGTCTGAATGAGTAGAAGTAGCTCTCTTTTTGCAAGGAGATCAATACAATTCCCATGTCTACATCATTTCTATTTCTCAAGCCATCAAAAAATAATTTCCACGTCCCTTGAAGATCTTCTATTAGGTTGACTAAGTTTGGGATAATTACATCTTTCTCATGAATGAAATATGTCCCTAACCCTATTTCATGTACATAATCATAAGGATTGAATTGAAAGGATAATACCCATTCATCCAAATGAGTGTCTAAAATCTCTTCTATAAGTGTTGCATCCTCATCATCCATTTCCTCCTCTTGATCTTGAAATGTACAATTCATTTCAATGGGAGGGATAGGACTGTATGGCTCTATATGATATTTTGTTATTGGCTCAGCTCTTATTATTACTCTAGTTATATAACTCATTATGAGTAACATGTGAGACCAATCTATAGATAGATATCCTCCCATCTTTACAGTGAAATCTCTTAAAAGACAAATGGCAAAGTTAGCAGGAAGATCTATGACTAAAATGTCTTGAGAAATTGATAGGCTTGGGCAAGCATGAATAGTGAGGTTCAATCCTTTTATTGGTCCCATTGTTTGAACAACAGTCCCATCCAATTGCACTACTCCTTTAATGATAGGCATATATTTTATTCCTAGAGCATCAACTATTTTCTTGGGCATTACTGCACTACTAGCCCCTGAATCTACCATGCATTTATAAACAAGGTGCTTCACTATTATGAGTGAAAGATCCAAGGGGGAGTCTCACCATTTTAACCTGTTCTAGTGTTAGCTTATGGTTGACACAAATTAGTTATAGTGGTAAGTCCCTTGGCTGAAACTCTATCTCATATATGGAAATTCTTAAAGGCTCTTGTATTAAATCCATTTATGCTGGTATAAATAATGATTCCCACATAGTGACATTCAGATTAGTCTTCTTCATTTTCTCAACTATGATGAAAGGGATATTAATAACCTTTATCAGTGCTTTTTTAGGGTTTGCATCCTCTTTTAAAAGATTCAGAGTGGGCACCTTTACTTTGAATTGATTTATAGGTACAAAAGGTGGCCTTTGCACTATGTTGCTCTTTATTGGTTCCATTGTAGATTTTAAAGTTGAGGCTTGTTCCACCTAGGGGGTTGATCACCTTCTATTGCTCTTTTTTTGGAATGGGTATAAGCTACTATTAGACCTCCACCATTGAATAATGCTTTCTCTTGGCTTATGCCACCAAAATCATCCTCTTGCCAATTTAGAAGAGTTATTTCACCTTGAGTAGGTTCTTATGTGTCTGATTATTGAGAAGTAGATTCTTTTTATTGTCCTTGTGTACTTTTTATGACTTACACCATCAATACTTGACTGATCACACCATTAGGATAAGTGTTCTAGTTATGTGGCTGATTACAAGGATAACACCACTCATATTCTTGAGCCAAATTATTTTGAATAGGGACAATAGCTTTAGAAGCTTTTGGTAGTGGTAAAGCATAGATGTTTGGAGGCCTTGGCTATGGATTTTGACCTTGCTATTGTGTATTTCCCTGATATGTTTGCCTATATCCCTGATATGGTTATCCATTCCCTTGGTATACGAGGTTAACCTACTAAAAAGGCTTATAAATTTGGGCTTTCTACCTCTTCATTGCTACCAAATCATTGCCAAAAATCTTAAGTAATGACTTTACCTCATATAAATCATTAGTGGGTGCAAGAGTCAAGGTAGCTTTGCTCATGGTGGGAATTGGAGCAAGTGTAGGTGGGCCATTTATAGAAAAAAGAAGCATTGGTGGCCTTAGGGTTATTTTCCAATATTGGATTAAATAATTTATTTGCCCTTATTGCATTTTTGTAAGCTGCAAGAAGTGTGGTGCCACCCATTGATTAAATCATTACATTTATATCACTTTTGAGGGATCTCAAGTAATATAAAAAAGCATAATTTATAGTGGGTTTGACTAAGACTGGTATTCTATTCTAGGTCTTTTAGAAATGGTACTTGAAGTCAGACAAATGCACATGAGGAGCTCGTTGAATAGCAATTAAATGTTTGACCAAGAAAAGGTGGTCACTCTTGTCTTTAAATTGGTTACATAGTGTAGTACCTAATTCATCCCAAACTTAGATTAAACTGTGAGCAAGGCCTTTCTACCATTGTAAATCTTTACCCTTGAAAGAGGAGACTAAAAGTCTGATTGCAACATTGTCTTGCACCACATTATGGATCAAACAGAGATTGGCAATATCTTATATGTGCTCTATAATAGTGGTATAGGTTTCACCAGTAAAATATGATAGGTTTTTCAAGAACAAGGTAGGTATATCATCATGCTGGGCCAAATAGAGTGGGTTACCTCCATTGAAAGCTATGAAATTCAAATTTCTAGCCATTATGGGAGGTATGAAACTGATATGAGCTACCACAAGAGGCGGGAATAGAACTGTAAGATATACCTTATGCTAAGGGGTGATTGTTTTTTATCTCTTGTTAGATGGAAATGATAATTCTAAAAAATTAGTCCTCTTACCTTTAGTAATGCAAACTTTGAAACTTTAAATTCGTAAGCCAGTGGAGTCGCTAGGTGATTTGATATTTACATGAAACAAGTGCAATACTCACTAAGAATAACACCAATCTCTTTATAAATTTTGGGTCACATCAGGCGTGCCAAAAACTATTATCACATAAGATTGTACTTGTCTTGATTTTGTAGCTTGTTGTGCAATTACCTAGTGATACATTGGAAAAACCTCTAAAGCTGTGGGACCTTGACGAATTGAGGATAATCTCCAAAGAAGGCCAACTTCCTTTCACTATATTTGATGCAATTTATAAGATACCAATTTTATAGAAATTTCACTCTTTAGTGCTTTTTGATCCTAAACTAGGGTTTTGACTGGGAAAAGGGTTGAAATTTATGGAAATTGAAAATGATGATTACACCAAATATTTTTTAGTGGATTCTAATGCTTGCTTGATAAACATAATAGAGAAGAAGATTATATTGAATTTGTTTAAGCACAAACTTAAAAAAATGGGAAATCAAAGGCAATATTTAGCTATTTTTCATAGAAGGGAAAAGAATTCTTTATTTAAACCAAATAATATTTTCAGAAGGGTAGAAATACCACAAATGACTTTCTTATGACTTTAAGTAAGAACAAAACATCCACAAACACTAAAAATAACTTGCACACACAAAGATTTCTTTGAATAAGAAAGGTAAATCTTCAATTTATTTCCACTCTAAAGGTTATAGCTTGTAAAAAATACATTCAAAATGCAAAAAATATTACTAACAACAAAAAGAAATATTTGGCCACAGGGCCTGTCCATCTATATAAAAAAAATCTCGTAGATGAGATGTAGTTGTTAAAACTTGAATGCCCAGTAAGAGAAACCATGCAGATCTAAAATCTTCATGCAAAAAAGAGTGGTGAGTTCTTCTTGGACTTGTATAACAGTTGGAAAGTGGCATGCAAGAGTTGGGCATGATCCTTGATGTAGAATGGCATAACATGGTTTGGCTAGAACTGGAAGATCTCCATACAATGCTTTTTCATCTTTAGCAGCTAAAAATAAATCCTCATGCAAAATGGGCAACACCCGAATAGAACTTGAATTTTAAAATATAACTTCAAAATAAATCCTAGTTACTTTTCATGCAAAACACTAACTTGAAAAACACAAGTGAGACTTTTACAACTTTTAAGTCTTATTACTTTGTCAAAATGAACCTTCCAATTTGCACTTCATGCTTTTGCACTTTTAAATAATTTATACTTGTCAAAATAGAAAATGTTATTTGTAAATACACTTTTTACAACTTTCACATGATCAAAAAATATAAAGTGTAAAAATATGTTTTCTCTTTCTCAAGAGAATTATAAAAAGATAGTTTAACCTTTATAATTACTACTTACAATGTTTTTCAAATGAAATTACAACATATGAAAATATTCAACAGAGAGAAATTAATCAATATCCAGAATCTCTTCAGCCTTCTTGTCATTTTCGGCCTGTAGTTTTTAGCATATGCATCAAAGGCCTTAAAAATTTCCTATACTCATTATGGATATGGTCCACAGGAGTAAATGTGAGAGGCTGCACAATCTACTTGAACATCAAATAAATCTTTTTTTTAAAGTCTTTTTTCCCTACATCTTTGTTCTCATCTTATCCATCACATTTTCATACCTGACAAATATGTGGATAAAACTCAGGGTGAAGACTATGTCCTTTACAGAATCCTTCTCAACAACCTCTTTAAACTTATTTTGTACTTTTTCAACCTATAGGAGCTTCTCTGAGTCATTTTTTGGTTGACATGACATCATACTCATCATTATTTTGATGTCATATAGCATGTCAACAACTTTATCATGACCCACCTTGCCTTGGTGAGCCAACTCTATTAGTACTCTTATTCAAAATTGAGTTGGCCTATGTAATTCCTCATGCTCAAATTCATTCTTTAGTATTTTCTCAGCAACAAGGACATCTATGTCAATTGAAATTATAACAGTCAATTTTAGATAGTATAGATTCAGGGTTTGACCCTCTTCTTCATATTTACAAACTTGTTCTTTTAATATATTCTTTCTCTCCCTGATTATTTCATAGTGGTCCATTATTGCTGCAATGACTTTTTCACTCTTGGTAATTAATTCCCATGACTATTATTTTGTATCCCTTTCCATGTGAGCCATATCTTGAATGAAATAAATTGTATCTTGATTTGAACTTTGATTAATCTGCTGCAGAGTTGTGGTTGTTGTGATGATTCACTGGGTTATATGAATTGATTCAATGTTATTGTGAGCTAGTCCACTTTCCTCTTCAATTCATCCTTGGTGGCCTTATCATGATTAATCCTTTCTAAGAGAGAATTGATGTTGGTTTGCACATATTTATGATCCCCTCTCTTGTTAATTATCCAAGGTGGAATTTAAAAATATGATAGTCTCCCACCATAAGATTTTCTTTTGATTTGTCCAATGGGAGGACTATAATTTCAACATACCTCTCCCCCTTATCATCATTAAATATCCTAGAGAAGGTCCTGAGAGTAGGTTTGGACTTCTTCTTGACCTATGAGAGACAAAAGTCCAATGTGTTGGGGTTAATCATCTACTTTATCTTCTTCCTACTGACAGAGCTAGCCAACTAGGAGTAGCCTCTTGTTGTTTTGACATTATCACCAAAAAATCAGTAGTTGATGTACCTGCACTAGTAGACATTATGACATTTTTAGATTCCTGAGTATATGTTTCAATTGGTTGCTCAGGATGTACCTATGAAGTTTCACTTTAAGTAGTAGGTTGTAAACCAACATTTGTATCAAGTACCTGTGTGGCTCCAATCTCTACAGAATGAGCTGTGTATGAAGTTGAGGTAATGGAAATAGTTGTGCATGTTGGGGGAGTGGAAGGTGGAATAGACATAGGGGTTTTGAAATTGGGAATTGGTGGGAGGGTGGAAGCTAAAGTGTTGAATTAGTCAATAAAGTGTGTAGAACCACTCACGGTTAGTGATGTAAAGATAATGGGTGGAGATGAGGGGGAAATAGTACTTATCGCAGGAGTTGAGATGGCCTACAGAACCAAAGTTAGGATAATTTATTCCATGGTAATGTATATTTGGATGGTGGTGGGAATCAATGGTGATGAAATGGAAGGAATTCTAAATGGAATGGAAAGAGGGAGGGAAAAAGGGGAAGCTGAAATTGGAAGAAGGTAAAGTGGAATGGAAACTTGAGATTTCATTGTTAGGGGACCCTAAGTGTCCATTTGACTCACTTGTATTATTTGCACTCGGCTTGTTATAGTGGGAAATGTAGATGGAATGATAGGTGGAGTGAAAACTACAGATGTAGGGGGAAAGGAAATAAGAGGCAGAGGTTCTAAAACCTTTGGTGAAATGGGAACCTAAGATATAGGAGGAGTAGAGATAGGTGATGGAGGTGATGAAGCCTATAGAACAATAACGGTAAGAGAATGGGGGACAATGGAAATGGGATTCAAAGCCATGGGAACTGAAGCTATGGAAGCCTTTGTCATTGTTGTGTCTTCAGAAGTGATATCAATTAGTTGTTATATAGCTTCTCCTTATACGCTTGATTCTCCTTTCTTTAGCTTAGTCTTCTTCTTTTTTTTCTTCTTCTCTAGATCCTCTGATGGTTCTCCTGGACCCTCTTCTGATGGAATGATCCCTTCTACTTTAAGCTTTAGAATATTTTCTCTGACTCCAATTATTTCTCATTTTTTTTGCACTCCCTTACTTGGCTAATTGATAGTTCTGTTAATTACATGGGTTATTATGCTGAATAGAGAAAGGCATTATGGATTTGACCACTTAACTGGTGGTAAGGGTCATGTGATGACTTGTGTATAATAGATCAGATCTACTCTAGCTTCATCATCTACCAGGTCATCTAGAACTAGTGCTAGATCATAGTCTTTGATTTGTTAAAGGGACATCCTAGAATAATCCCTCATTCTGACAACTTACTCATCATCACAATCCTCCCAGTAATCCTCATAGTATGGTGCATGAGCATATGTTACAAGTCTTAATGCATGATAATCTTACCATACACATTAAAAAATGGTGTAGACTCCAGAGTTTTTAATGACATTTGGCACATTTTAGCTTTGACACTCTTGGCCTTAAGAAGGGATTGGCATGTGTATTGACCAATGGAAATTGGTAAATATATCCCTACCTTATGCCTATCAAAAAGAAACTTGTGTGTCTCCACAAGCTACCTGACCAACTCCATTAGTGCCCATTTGTCACTCACATATCAGGGAAGTGTATAGGGATAACCACTAAACCTGACTGCCTTAATGTAAGAAAAGGTGGGGAACTATATGAAATAGGAACCCTATTTGCTAATCTCATCCACTGTTGCTTTTGAGAACCTTGTTCTCCCAAGTTCCTTATCAAACATGATAATGATGTTTTAGATGAAAGCATAATTCACTATTCTAAAATGTTGTCTACTACCCTACAATGTGAGGTTAGGGTAGTAGTTTTATACTCCGGTTATATCTTTAGGAACTATGTTGAGGCCTGAGAATAATCTTCCTTTGGACAAAATGTATATAATGTAGGAGGTCATATATAATTTACCTATTATTTGCACCTCCATCAATTGTTTATGGAGGGAATCACTTATTAACTGGGCCCAATGAATGTATTGTTTGTTTTGTTGAAATACCTAGACATATTAGTACATCTATTATTGAAAACACTAGGCATCAGGATTGTAAGTGACCTTATGCAATAGTATGATAATATCTCCTACTTCATCAGTGAAATCAGGCCTATACATGGTCTTTGGTAACCTGGTGGAGGAATGCTTGGGAGACTTGAGCCACTGTTTATTGATTATTTTTTGACATCCATCTCGATTACCTTTGAAGAACTATGTGGATGTCTGTGGAGTTATATCTAGGTAACTCTTAAACTCTAGCATTGCAAATGCTGAGCTGATAAAATTAGGGTCTAAATTTAGAATCAATTCCCCTTTCTCATTATAGACCTCTCTTCTATCAGGATCATAATGTTGGGCCATTATGAGCACCAACTCAGGGATCTAAACTGACAATGGGAAGGTTGTAACTTATGTTAAGCCAGTGTCATAGATACTCTAGATCCAGACATTATTAAATTTTGCACCTATCCTAACCCAAAAGTCTCCTAGGTTAATATGACCTAAATCCATATCTATTATTTTTGAAACATCGGAATCCAAGTTGGGAGTCACTCTAGGGCCTTTGGATTTGAACTTCATTTCTTTAGGAGACATGGAAACTTAAGTTATTACATGTGAGAAACCAACTACGAAAGTTGGTGGGATTTGCAAGTGTTTGAAGCAACTTGAATCTCTAACAGAATTGGGAGATGATAGAAATAGGTGAGAGTTCTACAAAGGTAAAAGGTGATGGAAGCAGGTGAAAGTTCCATGAAGATGGAAGGTGTTTAGAGCAGTTTGGGTTCCCACAGGGATGGGAAGTGCTAAAAGCAGGTCCACTTTTTGCAGAGTCTTGAAGGCTTGCAAAAGATAAAAATAACGTGACTAAAATGGTAATTTGAAAAACCACATATTTAATCTATGTTTGTTACTTGAAATATGTAAATAACTAAAAAAAGGTGAATTAATTACTAGCAAATAAAGGTCAATTCCTTGATTGAGAAGATAGAGTCAATTTAGGTGACATTGTATGCAAACAATGCAGAATAGAATCAACTGGGGTGCTACTATTTTACAAAAGCAAGATCTATAAAAACATAGTTGAATAGGTTGACTATGTCTTCTATGTGGAATACATTAAACTATGTCGAATAGGTCGACCCAATTTATTGTAGGGTTGTAGTTTTACAAACTACAAACTTGTCAAAAATAATATTGAGAAAAGAAAATTGAAATGACAGAAAGAGAAATAAATGAACCTTGATGAGCTTAAATATGTTTAGATTATAAATTTTATTCTATGATGTTTAGATTTTGATTTAAAATTATGCTGACAGGGTTGACTAGCTTGACAAAGTTTACAAAACCTTGTATGTTAAAGAAGTTACGAATATAGTCAATTAGTTCGACTATGTTTGCAGGCCTATTTGTTGAAAGAAGAGAATTGTAAATATAGTCAATTGTTTCAACTACGTATGTGAATCTCGAGTTGAAGAAGAATACTATATCGAACTAATCAATTTAGTAACCTATATTTGGGGAAGGCTTGCACAGATAAAACATAGTTGCTTTGGAGTGACTATGTGTTAAACCTGCACAAAGAATATTATAACTATACTGACTAGTTTGATACAGTATTAAAAATAGAAAAATATAACATGATGACAAAATGAGAGCATGAAAGAAAACCTACAAGGTTTTAATTCATGTTGGGTTCACCAAAATGTATAAAAAGGGAAATGTAATTGATCTATTAACCAATCCTAAATCAGAGAAGACAAATCCTACTTACATTTTTGATTGTTTATATATTAGATATTCGAGGTTATAACCAAGATGGATTTTCTAGACCTAACCAAGGGATATCTTACCATAATAACATCACTAGAGAGGGTTCAAAAAACTCTAGTTAAGCAACACCATGTAATAACACTAGTTAGTTCCTATGTTTTCATATTCACAAAAGTAAATGACAAGTAAAGTAAAATCTAATCTAGTGTTCATCAAAGCTTGTGGCACAAGGTGGGGGTAATAAACATAAAACATAAATATGCATAGAATAGCTATACTCACATCAATGTATAGGAAATAATAATACATGGGAGAGAAGTACAAATGTTAATCTATCTACTCTTACGATGGAGGAACAAAGTTATGAATACTTACCTTTGAAGATGAACCCACCAAGCCTCAATCTCTCCCTTGGCCAAGGTGTTTCGCAAGAGGTTGTTGTGGTATGTAAGGATAACAAGGATAAGTCAACTCTTAGAGACATGATCTCTCTATGCATATAAAAGACTTTTCCACGAAATAAGATATGTATCTCCAAAGAAAGTATTAAAACCCTAAGCTATTCTCCTCAAGTAGAATGGTGGATAAGTAAATTTGAAATATATTTTCTTCTTCTTCTCTTATTTTTTAATAAATGATGAAATGAATTTGTATATAGTTGAATCTAACACTAAACCTTTTGAAAGTTTAGTCGATAGGGTCGGCCCAATCAACTTTGTATTGCTATTGATAAAAACAAATTAGGTCTTGGTTTAGGTCGATCAAGGGCCGACCTATACCTTACATGAGTTTTATCAATTTGAGTACAAGGTCGATGGGATTGATAGTGTAATGTAGACCATCAAAAAGGTTTTTAGGCTTTAAAAGGGGATAATGAAGGTGTTAAAATCTTGGAGGAGTGTGCAAGAGAGAAGACAAAGCTTACGGAAGTGTTTTAGGAGATAGTTGTGTAGATAACAAGTGGTGGTATAGGGGAAAACAATCATAAAAGCACTAATGGTCTGCCCACCACTTTCTCGGTGCACCCTTTAAGTCATACACTCAGGGAGATTAAGACTCAATGGGTTCTTGTAACAGAAAAAACATCAACAATTGATAGAGTTTGAAAATATCATGTGTATACACTTGGCACGGATAGGTGTTGTGAAATACAAGGAAACATGGAATAAGGAGCAGAAGAAATAAGACTCAAATAAGTGCAAGAATAGGACAAGGATGTAGGAAGTGAAGGTGGTTATAAAATAGTTTAGGAAAGTATCAAAGATTAATGGGAATGTGAATCTAGCATTGGCTTGTGGAAGTGGAGGAACATGAACACTAATGTCTAGCATAGAGAGAGTATTTAGGAGTTGTTGGGCCCGATTCAAGAGGAACTTAATTGTAACAGCTCACCATGACTTTTTTCTTTGAAATAATCATTAACTTGTCATCTTTAGTGTATTAATGATGTAACTCGAGAAAGGTTTGCTTGTGTATAAATACCCCTTTGGTTTTGATTAGAAAGTGTTGTTGAATATAAATGTGTTATTTTAATTAAGGTAGATATCTAGAGATTGTATACTAAATGAAGTAACTTTGTAACCTTATAAAATGAGATCAATATAACTGATATTATGTGAATCTTGATGTGTTGAATCTATTTGGTGTTAATTCTTCTTTATGATACTACAATACTTACACTATGGGAATGCATTAAATGGTTAACTCTAGAATGAGGTTTATAATAACAGTGATTAAATGTGTTAACTCAAAATAATATTTATCTGTTTACCATAATGCAATAGAATTGATGGGAATTAGTCTAAGTTGTGTGCCTTGGATGAGCATGCGAGGTCACTCACGTGACATACCGACACACTAGCATGTTGGCTTCTCCATTATTCTAAGCACATAAATAGTCCTTAGTCATGCATAATTAAGGATAGAAAAAAACCCAACAATAGTGTTAGAGGTTTACAATAGATGGGAGGTGACATCAATGAATTACAGTATAACACACAATAATAAGAACCCCTTAGATATATCATTTTACCAATAACTTGTGGGTCAAAAGTGGTCTATACACACATATGGGTCGTGCCTCCTAATTATTAGGTGTCATTTACACTAAGATAATGATGATTACACAAATTACAGGATAAAACCAATAACTAACTTTCTCTCATACAACAAGAGTAATGACTCAACATTATGATGATGTTTACCATAAAAAAAAAATCTTCTAAGATATCAAAAGTACAAAATATGAACAATTAGAAGCAAAAGAAGAAGAGGAAAAGCAATTACATAATCTTAAGGACAACCCAGGAGATATCAATTTTGATCCTAATGAGGATGACCTACTCACCAATTTATGAGCACTACTTTCAAATATTTCAAAAATATCAAAAAAGATCAAAATTTAAAAACATTCAAATATTCAAAAAAATCAAAACTAAGACCTAAGCATGACATGATTATTATATTATATTATTTACATACATTATTTATCACATGTTTGGTACATCTGGCATATTATTTCATGGTATATGAGTGTAATGTAAGACATATAAGTTACACACATAAATATAGATATTGGAATTTCCTCTACCTAGTGGTCATGTCAATACTAGGGGGCATCTTATTTCATAGGTTTCACTATCACATGTTATATCCTTCTATGATTGTTTCACCATGTTTAGCTATCTACATTGCTTACACGTGTCTTGTTAGTTACACATCTCACACATTGGTACATGGATATGTTATTTTACTAGGATGTGACATTGATACATATGGATAGTGTAGACTAGTCTTGACTTATTTTATGCTCCATTGATAATGTTACTCTCTTGCATGATAGACTAGTTTATGCTTGTTTATCGTGTGTCACCCCTTGGCCTTGTTTGTGACATATTTAAATCCCTTACGTGTGCTTCTTGGTCATGTTTTTTGTGACATATTCATGTCCCTTGTATGTGAAACTTAGCCTTATATGTGACACTAACTCTTGATTTTGTTGAACTTGATGAGATTGAGTGGTGTCATGATCCCTATCATGGAACTTTACTACATAGTATTATTTAGTTATATTTTTAGTGATTGTTACAACTATGTGCTTCATCGATACATCTACCTATACATGACACTTATATGCCATGCATTACATATGTTACATATATGCCTTGATTGACATATATATTACTATGATGCCATACTCTCCACATGTTCATGTGATTGTATATGATGTTGTCTTTCTACCTGACATGGTACAATTAAATTTTATTTTGAGATGAGATATTTATATGACACATCCCTCATCTCAAAAGGGCAGCATTACAGTGGGCTTATCATAATGACACGACTCTCCATGAATAAAAAATCAAATTTTGAGAATCAGAGTACATATTTCAGAGATTCAAAATGGTTCATTTATCAAATGAGTTCAGTTGTATTGGCACATCAGTATAGATTATGGATACATATGCCATGCATATGCACTTAATTTACAAATACTTGAGTACATATTCATACACACATGAGTGCATATACATGGGCATATGTACATAATTTACAAGAACAAAAATTATAGTTTTTTCACATATACATACATTTGAGATACAAGTTCTTCGGATCAACATATAGATGCATATAATTTTATATTTGGTGGTCTAGATTTGGGGGCATGATATTATTTCATGCGCATACACACTATGACAATTTATAGGTGGCATAGTTCTAAAGGGGCATGATACCAATTCATGCACATTTACACATTTTGCAGTGAGCATTATTACAACTGTTTATTTGCAAAAAAAAATTTCAATCCACATCAAATAAGGAACAAAATTGAATCTAAAATATGTTTGTAGTGGTTTGATTAATGTTTTTACGAATAATGTACATTGAGGTTCAACAATGGTCAAAGACCATGGCATTATTTCTAGTGAACCCATCGTGTGGCTCCTATTCATTATCAAATATGATTAGTTATTTGGGTTAGTACATCACATATTTCTCCCCACATTTATGAGGGTTGGGGCATGTTGTCTTCCAAACCTAAGGGATTGCATAGTTATACAAAATTGGGGTTTGATCATCCTCAATTTATCCATGGTTTTCAATCACATCTGTACTCCTTTCTCACTCTTTAATTATAAAAATTAACGTTCAAATTTCAAATTTAAAACTATGGACATTGACTACCATATTGTTGTTGTAGGTTTTGCTTATAATCAGAGCTTCCTACAAAAGATAAAGTGTGTTGTAACAACTTATGTATACCTTTACCTTTTAATCTAACAATTTAATACTAATATAAAATGGGGGTATTTTTAGATACTAAAATATGATATTAAGTACTTGATAATGATGAAATTGACATAGATTTACCTCACAGGACTTACACACACAACTATGGTCCCAACCCACCATTTTTTCATCCCTGCATGCTACCTTGTAAGTTTGGACCTCTTTATTTATTTCCAAACGCCTAAAATAACCGTATAGCCTATGTTAAACTAATTATTTATCTCATACAAACATCCCAAAACCTTCAATTTAGTCCTTTTGTGCATGGGTTACTACCATCAAACTGGGTCAATATCATCAGTCAATATAGAATTATACATGATGATAGTGACCCTCTCCCAACAATAACTACCTTTTAAAGTCAAATATTTCTTCAGGGTCAGCCTGCATGCCTAATGTGTCAGTGGTGTGAGAAGTTACCCAACTGAATTTATATATAACAAATCAAGGCCTCACTTGATAAGGGATTGAGCACTTATCTGGTACACATCTATACACTATTTTACATTGATCAAAACTACCCTATTCTTCCCAAAACAAAAAATAATCACTAAGAGTAGTCATAATCCAAGTTTGAAGCACACCAAAGCCAATTCAAACTAAACATTATCAAGTATCAAAGCCAAATTATTAAATAAATTCTTGTAGTAAAGGAGAACAATCACATAATCACACTAGGTGGGAGAACTACGTGTGATTTGATTTCCCTTCTTAGAGTATTGGATACATAGACAATGTTTAATCATCAACATAGTAATTGGAGTCAACTCAACTCATTACACTTTCTCGAGTTTTATAGGTTTCTAGCCCTCACAAGCACACTTAACATTTTAAGGTGAAGGACATTGATTTTTTGAGTTGTGTGCATCATCATGGTTTGACATTGCACATACAAATCTTTTAGAGACATGCAAAGATGACCATATAGTCACAAATCCATCTTATGACACAAGTCATTATAAACCACTACAGGTAGTATTGACAATCAATACTAACCCAGGTCTAATGAAATAAACCTTGCTTTAGTTTGTTTTCTACTGTCAAAAATCAATCACAATCAAACATTCAATTAGAAAAGTTAAGTATTTATCCCTTTGTTGTACTTACTTTATTTAACATACGTCACTTGTCAAATCATTGTAATCCATTTCAAGCTTTTAAATTTAAATTCATGCTTAAATATCTTATTTAGTAATTTGAATTCTCACACTAGTTTTTATCTTAATTAGATTAACTAATTCATCTTAATCCAAATTAGGGTAAAACAAATGTCTACAAAGTATACAAGTCATTTTATAATACTCAAATATTTTTATTAAGAATAGTTTTGTATTATAACATTGGAAATGATTGAAATGTGTATTATTTTAAATATGTTTTTGATATTCATAATTTTTAAAAAGTGGTGCGAAGACCAAGCAATGTATAAAACCAAAAGTTGTAACAAGAGTCTTTCCAAAGATATCACTTAAGGCATAAAGAGACTAGCAAAGGGAAAGATGAAAGACATAGATGGACTGCAAGATAAATATCTAAAGTGGGGCTTATACACTCTCATACTAGTTTTTATCTTGATTAGATTAACTAATTAATCTTAATCCAAATTAGGATAAAACAAATGTATACAAAGTCTACAGGGCATTTTATAATACTCAGATATTTGTATTAAGAATAATTTTGTATTATAACATTGAAAATGATTTAAATATGTTTTTGATATTCAAAATTCTTTAAAAGCGGTATGAAGACCAAGAAATTTATGAAACCAAAAGTTGTAACAAGAGTATTTCCAAGGATATCACCTACGGCATAAAGAGACTAACAAAGGGTAAGACACAAGCCATAGTGGGCTGCAAGCTAAATATCTAAAGTGAGGCTTGGAATCCCTCACACCACACATCAAAATTATACTCAATGGTAACATTTAGGAAGACTTCCTGACATATTAGATGATTAGTGTCATTATCCCTCTCTCTAAAAGCAAGGATATCAATAATCCATCTAATTACCAAACTATTACACTCAACCCCCTCTTTAAAAAATTATTTGGTAGCATGATAGAGTGTATAATCAATAACTAGGCATAAAAAGATGATAAAAGAGCAAAACGTCAAGCTTGGTTTAGACCAAAACATTCCATTGTCAACAACTGCATCACTCTTAAACACTTGATCGAAAAAGTTTGGGCCACTTAGGGAGAAAAAGTTTTTTGTTACTTTGTTGACTTCAAAGAAGCATTTGACATGGTCCCTAGAGGTAAACTTTGGAGTGGAATGGAGGATCTTAGAGTTTTAGATGAATATAGAGTGGCAATACATAGACACTATGAGCAAGTCATGGCCAAAATCAAAACAAGTGAGGGTATGTTAAAATGCTTTGGAATCAACATTGGAGTCAAATAAGGATGTCCTCTATCCACCACCTTGTTTGGGAAATACATCAATAAACTAGATGAGCGGATAGATAATGCTGGTGGAAGGAGCATCCACCTTGCTAATAATGTTGTAAAGTTACTTTTATATGCAAATGATCTTATTCTAATTGCAAAAACAACGCATAGTTTGAGAGAAAATTTGAAAGATCTATAACTCTTCTACAAGAGGTGGTAATGCAAGTGAATACCAACAAGACAAAAGTTATGATATTTTTTTTATGAATAAAAAGAAACAAATTGGGTTCTTTTTCAAAGAAAGCCCACTAGAAGTAGTGGAAGAATATAAATATTTTGGGCTTAACTTTCACAAGAAATTTAGTTGGGATACCTACAAGACAAAAAGAATTCAAGGGGGGTGGAAGGCCTTATACTCACTACAAAATAAATGTAGGAATGCAAAATTATGGGATTAGAAAATTAAGAGAACTTTGTTTGGCCGACTTGTCACACTAGTGGTTCTATATGGATGTGAAGTTTGGGATAACAATGTGTCTAACCTAAATTGAAGATAGATAAAGAGAATCCAAAAGTATTTAATCAAAAACAACCTCAAATTCAAACCCTCAATTCCATATGAGATTCTATTATTCAAAATAGGTACTTTTTCGTTGGAAGCATCGACAATGAGCCATACATTAAGTTATTTTAAAAAGATGCAAAGTATGGAGAATCATCGATGACCTAAAATGGTGATAGAAGTAGAGCTAAGCAAAAGAAAAAATATGTGGATAAAACAAAATAAAAAAATGGATGAGTAAATAGAACATCAACATGCAAAAATGTCCAAACACCAATGAGGATATAAAAAAGTATGTGAGAGAAATTTAGAACAAGCATGTAGATAAAGCAGCTGGGACAGAAGAAAACATAATACATCAAAGAGTTTAATCTCACATGGAAGCACGGAGAAAACACATACATAGGAGTATAAATCAAATGGAAAGCAAAGATGTTGATTGCACAATTGAGGACTAGCTCACATCATCTTAAGTGTGAAACTGACAAGTAGACAATACCCAAAAAAGAATGGAAAATGAGAACATGTTTTTTTTATGACAAGGGTAATGAAGATGAAATGACACTTCATTATGGAGCGTGTAATCTATGATGGCATATGTATTAAGTACAAAGACAACATAATGATTGATAACTTGATTGACTTGTTTGAAGAGGAAAGATTAAATATAACATCAAATTTTCTAATCAAAATCCATAGCAGAAGAATTAACATCGAGAAAGATATCCTTATATCAAAAAATTGTGTTAACACAAAATAATTTTATTATAAATCTTAGTTCTATAGAGTACTTGGTCTCATAGACATTATTAAAATCTTTCAATTCATTTTTTTTATGAAATATATCTATATATTAACTTAACAGATATATATATATATATATAAATAATTCACAAAAAATAAATGAGGTATGAAAGCACACCACATCACACTAGGCATAGTCTAGGAGTAAAATTGAAAGTATCATAATCTAGGCAAAGCCTAGAAACAAGTCACAAAGTCATTAAAAGATAACTTTTATGCAACAAGAGCAAGGCCAAAAGGTGGAATATCCATATCATCAGGACCCCAGTTTGAGCTTGGCAAGTAATTATCATCTGGAATAGGCTCCCGGTCAGTAACTTGGGCAGTGTTCATGTCATCATCTTTTGCTTGTGTCTGAGTGGATGAAATGGGCAAAGAAATAATGGGGAACTTATCATACATATCCATTTGGCCTTTAGGTGGTGCCCCCAAGCATCTAGGCATGGAGGAGGAGAAGCAACCCAACCATCCTACCCAACAGGGGAAGGAGGCAGTGGTTGCCACCCTCGCTAATACCTAGGAGGGGAACATGCTAGTACGGGGTGCCAGTCTGAGAGCAACATTTGGAATGGCTTTGACGATGCCCACCACAAGGTGATTGAGGCACTCTATTATCCAATCTGGGATCCATGGGTGGAGAAGATGAAATTTGAGCCATATCACAAGGAGCATCTCCCCAATGAGAGAGGAGATCTTAAAGATGCCCAAGCTCCATAGCCACTTTATTGGCTTGGACTTGAATATATAAAAGAACAATGGAGATGATAGAAGATTTGTGCAAAGAAAAAACATTACAATCAACAAAAGCATGATTAAACACATAATTATTTATTTCTTTTCAAATCTAGAAGAGAATCTCTACTCTAAAAGTATGCCAGACTTGCCTGTATTTGAAGGGCATCGTGGGTTTATTTCCAAGGAGGATACGCTACCAAAGGAAGAATTCAAACTAGAAAAGCCTAAAAAGATCATGGATCTAAGTCCAGACCCTTTGAGCTTTAGAACAGTACCAGAAGAGATGAGGAAGTGTCTCAAGGTGGCCATAAAAGGGGAAAGTAGGCAGGTAGACTCCAAGCTAGATGAGTCTTCTGCCAATAGGCAAACCTTGATGCAGTATAAACCAAGCAAAATGAGCAAGCTTGGGCTATACACAAGCCCTCTAAATAGTGTTAAAGTGAATGCTCCACATTTTAACATACGAGTGTAGCCCCCAATAGGCGTTAAGCTTGTAAACCATGGGCAAATGGGGGGTGAGCCATGCATAGCCAAGTTGAGGAGTGTAATTATGAAAAGGGGTCTCGACATACCATTTCTAGTCTTTCCACCAAACTGAGCAGAATGGGCCAAGATTTTATGGAGCATAAAAGCTAGGATGACATTGGATCTCTTAATAGGACTCTTGGTCTACATTGGCTAACTAGAATTTAGCTTTTGCCTCCTCCCAAGATGGCCAAGAGCGAGAACACCAATAGAAGATATCCTGGATAGTACAAATTCTTCTATGGTAAAGCTTGAGAGCATTGGCCCAAGGGACTTATGCTAGGGGCATTTCATTGTGAGAGAAAATGGGAGACCATCAGAGATAATAGGAGTTAGTAGAGAGCTAAGTCTAGAAACTGAAGCCATTTTAGAGCAGCTATGGTTTATTCTTTTCCCTGACCTTCCATATGATTTTGGCCTTAAAGGACCTAGTGATTTGGATAAGAGACTGAATGGAGAGTAAATTGGGAAAGTTGATCCATTTTCAGGCCTTCTTGCCCTTAGGCAAGCCTGAGAAGATCCAGTGTCTAAATAACACCTTTCAATCTTCTTGGCCCTCAATGGCCTACACAATCCATTTGGCACATAAGGCAGTTCCTTGTCGGACTACATCAATGAGCCCCATCCCTCCAGCATCATGCATGAGGCAACAATATTCCCAGGCCACCCTGTGGAATCTTTTACCTTATAGAGAATTGGCCCAAAGGAAATCTTTGAGCAATTTTTCTAGCTTTTGATAAGAATTTTTAAAAGGCACCCAGCATGACAAGTAGTACACAAGGGTGGATGCAAGAATTTTTTAGCAGATTTGAAGTTTTCCTGCTAACGAAAGAGACTTGATCACCCAATATTCTAGCTTTTTAGCAAATCTATCAATAACATATTGCCACAACAAAAGTTCAAAAGCAAAGGGATGCCAAGAAATGTAAAGATTTTGTCATGTTGGATCCACTTTCAACCAAATTTAGTAGCCCACGCTGGTGAAGGGAGGTATGATTATATGTAGCAATGAGTTTTTTACCGTTGGATGTTGGAGCCAGAGGCCATGTAGAAGGTGTCGAGACACTATAAGGCATTGTCCACATTGGTTTCATCCTCAATGAGAGTAAGGAAGGAGTCATCCATAAAGTGGCCATTGAGCAGTTGCATATCTCTATGTAGGTTCATGGCATCAAGAGGGAGATAAATTCCTTTAATAAGGCCCATAGCTTGGGCATTGCTAAGAAGATATCCAAAACCCTCAACTGCAAGCACATACAAGGTGGGAGCTAATGGGCACCCTTGATGAATAGAATGGAACAAGCCAAATTGCTTATAGTTGACTCAAATAATGGAGAGGACAGTCGAGGCATCTGAGAAGAACATCTGAATAATTTGGATGAATATGGGCCTAAATCCCAGAGCGCAAAGCATGGCTAGAATAAATGGCCATTTGATGTGATCATAGGTTTTTTCAAAGTCAATTTTTATGAACATAGTCTGTTGCTTAGACCATTTGGCCCAATCCATGTTTTCCTAGATGGCAATGATGTTATCCTAAATATAACAGCTTCTGATGAAACTCATTTGTTTTAGATGCATAATCAGAGACAACATATTACGTAGCCAGATTGCTAGAGCCTTAGCAATGATCTTATAAGAGACATTCAGGAGGGTGATGGGCCACTACTTATAGATCAACTTAGGATCTCCTTGCTTATGTATAAATTTGATATTTCTTTATTTATATTTGTACCTAGAGAATGCTTGTGAAACGCTTATTGATAAACCTTATGCAAGTCATTGCCCACAAGGTCCCAAAGAGTTTTATATAAGTCACAGGGAAAGTCATCAATGCCAGGAGCTTTGTCATTAACTATGTGAGACACTACTTCATGCAAATCATCGACAATGAGGGGCTTGTCGCAAACCACCTAATGGACGGGAGTGAGTTTGCATGGCACCACTAAAAGGCATTGTTGTAAGGCAATTTCACGCTCAACTGAAGACACTTAAGCTTTGAACACTTATTGATAATGGTGAACAAAAGCTTGCACTATCTACGGAGTCTTTGTGAGTCTATTACCAACCTCAAAAATTACTTATATTTGCTACTTCGAGTTCTTAGCCCATAACATTTAAAAGAACTCTTTAAAAGCTTTGTCCCCTATCCTAAGCCAATGAATCTTGGTTTTTACTTGGGATCCTTGAGCATTGTAGTTGTCTGCAATCTGAATGTAGGGTTGCAAGGAAGTAACTTTCACCTACAAGATCTCGTTAAAGGGATATTTGTCTAGGGCTAGAGTTGCATGACTCAGCTCTGAGGTGGTAGTAGAGTAAGAGTGTCTCCAAATTTTGGCAAGCTGGTGGCCATAGATCCATCAAAAGTGAGAGGTCCTTCTAATGACATCATCCCACCAAAGAATCCAACTAGATTATTGAGAAAGACGCGAATTTAAATTCCAAACTCTCCTAATGTGTTCTATTATGGGCCCATGCTTGAGCAAGGAGGTGTTAAGGAATTGCATTTTGTGGACTTTGGGTTTCATGAAATACCATGTCAGTCAAAACTGAATAGGGGAGTGATTGGGAAGCTCAAAATTCAGTAACACTTGTACCGAAGGAAAATTACTGTTATCAAAAGAGAAGTATAGTTGGGTGGACATCATTGCCCTATCTAGACGCTTTAGAATCTGAGCGGGGCCTTCCTTATAATTACTCTAGGTGTACCAAAGTCTATTTCTAGGTTAAATTAGGGTCATAAAGGTCCCATTTAGTGCACATATAAAACCACGCCTCCCTTTCACCAACTATCCATCTCATAGGCAAGTGACCCATTTTGTCCTCGAGAGATGCCACCATATTAAAGTCACTACATAATACCCAATGGGCATTAGAGAGATCATCCGCTATCCACCACCATAAATGGGTGTGCTCCAAGGCGTCATTCGAGGCATACATATTAATAAAGCTAAAAGAGTGGCTTTCAATGCTAAATAGAATCCATACTAATTGGTTGGTGGGGTCCATGTTAGATTGCACTAAGTGTGGTTGCCACTTTGGAGAAATAAAAGTGATCACCCCTCCACTTCCTGCTGCATGGTTGCTATGAAGAATGATACTGTTATGCCAGATGGAATTATTGATAGTTGTCAATAAAAAATTGCCACCTTGACTTCCTACAGATAGAGAATGTCCATCTCGAGAAACTTCCTTTTGAAATCATGCACAACAAACTTGCGTTTTGGGTTTTTGAGACCTTGAACATTTTGTAAAAAATAATTCATAGATGACAGGTGTTGAGGGACATGTCCTCCGAGTCTAGCCCTTTTAGGATGTCATACCTATTCTACAGAAAGTGCCCACTGTTGGCACTCAAGAACTCATATTGCTTCCTCAAATCAGAGTCAGCCTGAAACTCTCTTTCCTCCACCTCATCATTCTTTCGAGGAGGGTTCCAAGATATTTGGGCATATCCCATCGAGCAAGAAGTAGAAAAGTGGCTAGTTGTGAGTCTAAAAATCTAACAGAGCTAGGCACAGAAGCCTCGAAACATTGGAACAAGACGTTAGCAATCAGAGGGGTGTTGAACACCCTCTGCTTTTCTACCAATTTTGGGACTTTAGTCAGAGAGGGCTCTTTCTCAATAGGAGCTTGTTCTTGTAGGCCATTGTTTGAAGACAACTTGCCTCCTTTAGGAGCAGTAGCTGTGGTTGTGGCTATGGCATGAGAGTTCTTCCCTATCGTAGTCTATCCATTCTCAATTGATTTTGTGCTAGCTTTCGAAGAGGGCTTAGGGGGAGAGGATGAATGGTTGGGCGCATTATTATGAGCCAACTGAAGGGGACAATCCCGTATCTTATGGTTTTTGGCTTGGTAGTGAAAATAAGTGTTAGACAAGTTGATATACAAGACTTGTTAAGAGTGCCTCACATCCTCGACTTGAATTTCCACGAACTCCTTGAGGTTTCGGGAGAGGTATACTTCTACACATACATTTTTTTGCGATCTAGCATAGTAGAACTGGTTTTGTTCATGGTAAACTACACGACCTATAGAGGACACTATTTGGTGAATAAAGTGCCAGCAGGGGTGGGATACCTAAAAATTCAACCTAGACAGGGACTTTAAGAGCAGTGTGCTTCGAGGCCACAAAGTCTTGTATCTAGGGGGAGAGAACCATTAACGAGTTCCTGACGTACCAAGTGGCAGACCTATGGAGGATTCCTCCTGCATGGGAAGGGTTGGAGAAGCGAAAGAAGAAAACACCTTTAGTCATGTTCTAAACACTCTCCAATTTAATACCGTGAGCTGCCCAATGAGTTTAAACCCAAGACCGCAACATACTTTTAGAGGGGATTCTCCCAATAAAATAGCCTATTAAACAAAATTGCTCTAACCATTGACATGCAAAATTAAATTTAGGAATGAGCAATATAACATTAGGTTTTGAAGCGTTACCTTGTGGTAAACCTTCGGGACAAACTTCTTTGGACGCTTGTAAGGGGCTATCGCTCGACGCTCCACCGTTCTTCTTTGCAACTAAAACAATCGGGATAGAATGAGGAGAAGTCATCATAAAGGTTAGCCTCGCTCATAGGCGAGAAACCCTAAAATGACAATAAATGCAAGTCCTGCAGGTGACTAAGATCATAATATGACACAAAATTAAGCAGACAGAAAAAACAAGGGCCAACTCAATGACAAGCATGAAGGAAACCCTAACATAGCGAAAATCTCATTCTCTTTTAATTTTGAAATAATATATTACTCTTTCAATTCATTTCAAAAAAAAAACAACACTTTAAAACAAAGGGTGTCCTTTTTAAGCGCACAACCCTTCCTTACCCTTGGCTGTACAACTTGGAAGTAAATATGGAGGTTGTGGATAACAGCGAATCACGAGAAGAATCATCATCACTGCTACCGCCACTACGCCTACCCCCTGTGTTTTTGGAGTTTTTGAAGGGCAACGGGATTGATCCTTGTATATATGCTGCTACTGCTACTGCTGCCCGATCATTACCCCGCTACATAAGGTATTTTTAACTTAACATTCAATTTAATTCAATGCAGTGTTCTAGTAGTTTTAACAATCTCTTTAGCCGTTCCTCTGTCTTTGGGGAAATTTTTTTAGGCACTGCTGTGTTTTCCATTTCCATGATAATTGGATTGGTACTCAAGGAGGAGGGGAGGGGTTTGCCTTGTGTTTTCTAATAATCACGTCCCAATTCAAGGCAGGGAGACTACTTTGGATTGAAGGGAACGGAGCTTTAATCTGCCCGTAAGAATCACACCAATATATCTGAAAACTGCATTTGCATGATGCCACAATCTACCTATCAATGCTGTTTTGCCTTGGACTTCTTATATGACGTACTCTTGGAAGCCACTACTCATATCTGTTAGGCTATTTCTATGCAAACCCATTCACAAATAAAGCTGTTATTGTCTAAGTTTTTTCTGCTGCAGAGATGAACGTCGATAAGGTATGCTCAATGATTTGCAATCTTTTAGCTCTCCAAAATTGAATATATGGGGATGTTGAAGTTAAGACATGGGCTGAGGAATCAAGTCGAGGAACTGTTAGTCCCCTTTGCGAGTCAATTTGCATGGCAAGGATCATTTTACACTTTAGCCGTGCAGTAATAGGGGTTTCTCCTCCTTTTTAAGCTAATATGGCTAAATTAGAAGGGCTGTCTCCCTTGTTCCAATTGGTAGGCGAAGGAACAACTCGAAATGTCAAATGGTAATCATGAATAATTTCACAACTATTGTAAAAGAGAATCAAATAGAATCAACACGTTACCTAGACTTGCAAGAAAATAAGTAGCACAAATATTAGAAAAGAACACAAAAGATATGATGAGGTGCCCTTATACACCAAAATACTTCACTAAAGATTAAAAAAATTACATCTTGCTTTATTAACAAATGATGTGTTGGGAGTATTTATACCTTCACAATGCATCGGCATGGATCCCAATAATTGTCATGCTGACTTATGTTTGATCCATTAAATTAATTTATGGATCACCTTATAAAGTGAAGATGGTCTGTTGGGCCAATTACAAAATGCAAATACTCTAACGTTGACCATGACCAAACTCAGTGATTACACATTTCAACATACCCCTTTAATCTGCATGGTGATGGAGGAGACATTATTGAACACCCCTACTTAATGGAAGGTTTTGAAAACCTGAGTAGCTTCAATTTGGTGAACGTCTCCTCACTCCTGAATGTACTAATGACTAAAATAGCTCCTGCAATCTAGAAAACTCCTCAAATATCAAAAGACCAGATAACTTGTGTTGCTCCCTCAATGTGGCGAACTCCTCGTTAATCCTCAAGACTTTAAAATCTGTCATCTATTGCTCCCCAAAGTGAAGAATGGAAATATCATCCATAAAGAGATCAACTCCCATCTCAAAGTGAGAGGCTAGAACATGCCAAAAGAAAGTGTGGCGGCCTCATCCCCCCTTAAACAACATCCCCCAAAGATATAGGATTGTAATGTGGAGAATCTGCCAAAAACATTGATGATGATCAAATGCTGAAGTCTCCTGTGAAGGAACCATCACCCCAACCTATTAGCCATATGTACAAGCTCCAAAACAAGCTCCTCTAAAATTTAGTCTGAAAAACATGAAGCAGGATACTAAAAATTCATCATCACAAATGTTGGATGTCATAAGGCTTCTCCATAATTTCAATTTTGTAGCAGTCAAATAGGGCTGAAAGAACTGCACCACTGCACAGAGCTTGAAAAAATGTGCAACCTGAAAAAAAAGCTCCAACAAAAGTTATCACAATTTTTTGATCGCATAAACAAGAGGAAAACATTGCCCCATGATGGTCAAATGGACGTCAAATTTAGGTTCAATGGTTCATGCCCCAAATTGACAAAACTGAAAAAGCAGGAAAATGATCCTAGCTATCTTTCTGTAAGGAATCTGGATCTGCAGATGGTTCGGCAAAATTCAGCATGGGCCCCAAGATATGCGTGATTCTTAATTCAGGAATAAACAACAATACTTGCTCAGTAGTGAGCCTTGGATTTGCAAAACCGGAGACTTAGGGTCCTCTTCCAGCAAGCTATTGCTGGGAGAAGAAGATCAAACAGATTTGGGAAAATTCCTTCAATGCAGGAAAAAAATGGGTTTTGAAGAAACCCTAATAATATCTGATTCTAATCCTTTGTTTCGCAGAAGCAACATTTAAGAAGATCCCCTAATGAATGCATCACCACAATAGAAAGCCACAAATTGATCACAGAGTCAAGAAATGGAGATTCACACTTGCTCTAATACCATGAAGATTTTCTCCAACATTCCAAAAGAGAATCTAATAGAATCAACACATTACCTTGACTCGGAAGAAAAGAAATAGTGCAAAGAACACGAGATAAGATGTTCCCTTAGACGCCAAAATGCTTCACTAAAGATATAAATGATTACTTCTTGCTTGATTACCAAATGATGCGTGAGTGGGAGTATCTATACCTCTCACAATACATTGGCATAGATCCCAATAATTTTTATGATGACATATTATTGATCCATTCGATTAATACATGGATCATCTCATAAAGAGAAGATAAAAACACAATATTGTTGGTCATGATTAAAGTGAAGGATTACACATTTCAACAAATTACAATGACAAACTAACTATAAAACATGAAAGTGAGTATGCACAAAAAAATGTTTCTATCCTGAAGCTGAAGCAAAAACAAGCAATTAATATTAAATAGTATATTTTTCCTTGACCTGAGAACAAATGGAACTTGCTCTGTGGTTCTGTTTAAGATTTACTGATTGGTAAACAGCAAGGAAATAAAACATCAAGCTGTCCTAATATTCTCATTAGATCCACCAAAAGTTTGCATCAACTAATCAGTTCACAGCATTATCCAAGCATTCACCATATTGACAAAAGAAGATCACAATATTCATGAGCAGTTCACTACTGGCGCAGACATCCATTGGGCTAGCCTAACTGTGCTATGGCAGATTTATAGTTATATGAAAGGGAGAAGTAAGTGTGGGTGTATGCGGTTCATGTTGGACGCAAAGCTCGTCACAACATATGTGAACAAAGTGGACACAAAGATCATCTCACAGAAATGCATGCAGGCAACTTGAATGGCAAAATCAGAACCCTGATCGAAAGCAAGCTCATTCCATACAACCATTAGAATTAAACATAAAGGATAGGATAGCTCAATATTAGTTAAATACTTGCAATATGTAAATATTTACAGAGAGGAGATAATTACAAGGGTGAATCTTGTCATCCTAGCAGTAGAAACCCTGCAAAAATCAACCGCCACTATCTCTGAACTGGGAAAAAGAAAGTTGACTCATAAAAACAGGTCAAACTAGCTTGAGTCCTGTCTTTTTCTTTTCTCTTATACCAAGTGAACTATCCCCATGTCATGGTGAAAAATCTGTAAAGAAGCCTTGCATCTAGCGCAAGCATCAACCTCTCTAGAAGAGGTGATTGAAGTAAGACCTCCTTCTCTATCTCCTCCCTACTTGAACTCATTAAAATACTGCACAAGGATCCATTTTGCATTGGGAAAGTAATTTTCCAACCAAGACCTTAGAGCAACTCCGTCACTTGCAGCATTGGGAAAATAGACTGAGAAAAACCCAACAACTTGACCATCCAATTTAAAATAGCCCATGTGCACCTGTTGTTGGGCTCTAGCCATGTCTTGTCGTCAACGGTACTGTAGACTGTCAATTATGAAAACATGTATTGTCATAGCAGACATTGTTTTGTTAGCATTTAGTTAGTGATGTAGCAAGACCCTTAGTTATGACGGTTGGGTTAATCGACAATTGTTGGTTCTTGTCCTTTAAATAACATATTGAATGTCAGGGTAGGGGTGCTTGTATCAGGTCCTCCTTGTACTTGTTAGAAAATAAAAACATATAAAAACAGATAATAGAACACACAGATTGCTACAGCAATTATGGAACAAGATTTTTATTCACTTTCTTGATTCTTGCAGATCTTCATGATCTTGCTTATCTTGCTCAATTACAATACTGCCCCATGGGTCTATTAAATAGATTTGTAAACAAACAATAATTAGAAAAAACAAACCAAAGACTAATTTTAGTCTTTACATGCAAACTAACTGTTTGTCTAACTGACTGAATGTTAACTGCTTCTCTAACAGTTTAACTAACTGTTTGTTAACTAACTGATAGTTAACTGCTGCATGCATGAGGAGTGGAGAAATTAACTCCAGTCTCCAACAGTACTGTGCCAATCATATCAAGTCTTATCTTTTATGCATACAAACTGCTATTATTTGGATTACTATTTTGTGTATGCTGCTATTGATTGTCGAGTATCTCAATAGACATTAATCATACTACGTTTTGGCACCATTGCCTTAAAGAACGTTGGGTCAAGTTAAATTCGGTTCCAAATATTTGTATCAAACATAACCGTGAAACACAATGGTAAACAATATTAAATGACACAAAGAGTCCATGAAGAAGAAGACTAATGCATACGAGCAATAAGTCATGCTATTGACTCCGAACAAAGGCAAAAGAGCGACACATAGTCAGGGAAGGGACCAATAATTTAAACGGTCTATTCGATTGGTGGAGCAACAAGAAAGATGACAAAGGTTGGGACAAGCAGCAAATTCAAAAAAATACATCAAGGGAAGTACAAAGCATGAGGCCAAAGTGTGACGCTGAAGTGTAAGACAAGGTTGAAGTGTTGAGCCAAAACTAGTGGACCGTGTGCCACTCATAGTAAGGAGTGGGTAGAGATTGTTGTAGCCCCTTCTGAAGAAAAAAAGTGTCAACCTTGCCTACTAGTTTGGGGTGGAGGGTGTTACAAGGGAATCATGTGAAAGTCTAGGGCGACCTGAACAACAAGTTGAAGTGCACGACAAGGGACCTAATGATGTGTAAGATAGTCTATGGTTCCTTGCCGAAGGAAGGGTCTAGCATAGGGATGTGTTTGATAGTGCTAAGAGAGCATATGAACGTCTGACACTGATCTCATCAGCTCCTTTTCTAGAAAAGTAGAAGTTGCCAATGTTCACCAATGACAGATAGAAAGATCTAGTACGATGTTGTTGTATGTGCATCACTGTCTGGACTACCAATGGGCAAACAAATGATTGAATGTGGTTAAGATGCTTCCTTGCTACCCTTCAGTGAATGTTCATCGATTGGTACACTAATGCATCATGTAGACAAAGCAACATGGGCAACATCAGGAAAGCATTTGAAAAATAGTTCAAACTCCCAAGGGATGACAATGAGATTGTCATAGAGTTTTAAAACACTAGGTCAAACAAGCATGAGAATGTTTAGGATTGCAATAGGAAACTTAAGGAGTTGGCTAGCAATCTTGAGAAGGAACCAGCCGATGGGCTGAAAAAGAGGCGTTTCATTGAAGGGTTGGTACCCTCATTGCAGAGGATGATGAAGGTGGTCCCACCCTCATCTTATGAAGATGCATATAACTAAGCCATGGACATTGAAAGTGAAAGAAAGAAAGAAAAAAATTATATTAATGTCCGTGGATGACCAAAAGGAGGTCAATGGAACTCGAGGATACAATCGTTAACAAAAGAAAGTTCAAGGAAAGAGAATCCAAAATACTAAAGTACATAAGACGAAGACGCTATCATGCTCGAAAGAGCGTGAAGAAGATGACCCTAACTCTAGTGATGACATTGAACCTAGATCAATGCGAGCCTTGAGAAAAGACATGCTCCAAATGATGAACCAAAGGGACACGATAAGAATGAAGGTAAGGATCTTTTGTGTGATATTTGTCAAGTTATAGGGCATTTAGTTAAGGACTACTTGTGGAATAAGAGCGACCAAGTACTGTTCACACAAGGAGAGCCATGGACACCACCCACCACGGCACCAAGAAACTATCGAAGATAGAATAATAGTGGTGGTGGGAGTTAGATTTAGTATGACTCTAAGGACGACCAATTATACAGTGTTGGGAGTGCAATGACTGGGGTCATTTCACAAGAGATTGACCTAACCAAAATGACACTGGACTTCTCTGTAGATGGTCTGGGCTTGGGAACCATAACGATGGCAATTGTCCAAAGCAAGCCAACGCCAATATGATTGACGTAGCCAAGGGCAAGGAAGTTAAGAGCACAAGTGAAGAAATCCAATTACCTTGACCCACATACAGAGAAGCAAAGGTTGGCCAAAGCAAGGGTGGAAGTTGAGAGGGCCATGATCGAAGAGCGACGTCAGTTGAATGAACATACAAGCATAGTGACGAGTATACTGGGGTACGACAAACCTATTACACAACATGTCTTGTAGCCGAGTATACCTGAAGGCAACTTACCTATTGCAAATCATTCCAAAACTCAAGAATGCTCTAACTGCTACCATGCAAGACATTAGTCCGAACATAGAGCATATAATGGCGCACATAACGTTAGGTGTTGGGGAGATCATAGAGCATAAGAATGAACTCATAATTGAGCCCTCCTTGTTATAGGTGACCAAGTGATTGATCTGATGCTTGTGATGATGAACCTAGTCCGACAGTCGACAACTATGCATATGGAAGTTTGGGGTAGACAGATGACAAACACCATAGTTGATAGTGGTTTGAGTGTGAATGCTCTTTCAGAGAAGTCTTGGAAGAGTCTTGAGAATCCAACTATGTGGCCTTCAACATTCCAATTGGTAGGAGCATATCAACATGGCATTAAGGTATTGGGTGTATTGATGAGTCAAAAAGTAATTATTGAAACCCAAGCATATTTATTGAATTTTGTACTCATATCATTGAAGAAGAAAGCCTACGATGCAGTTTTGAGTTAGGGTTGGTTGATAGTAGCCAAAGCTGATCATAACTAGAAAAGCCATTTGTTCTCCATTGAAAACAAGGGATGGAAGTATTTTAGAGATTTAAAGAATCAGTTAGTGAGGAAGTAGCCTCATTAGACTGATGAAGGGGTATTGGAGTTGTTGTCGTACTTCGAAGATGAGATGAGCTCCCTCAATACTTTATTCCATTGGCAAATGAAAGACAATGAAGTGTCTGGCTAAACTTCAATGTCATTGAGATTAAAAACAACCAAAGTGGGCAGCGAGATGGCAGTTGTAGATGTTGGTGATGCCAAGTCCTTCTGATTGCCAACGTCACAATCGGCTTATCCTCTGGATTTCAATGAATACAATGTCAGGGATGCAACGTTCAATGAAAAGTTGCCCCACCAACTGAAACAGGTAGCTAACATTCAATCACTAGAGTTCAATGAATACAATGTCAAGGATGCAATGCTCGATGGAAAGTTGGCCAACCAATTGGAACAGGTTGTCGATGAAGTCGAAAGAGTCGACTTCAATGATCATGTACAAGGGGTCCAAGGAAAAGCATTCATTAGAAGGAGAGGTATGACTTTTTGAAGTATAATATATTTTTGAAGCACATCGGGATACGATGGATGTGTTTGAATGGGTGATGGCATAGGGGCCAACAAAAGTCACACAATAGAGAAGGAAGTATTGGCCCAACAAACATATTCGATGGATGAACTTTAAAGCGGGAGCTCTCGTGTTAAGAAGTAATGGAAGGCACAAAATTTAGCCGGGTAAGTTTAAATGGTTGGGACCATTTAAAATTTTAGAGAATGAAGCGGTCAAATTGGATTGTTTTAATGAGAACCTTGTTAAAGACATGTTCAATGGATCTAAACTAAAACTTTATCGAGCAAGGACTAAGAGTATCCGCATGATAGAGATAGATGCTCTTTCTAAAGAAGAAAATAAAGCAAAAGAAGGGGACCCACATATAAAGATTGACCAAGGCAATTATCTTGAAACAAAGGAGCAAACATTAAAACAATTAAAGGCATTAGCAACCACGTATGATCCCACAGAGAGGCAATTGAACGATATACCTATCAACCTCATATCACATAGTGCAAAACTGTTGACCTTTCTTTTATGTTTGACCTCCTTAGCTACAACTTCCATTGATCTTTTTGTTGGCAGTTCGATCCTTGCTACCATTGACCTACCTATTGATGGTTCAATCTCTACTCCCATAAGCCTGCTTGCTGATAGTTTGATCTCTTCTCATAGTTTGATTCTTCTTGGCCAAGCCCTTGCCATTCAACCTGACTCATACCCATTCTCTCTCATTTTTCCATTCAAACTCCATGCACTGTACAACCTTGGTCGACATACCATAAATGTATGACCTCCATTATTGGAAATTGCGCCATTGCAAATACCATTCAACCTTTTTGATTGTTACTCAAATTTGTTCGAACTAGATCGATCGCCATATGACCTGCGTAAAGCTTTTTGGCAGCCTTATGACCTAGATCGCTCATTATCTCTTTTGCCACACTTGTTGGCTTTGCCAATCCTGTTGGCGTTGTATGCCCCATCATAGATTGTTGTTTGTTCGAAGCTAGAGGAAAAAATTGAAAGGTTTGTAGTCAAATTGGTGGAGATGATGGTAAAATCGATCATTTTGAAGGCCTCCCTAAAGGTTGCTCAAATCAATCACTACAATTGGCAAATGTGTTTGATCCACCCAACAAATCACTTGTACATTTGCAGTGCTTTCAATTGCTTTCAAAAGCAACAATTTTTAAAAGAAATTTGGTTGTCATCATGGCTTTTCAAGGGTTGCAAAAGGATCAAATTTCTGCCCCTAGATCTTGTGAGGTGTGCTTCCTCTCAATGTTGTTGGGGGCTGCTGCCCCCAAAACCCCACTTTGATTTCACAATAAGAAAAACAAAAATTATGGTTGAGAATTGTGCTGGGTGAAGCATGCTTTTTTTTGCATCCAGAATGTTCTCATGTTGTATATGACTTGTGTCGGAAGTGTTTTTATATTGTATATGACTTGTGTCGAAAGTGACTCTGACTTGTTTAAAGGGGGGTATAATGCAGACCGTTAATTATGAAAACATGTATTGTTATAGCGAACATTGTTTTGTTAGTTTTTGTTGGCATTTAGTTAGTGATGTAGCAAGACGCTTAGTTATGATGGTTGGCTTAACCGACAAGTGTCAGGTTTTGTTCTTCAAATAGCATATTGTATGTTGGGGCAGGGGTGCTTGTTTTTAAGTCCTTCCTGTATTATGCAAATTGTATTAATACTTATCTTTTATGAATACATGCTGCTATTGTTTGGATTACTGTTCTATATATGCTGCTATTGATGGTCTAGTATCTTAGTAGACATTAATCATACTACAAGTACTAGCCACAAAATCACTCACAAACTTAAACCCCTCCCCCTTTTATGTAAAGTGTCCTCCGTAACAAGCTTCTCCAGCAGGAATTCTATCTAATCCCTTATCAAGAAATTTGTGGTTATAACCTCCTTAAGGAAGGCTACATCAATATTACCCTTCAACAGTTTTTGAAAATTGTTCATTTTACGGGGATCCTAAAAACCCCTCACATTCCAAGACAATAAATTTAATTTCATGGAGCAATTGGACTAGTGTTCATAAGGGAAGCAGAAGCATTATTGTTAATGAAATTTCCTCAGACCACGTTATCTCCAGGCCAGCAAGGAGGGCTATATGACAATACTTTTTTTAATGTGATGTTAGGTTGTACTGCTGTTGTTGTTGGGCTAGCTTTGCTAGGATGGCATGGGGATTTGACAATTTGTGATATAAGATCCTTCCTTTTTCTTGCGGATCTTTGCAGTTGCAAAGGTCATCAGAGAAGTCTCCAACCTTTTGACAATCTAGTAGGTGGGTTCTTAGGAGGTTGAGGGGTTTCATTTTTGATGCTATCATGTGTTTGAGGAGCATCATTAGGCCATTTTTGGTCAGGGTTTGATCCTTCAGCTTTTCCCCTTGTGGTTCAGGGAGTCATGGATATGATGATCCGTTTCTTGACACAAGCAAGCACATGGAAAGTCAAGATAGTTGGTTGAATAGAAAATCCCCTACATTCTAAAATCATGATGTGCTTTGGGAGATTTCTGTTCATATCAACTTCAACACAAATCCTTTGGGTGGGTTCTATAAGTGTTCTACAATCAACTTCTTTTCAAATTTTGCTGCTATGATATTACCCTCACTTGCAAGTGTATAGGTATATTCGTAAATTCCATTCATAACATAAATTTGGCCTTTTATTCATGCCAGGTCAAAATCCTCTCTTGGGGACTGAACTTTGGCCAAAGAGCTTGGTATGGTTCAAATGTATAAGCTACCTTTTCAGACTGGAAGAGAAGATACATGTACCGGTACCCTAGTCATCTATATGATTGCAAATGCTAGCTCTTGGTGTTTTCTAGACATCATTCTTTGAGGGTATCTTTTTGGGAAGGTATAGAGTGATGGCTTTCCTCTTAAAAGTGTCATTGAGTCCATATAGTTCTTCTTCCTGAAATCATAGGTAGGCATCTTGTCATCTGTTCATTATGCCCCCTTCCTCAGATGGCAAGTTATCTCTTTCAATTTTTCTATATCTTTCATTCCATTGGGTCTTTGTTACCATTTATTCTTTAGATTTTGAGCATCTTGAGATTGAAAGTTCCACATCCTCGATGGGGTCCTGGGTGTGCCCCCTCCCATTACCATTGATACTGTGTCTATCTTACAGCGTTGTCTCCCTAACCCTATTTTTTTTGGAAGAGACAGAGGGTTGGATCTTATTTTTGCATTTATTTCTTGAATAATATCCCTTTACCAAGGGAAGTGACTTTTCAAGAACAACATACATTATATCAACCTAGCTTGTTTCTCCTTGTTGGAATTCTTTAGAGCATGGAACAAATTGTGGCTTGTGTCCTTGCTTTGGGGTTGATGTGGAAAGGGGGCTTGACATTGATTAGCTTAGCGTTCCTCCTTATACGGTCCTCCATTTGTGGTGATGAAGGGCCTTCTTACCTCTTGGGTGGAGGGTGGCAGGGGAAGAGCGAGCTCCCTTGCCCAATGTGGACCATCCTTTGATCTGGAGCAATCCCTTGCTTACTCTTGTGTTAGTTCAATCAAGAACTGCTAGAGACTTTCTCATAAACTCCTTCAAAAAATCTCTCTTTTTGGTAATTTGCATTGTTGAAATTAAGCATGTGAGTTGACACTTCCCTTTGACACTTAATATTGGGTCGTGTTTCTTTTCACTACTTAGCCAAAGGAAAGCCTTTACCTGAGTTTTAATTTTCATATGTTTGCCATGCAAAGGGAAGCCCTTTCTTGAGCAACCTTGTTTCCCTGTATCTTATACCATAAACCATGGATGGCATAATCAGTGAGTAACCGCCAGTTGGTTGGTTACTCGCCGACAATTGCCTGTGGCGAATAACTGCTACTTGAAACTGTGGATTTAAAAAAATTTGTATTTTTTTTGACTTGGCGAGTAACCACCTGTTTTCTCCCCATGTTGCAAAAATGCGGGATTCCTAGTTGAACACTGCAAAACGCTACACAAATGTGGGATTGACACAAAACACTGCAAAAATGTTGCAAATATGCAGAATTTTATCTTATAAATTGTTACACACCCCGTCTCATTTCATTCACACAAGATTTGGAGCATTCAAAAGTGGATTGGAAGGAGAATTTGGCAAAGCGATTTCCAGGTTAGTACAATTTTTTTTTTTAAAAATTTATTATTATGTAAAAGAATTCTAATTTAATTATAAACATGTTTGATAATATTTTTAAATTTTAATACTCAAATTTGATGTATTCTATTCAAATTTCATGCATTTCGTTAAATTTTAGTGTTTAGTATTTACAATTTGTCTATTTTTTATTAAAATGTTGTTTTTAATCGTTGGCGTTATAGTTAATTTCCGTTTATCAATATAATTTATTTATTGTTTTTCAACCGTTATAGATTATAGTTTTCAATTTGTTCGTTAAATCAAAATGTATTTTAGTTTTTGTTTAATGGTTTATCATTATAATTTATTTATTGTATTGTAATTTGTATTAATTATTTTTATTTTTTATTTTTTAATATTGTTTTCAATACGTTTGTGTTTTGCAGGGTATTCGTTAGCAAACAATGACATCCGCTAATGCATCGGGGTCAGATTTAGTCAGTGGTAGCCAGTCGGCTCCTCCTAATGCTCGCACCGGTGCTTGGAAGTATGTCACGCAGGTTGGAACGTTCCATGATGTCAATTTGCAACTTTTGTTCGAAAAGGATGTCAGGAGGCATAAATCGCATGAAGTACCACCTTTTATGTATTCCTTGCCGCGACGTCGTGCCTTGTCTCAGTGTCACCAAAGAGGTAAAATGAAAGATGATTGTGGAGTTTGCATCGTTGAACGAAAAAAAACTAGAGAGGGCAAGGATGCAAGTAGTCCTAGAAGCGGCCATACATCGACAGAGGAAGAAGCAACAACAATGACATAAATTGTGGGCTCTACTCATGGTCCATGCAAGCGTCATGGCACATTTTCATTGACTTTAACTCAGTTTCACTCTTTTTTTATGCTTAGAAATACACCTAGGGCACAATTTTCACTGCAAGCTATAAGATGGCACAAACAGGTGCATGCAGAAACATATACAACATGCGTAAATTTTTGGTACTTCAACAACCTTCCCTTCAACATGGTGAGGATCCTGTACTGATAATATTTGACGACAATATTGACAGTTGTAGGGAAATGGTACATGACACCCTCTCCAAAAGACTTGAGTGGAAAGTTGCTCAAGAATGCAGTTCAAGATGTAAAAGTAATTGTCGAAGAACAAAAGAGGTTGTGGCGTAAGTTCGGATGCACCATTATTTTCGATGGATGGACGGATGAAAAGAACCACACTCCTATCAACTTTTTAACGCCTTCAAATGGGGAGCTATTTTTTTTGAAGTCTATTGATGCATCTAGTAAAGTAAAAAATGCAAAAATTTTGAGCGTGATGTTAGAAGAGGTTGTTTTAGAGGTGGGCATCGAGAATGTTGTCCAAGTTATCATAGACAATGTAATAGCATATGTAGTGGCTGAGAAACTTCTCAGGTAGAGACATCCATCTCTATTTTGGACACTTTGTGCGGCCCATTGCCTTGACCTTCTTTTGGAGGACAGAGACAAACTTGATTGAGTGCGACCAGTTGTAGAAGAAGTTAGAGAAATAACAAAATATATCTACAATCACCTTTGGGTTCTCAACTTGATGAAAGAGCACACCAAGGGAAAAGAGTTTGTTCGAGCAGAGGTCACCAGGTTTGCAATGAACTTTTTTATATTGCAAAGTATTTGCAATTTGTTGACTCCTTTGAAGTAGATGTTTGTGTCTCAAGCATGGGTGGAGTCATCATATTCCAAAAAAGTTGACGGAGTGAAGGTTGGGAAGACAGTTTTCAGTGAGGACTTCGAAACAAGAGCTATAAAGATCAAGGTAACTTGAAATTGCAATTTAAATTTCAAGTTGTTTCTCTTGTTTTCAATTTTTTAAACTTAAAACATTTTTTTAATAATTTATCCATAAGTTTGTAACATTAACTTTAATTTGTTTGTAACTTTGTAGGTGTCTGAGCTTTTGGTGAGGGTTTTACGATTGGTGGATGGAGAGCAAAATCCAATGGATTATATTTATGAGGCCATGGATAGGGCCAAAGCGGCTGTCCAAAACTATTATAGAGGGGATCATGTCAGATTTGATCCCATTTGGGAGGTTGATTTGTTGGAGGTGGAACAATCAATTCTATCAATCCATCTATGCAACGGGGTACTTCCTTAACCCCAATTTTTTCTGCTCTGATGGTTTCACAAATGCTATTGGAGATGTTATGGAGGGGCTCTTAACATGCATTGAGAGTACGACACCTGACGTTGAGGTGAAGAACCTCATCATTGTAGAGTTGCAAAACTACAAGCAAGGGAGGGGGAGGCTCTTTTCTTCAGCACTAGCTATCTAAGGGAGAGTCACGCAGTCACCAGATAATACAAAATAAAGTCTTTACTTGTACTTTACCAGTAACATATTTACAAATTACAATTATTAATTTCTTACAAAGTTTTGAATATCTTGTTTGCAGGGTCATGGTGAGAAGATTGGGGTAGAAATACCATAAATCTTTAAAGGCTAACCATTTGAATTTTATTTCAACCTTGTAGCGCTTCTGATGTGAGCGCAATTGAAGTTTGTTCGACTCCAGTCATACGAAAAAAATGCAACAAGTTGAGCCAACAATGCTTCAATGACTTGGTTTTTGTGCAATACAACTTTTGACTTTGCACAAAGAAGTTGTTAGAGGAGCTTATCGATTTAGATGAGATCAATCTCTATAGTGATTGGATTGCACAAAAGGAGGCCCCCATGTTCATAGAGGATGAGATTGCTGATTTCGAGAGGCAAGCTATGGAGGGTGTAGTTGAAGCAGAAGGAGGAGAGATTTGGTTGGAAAATATCCTTGAAGATGAGGCAGAGGCAGAGGTAGAGGTGGAGCCATAGGGGCAGGGGGCAGCGTTCTAGACAGAGCGAGGTGGGGCAGCCGAGTGGAGGACTAGAGTTTCTTAGTCTCCCTTAGTTTTTTAGAGAGCAGAGCAAAGAAAATTATAGATTATTGTAATTTGTACTTGTAGATTCTTGTATAAGACTATAAGTATCACTATGTTTGTAACTCTTTTGTATTCGCATGATTATTGGATTTTGTACTTTATTTGTATTCAAATTTAATAGAAAACACTTTCCCAACGTTTTATAGACTCATTTCATTTATTTTGTTTCTACAATTTCTAAAAAAAAATATGTTTTTTTGATAAATTTAAGTATTTTTTGCCTTTGTTGGTTATTACTGGTTATTCGACCAACATTGTCGAATAACCGCCGGTTACCCAAAATGGCCCCTTGGCGAGTACTTGCCCTAACCGGTTGTGCGAACTATGCCATAAACAACTAGTCCCACCCATTCTAGATTTTTATGAAGGTGATTATAACCAGCTTTGAGCCTTTGACTAAATAGTCCCTTGACTTTGAGGATTGCTAGCCAAGCTTGTGATATTGTTGTCGTTCTGCGATTCTGATATTTCTTAGCATCTTAATAAACACATAATTAGCTCCTCTATTGATGGGGTTGCCTATTACTTTGAAATAATTCCAGACTCTTTCATAGAGTACTCCATTTATCTTATACTTGTAGTCTTCCACATTATGGAAGTAGTTCTTTAGCTTTCTAACACCTACCGAAGCATTCAGTGGTTTGTTATACAACCAGGTATCATCCAAATATCTGCCCCATTTCCATCTTTAATTTTCTAGAAGATGGATTGATGCTAGGAATGGATATTCACATGATTTAATGAAATTTCATATACCAGACCCTGTTACCATGTTGGTTGAGGTAAAGATTTCAGGGCCATGTTATCCAAATTTGTGGCTTGAAGGATTTTGTTCCATATATATGTTCCTCACTTTCCTTAGTCTCAATACTTAGCTTCTAAAGCCATATCAATCTAGTTCCCTACCTCAATCCTGAGCTGCCTCCAAGATTTAGGCACATAGACTGTCTTTCATCCAAGCAATGGATTTTTCCTTGTTTTTTCCTTTCCCAAGAATCTTTCTCTGAACTAATTTTAAAGCATTAGTTACTCCGGATCGAGCATTAAGAATTGATAATTAGGATCTGCCATTAGTTTGGTTATACCATTTCCTAATTCATAAAAACAGTTCTGAATTACACGACTGAATTCAACTGAATTGTTGTTACTTCCAAATGCTTTGCTTATTGTATTAGCTTCAACATAAAGTTGGAATATTTTTCATACTGCTGGCAACAAAAACTGACATGGAGGAATAAAGAACAAGCATGCAATAGAGATGTATACATCTCACACATCAACATGAACACAAGACATACCCTGGAGAACGACACTTGGTTTAAAAACTTCAGCAAAGATGGGGTCGTGTGATGGTAGGGTGGGTTGTGGGTCGAATGAATGACAAACAACTGACAGCTAGATCAAATTATGTAGCATGTAATGACAACTCAAGATAGGCACACCACAATTTTACCTTCATTCATTTCTTGATATAACACGGATACATTAAATTGATGTAATCACTACCTTGGCTTTCCGAAGCTCATAGACAACCTTACTACGCTACTCGGTCGGATCGACCTTGTTCTCTATGTACTCCTTTGCGTACTAACCCCACTTCCCTACTTATGAACGAGCTAGACTGTCCTTATTATAGCTTCTCTAACTCTATTAGAACTTGGAATGTTATTGGAAGACTCTTCTAGCAAACCCCTCTCTTGCAGTGGTGAGAGCTCTCGATCTATTGGTTGGGAACCCCCTTACATGATATTGCCCTGGCCATATATTGGCCATGTTACAAGGATGATTGTTGTCATGGGATTCATATTGCTACTCGAATTCTGAATACATATGTTATGAAATCGTCTAGAAACAATTTATCAATTGTGGTGAATCGTGTTGCATGGCATTCGAGTCTTGTTGCTTTTGAAAGTTTTGACACGCTCTGCAGTTACAGGTGCAACATTTCTGATAAGCCATTAGTCCCATCTTCTTACAAGGAACGCATCCAAGAAGGGATAGATGGTGTTACTTCTTAGAATGCGCCATGTGTGTAGGATGCGTGCCTGAAAGAGTCTATAGAATGCGGACACCAGGCTCATTGGTAAGCTCTGCCCTCTTGGAACAGAGGTAAGAATGTTGTCAATACTTGGTGGTATCATGTGGTATGAGTTGACCTCAACGCTGTGGATTAGAGGTGTTTGGGACCCTATGAGAGCCACTGGTGGAAGCCACATAAGGTTTGGCGCTCGCATGGATGATGTCGTGTTCGAATCACCTAGATGGTGTTGTGCCATAGTATACGTGTGTGTAGTTTCAGGTGGAGATGGATTGGTGTCTTGAAAGAATCACGAACCTCTAGGTGTGGCTTCAAAGTACCGGAGACCATTGAATAGGAACCATACCTACCACATATCATGAGGATGGATTTGTGGTTTTACTACCTAGGATGTGACATACATGTCTGAAGATTTCTACATGATGGGCTAATATGGTGTAAATGTGGCTTCAACCTTCGCAAGGTGTCAAATAGACTTGCAAAGCTTCTTGAAGCTTGTAAAATTGAAGTGGCCTGTGGGGCTCCTTGAAGCTTGTGAAGCTTTGTTGTCATGCAAAGCTTTTGTAATGTTGCAAAGCTTTATAGGCTTTGTGAAGCTTTTGTAAGCTTGCAAAGCTCTATCGGCTTTGCAAAGCCTTTGTAAGCTTGTGAAGCTTTGTAGGGTTTGCAAAGCCCCTCCAGTTCTACGTAGCTCTAAAATGATTGTCAGGCTTGTGAAGCTCAACTTTAGTTCTGCAAACAACGGATTCTTGGACCTTATTGAGGAAATTTCACTTCACGGTGCTTAATTCTTCAAAAAAATATTTAATGAATTCTCAATTGTAGGATAGCTTAGAGGTTTAGGGATGCTCTTGCATTATTGTGCCTCCTTTCCAATCACCACATTTTAAAAATTGCAAGGCAAGCTCAAATATGGAGCAGCCAAAGATCATTGCGGAATATAAAAAATGCCTCTACAATGACCTTCACACTTGCTCTGCTATGAACACTTTTGAAACTGAGAATTACACATTGTATACACTCGATATTTTTCACTTTTATTGCTTTATTGACGGTTTTTCTTTGAAGGACTTGTTGGCGTATCAATCTTCCTGAGGGCACGCCTTAAAGGATGCACTGAGAATGGGGTGGGATTAGCTCGTGGTACTTTGAAAGAGATGTTTGCATACTATTTAGTCATACTTTCATTACTATCAGTCTAACTTCCTCCGAGTCTTTTTCCGTCTTAGCTAGCCTGATACAGTTTTCCTATTTCTGCAACTGTATCAGCTAACTAGATATAGTTATACAGTTTTTCCCAACTGTATCGGCCAACATAATACAATTGTGTCTTCACCTATTGTATTGGCCAGCGTGATACAATTATGTGTTTTCCCTGAATGTATCGGCCAACCAGATATGGTTCATTTATCCAATCATATTGTATTGGCTGGTCCAATCCAACTTCATGTTTTATAGTTTTTTTTCCTATTGTATCGTCCAACCTAATACAATTTGTTTCTAGCATTTCTGTGCAACTAGTTGTATCACCCAATTTGATACAGTTGTGTTTTTCTTTTTTAAAATGCAAATTATTTTAAAATAATCTAAAGAGAAAACCCACCAGGATTTTCAAGGCTTTTATGACAACAATCCTAACATTATGGAATTAACTAATTTTGATAGATTTTCCAAAAATATTTCCATGTCTTATAATTTTGCTCTCTCAAGAGCATTCTGCAAACGATTGTAATATGGCTTCCACTAGATCCAAACGCCATGAGCCGTATGACAATTTTAAAAAATCTAGACATCACCTACTCCAAGACCATGAGGTTGAAGAGGAATGTGACACAAAATACATAGACGAAATGAAAATATTTCTTCAAAAGCATCCCGAGCATAAGGGCAAAGGACCTTGTGGTTGTCTATCACAACATGATGGAAACACATATGGAATATCCTCCTTCGCCTACTCACAGGTTTTTTATAGGACTTGGGGCAAACCCATTTGCGGCTTCCCTCTTTCCTTCCTTATCCACCATGCTTAGTATAGCTACTAACATGGTGGGTCTTCCTTTTAGTGGGCCCACCCAAAGTGCTCATCTTAATACCAATGTTAATACTACATATAGTGCATCCCAACAGACCACTTAAGCCTCCACTTCCAACCAAAACACTCCTGATCTTAACCAAATTATTTTACAAACAATGGGCCAAATGACTAACATACAAGCTACAAATGATGTAAATGCAAAACCAACTTATGCAATTTCAAGCTAGACCTCAATAGGTTCAGTGGGGAGTGCCAAATCAAAAATGCCTCCCCATCCCCACCCCCCTTAGAGATTCTCTTGGCAACCTCATTCTTTAACTCCCACTTCGCAACAAAGTCATTAAACATCTTCAAAGTGAGCCCTTGGTCCCTTAGATCGCCGACATTTATATTGGTGGAATTACTCCTACGATCTCCTATAATGGATCCACCGATCCTGCTTTGCATCTACAAGTCTTTGGTAATCTTTATAAGGATTGGATTAAACTTATCACCTTTGCAGCTACCAAACTACTAGTCAAGACCTTTTCTGGTGATGCTTTAGAATGGTACAATCAACTAAGATATAACTCTTTTTCTAGTTTTGAATATTTAATTAATGCATTGGTCCAAAAGTTTTAATCTAATGACTGACTTGAAAATAATTTAGCTCACTTTATCAATTGCAAACAAGCGGAAAATGAGGCTTCTCAAGACGTCATTAAATGTTAGAAAGCCTTAGCCAACAAAGTCGAGCAAAATATAATGGAAGACCACCTCTTCCACCTCTATACTACCACATTAAATGCCAAATTACAATACATTGTTAGGACTCTTTCCAAAATCATTGAAGCCTTAGATCAAGCTAAACGACACGACTATCTACCAAGACAATTTGAGCCTGGAACTTGAATGCTTATGAGACCTAAAAATAAGCACCTTATGGATGGTGTCTTTGATACTTATAATCCCAAGAGAACCATCCATGCCATTATGCCAGGAAGCTCGAACGAAGTGACTCTCTCCCAATCTATAATAGGAAGTTCTTTCCAACCTCCTCCCTTCCCTCACAAGTCAACATGTGTGAGGTTCATCAACATCTTACCCTTGATGAGATTAGGAAATGTCTTCCTCACCTGGAGATTGTTGATTTTTCCCGTCCTAGTAACCATTGATATGACCCCTAAATTTTTTGTTAGTTCCACACTCATTGGGGTCATTCTCATGAATTTTGTAAGCGACTTAAATGCTTAGCATTTGAGTTTTTGCTTGGTCCAAACTTTGATCATGAAGCCATGATTAGAGAGCGTCATCAAGCCTATGATAAGGTAGTTAAGGCTCACAACTCTAAAGTCAAGTGTGAAGCACTTCACCAAGCCAATCCTCACCTTACCATCTATTACCCACTTCCAAATTATTTTTTAAATTAGAAAGTTAACAATCAACTTTAAACCTCTTCCCAATCAGCTGCCACTGTTGTTAAACCCATGGTTAACCCTCATTCTTCCATTGATGTGGAAAACTTGGTGAACATGAACAACATGAAGTGTGTTGTTTCCTATATTGATCTTTGTATTTTTTGAACTCACATCTCTCCAACTTATCGAATAGTTTAGGCTTATCTTGCACATCATTTTTCAACAATTCGATTGAAAAAATTGTTATTTCTGTGCTCTCAAATAGTTCAACTGTATCGACTAATCCAATACAAGTTTGAGTCGATCCTATTGTATTGACCAACCTGATACAGTTTCTTGTGTCTGCAAATGCATTGGCCAACCGGGTATAGTTCTTTGTTGATCCTACTTTATCGACCAATTCGATACGATCTTTTGCTTCCAACCCTGTTTCAATTGTATCGACCAACCCGATAGAGTTGTTTATTTCTATTTCAGGTTTAACTGTATTGACCAGCTCGATATAGTTTGTTTCTTCAATCAGTTCTGTTTTAATTGTATTGTCAACTCGATATAGTCTTCTTTGAGTCATTCTTTCCCTACTGTATTAGCCAACCCGATACAATTTGTCTGTACACCCCTTTCTAACTCTATTGTATTGACCAACTTGATACAGTCTGTTTTTGAGACCTTTGTGTCATCAACTGCATTGATCAGTTCGATATAGTTGCCTCAGCGTGCCTCTAATGTACCGGCAATACTGAGACTGTACACTCTAGCTCAAATTAGATTCAATTAGGTTCAACTTCATCTACAACTAAACTTGATTAGTTTCCGAACTCAGTCCCTCTTTTGTAACCTTGTCTAGCTAACACTAGTCTTGATGAGTGGGATCCCATGGAAAAGCTTTCTAGGTTCACATCTCAAATCTTGTTTCTTGAGTTTAGGACTTCTCCACGACATAGAATTGCCTTATGCATCTTTTGTTTGACATGAACATTTCTCGACCACCACCTATGGGGCAACAAGCTACTTTGCCAGGGTTTGAGGAAAGTATCATGCAACATTGCAAAGAGATGTCTATCCATATCGATTGCACCACGAAAGAATGTCTATCCTTGTTGATCACACTACGGATACAAATCTCTCTTTTAAATTTCCTATTGCATGTGTGATCCTTCACAAAATATCACTTCGTGCGGATGACCCTCTGTTTATTAGCGTCCAAGTAGACAACATCCTAGTTTAGCGACCCTTGATTGACAAAGCCTTCGACACTCGTGTCGCCTCCTTGGAGTTTATTAAAACTTTAGGATATTCTGAATACAACCTTAAGTTGATCCATAGAACTTGCCAAGGGTATGGACGAAAATAAATGCCTCCATTAGGATGTGTTTGGCTTCCTATCATGGTATTGCCTGTTATGGTTAGGGTTAAGGTCATGGTATTCAACTTTCTTTGTTTATAACATTTTGCTCGGCCGTCCTTGGATTCATCGTATGAGGGCCATGGCTTCTTCCGCATGCCAATGCGTGAAATTTCTTTACATGGGTGTTATCTATAAGGTACAAGGTGATACCGACCCTTGGAATTTTCAACAATTTCAACAACATGGTGTTTGTAAAATCCCTACACTTGAACCTTTATCTAGCATACTGTTTTGTGAGTACCAACGTTTTAACTATCCTATCAATTTAAATAAAAGTTATAGTGGTCACCCCGAGCTTGTGGGCAACATTCCATCAAACCTTTTTGATTCTGATGACGACGAGCCCGCTGAGATTAGCTTGAAAATCAAAACATCGGATCTCCCTCTTAGTATTTAGCTTAGTTGCCATCTACTTTGCAACCTTGATCTTGCAAGAAGCCAACTGATGAGTTTTTCGCTTTTGTGGTTGTTCCTAAGAAGCCTTGTTCCGATAGATTTTCTAGTGACAAAGTGGTTGAATCCCTTAACGTATATCTCACCACTCATTATGACGACAGTTACATCTTAGATGACCCTTATTTGTATGGTTATGCCCAAGCCAAGGATACAAAAATCCTATGTTACCGCTCTTTCCTCCAATGCTTCTATGAGTAGTCTTCATTTTGGTCTAGTATTAACTTAGTTGTTAGAATATTTGCCAAGATCGATAAAAAATAATGTTGAACACAAAAAAAGAATGCACAAAGGAGCAATGCTACCTCAAAGTGATCCAAACCACAAATGTGAGATACAAGTTGGTAAGTGAGGAAATTGTTAAACGAAAGAAAATTATGTGTGTATTAAGATGGCTTGCAATAACAATATTAAGTACAATCTCAATAGAAGAAAAGAGAATAGAGAAGAGAGATGGGCCTCAACCCATAAACAAGTGTCTAAATATGAACTTGTGTTTTGGTTTAGAATGTGAGATGAGAGCTCATTAAATAGAGCTAGAGGAAGGAGGAAGGAGTTACCAAAAATCTTATAATGACTTACACAACCATCTTAGTGTGTGCCAAATGTCCTTAATTCCCATAAAGTGAGGGGGAAGCGTACAAGTGTGGAGGGAGTTACATATGACACGTAACTCTAAGATTCCCTACAAAAATACAAAAGAGGTATGACACCTCATAAAATATGGAATTAATGAATTTCTTATAATAAGAAGTGCATAATTAAATAAACGTATGATTAACCTAAATGGATCTAAATAAATATTAATCTCCAATGCTCTCTCTTAAACTTTATTTGGGGTTACAAAAGAGGAGAAATTTTACAAACAAAGAAGAGAGTTGACATTATATGATTCTCCCTCTCAATGGAAACTTCCTTCGAGAGAAATTACAATGATATGAGAGAAAAAAAAAAAAAGAGAAGGTGTTGCCATGAAGCTTGCAAAGGTGAATGTGTGATCATTGACAATCTCCAAGAATCTTCTTTGGACAAGAATGGTCAATCCGCATTGGAGCAAAGATCAACAAAGAAAGAGAAGGTAATAATTGATCCATTATGTTTGCAAAACAAAAACTTACACCAATATTTCATGTTAAGCAAACAAAATGCTATAAAATATGATCTACATACAATTAAATCAATAAAATTAGATCTAAAGCAAGGCAAAAGGAGTAAGAGACAACTTGCATAAAAAAATGCAGAATTCTGCATGAAAAAAGAAGTTAGTAAAAAGTTATTAGCTCCAAACAAAACATGGTTCCTTGAACACTTATAAGAAGTAAGCACAAAAGCAAGGGATGCACAATTTTTTTGAGTTCTAAACTTACCAAAAGGGAATGTACAATTTTTTTGAGTTCTAAACTTACCAAAAGGAAGACATAGAAGATGTGTTGCTTTTCACAAAAGATGTCCTTCTTGAAACAATCAAGGAACTATGAAAATAATACACATCAAAGTATTGAGAAGATACCATAGATTTAGGAATCTAAATTTGTTTAACCTTCAAATGAGGTATTTCAGTGGTTTTCCAACAATGCAAAATGTTATGAGTTGATTTACCACAAGATTTATATGGATGCAATTTCCAACATTTTGAAGATACCATAATGCTCACAAATTTATTGTTTTTAACCAAAGTATAAACATGAGAAGCATTATAATCAATAGAAGTTTTATGAGTTTGAAAAGCATTATGGTGCAATGTCCTTTGGTGAGGGGGCAATAAAATTTCAAATTATCATTGGAGGGATTAAAATCAGGCCCTGCAAAATTTTTGTCATATTTTAACAAAATGGGTTCAACAATGCCTTTTTCATGTTGGCCAAGATTGCCTCCATTATAACCCATCGAATGCATGATTTTCAAGTCAGGATTAGAAGAATGGGTATGCAATGGAATACAATCTTTACTAGAAGCACATTTGATATCATTACTAGAGGCATGAATTTGATAAATTAAATGCAATTTTAGCATGTAAAGTGTCAATTAATTGACGCATATTCTCCAATTGGTCATTAAAAGAGGCTTCCAATGCATTAATAGTCACATTTTGACATTCTATTTGACACTTAAGAATAAAAATTTCATTATTTTGGAAAGCAATTGTATGCGTAGCATTTTTAAAAGCTAAGAATATGGCTAATCTAAAAGCCATTTTAAAAGGTTTTGATTTGAAATCTTTTTAATGCATAGATATAATTGATATAAGTAAGCGAAATTGCTTGAAGAAGCAAGTTTTCAATTTACCAATTATATTGCATGAAAAATAATTTGAAGCAAAAGTTCCAACTTATACCAAAGATTAGCAATTCTTAGCAAAAACGTAACTAAAAAATCTAAAAGCTAATCAGAAAATTGCTTTATGGGACAAAATTGCATATGCTTCCAAAAAAGCTCTGAGAAAAAAAACTTTGATTATAGTTTTAAAGCATAAAAAAACAAATGTTTTGTCTATATATGAATCAAAATTTTCAAAAGGAAAATACGTATTCATTTTAAGACTTGTGAGGATTTGAAAAGACTAAGAAATAAATGTTTTTTTCTAATTTTTTTGTTGGAAAGGTTAATTAATGATTTGTGTCGGGATTTGAAAAAGCTACAAAACACAAATCAATAGCCAAGCTAAAAAACACAAATCAATAGCCAATCTTAAGACTAATGCGCCACAAGTGAAGGTGCCAAAGTGAATATACTACTTTGGAATTATTTCTCATTAAAAAAAAAAACTGCCAAAGAATGCCAAAAAAGAGCAAAAGGCACGTAGCTTAAGAGTTTAAAAAATAAATAAAAAATGACAACATTAGTTTAAATGCCACTTGGAAGATTTAATGAAGATTTTAAGGATGGCACAAGATAAAATGCCAAGTGTAGATGTGAGAGGGAAGAACTACCCAAAAAAGGCATGCTATTATAGGAAAGAGATGTTAAGGTGAAATAATGTGATCAAGGCACGCGGTAAAAAAAAAGCCAAGATTAAACGACCATGCTGCCGCTTCAAAGACAAAAGAAAAGATCTAGGCAGTAAAGCAAAGGACATAAGACTGAGATGCCAAGCACGTGTTATAATGTGAAGGATAAAACTTTAATCTGAACGCCAAGGCATGAAAATCATAAGGTGAAGGTGCCACAACTGTGCAATAAGGACGCTTGGACAGCAAAGTAAGATGAAAGGCTATAAAAAAGGCGTTTCAGGTGAAGGATAATGCCAAGAACCAAGATAAAAAAAAAATGCCTTGATGGAAGTTAGCTGGAAACTCCACAAAAATTGAAGCAAAAAGGATATTAAGGACACAACTGATTGCACATATCAGAAGAAGACGCTACTGCCAAAATCAATAGATCATGATAGGTATTAAAAATCCAAAGTTGGGATTAAGACACCATTTGACAAAGCATTACAACTGAGACTAGAACGCGTTAGGGGAGAAGGGAAACACACTTCTAAGTGTTGTGTTAATATGCAATAGCTTAGAACACGATGGAATGCCAAAATGAAGTATATGTATTAAAGGCAAGTTAAAACGCCAAGTTAAAAAAAAACGCTACCATAGAGGATAGCTATATGCACAACTGTAGACAAATTTGCCAAAAAGAAATCCATAGAGGATAGCTATATGCACAACTATAGACAAATTCGCCAAAAAGAAATCAGAATGAAGCTTTAATACAGCCAAAATTAATGTTAAGATTAATCTTTCACCAAAAAAAATAAATGCTTTGGTGTTAGACAAATGGAAGAAAGGCTATGCTATGTGCAACCAGCTGAAAATATTAGAATCAGTTGAAAACCCTTCTTTTTGAGTAGCCTGAAACGCAAGATTAGAGTGGAAATAGGCAGAAAAACTAATTCGATTTAGGCTATGGGTAAGAGAAATAGTGAAAGACATGAAAAAAATGTTTGCAAGGTTGTAAGCCCTTCCAATTTTTTTTTGGTCAAAACTGATTTTCTCCACCCAAAACTCCTACAAACACAATATTCAATGTTAAAAACAACCTGCTCTGGTACCATGTTAGAATATTTGTCAAGATTGATAAAAATTAACGTTAAACACAAAAAAAATTATACAAAGGAACATTGTTGCCTCAAAGTGATCCAAACCACAAATGTGAGACACAAGTTGATAAGTGGGGAAACCATTAAACAAAAGAAAACTCTGTGTATTAAGAAGGCTTGCAACAATAATTTTCTATAAGTACAATCTCAATAGAAGAAAAGAGAATACAAAAGAGAGATGGACCTCAAGCCATAAACAAGTGTCTCAAGATGTACTTGTGTTATAGTGTAGAATGAGAGAGATTAGAGCTCATTAAATAGAGCTATAGGAAGGAAGGAACTACAAAGAATCCCATTATGATGTTATACAATCTTCTTAGTGTGTGCCAAATGTCCCTAATCTCCATAAGATGAGGTGGAAGTGTTTGATAAGTGTGGAGGGAATTACATGTTACATGTAACTACAAGATTCTTTAAAATAGGACAAAGGAGGTGTGACACCTCATAAAATTTGGAATTAGTGAATTTCATATAATAAGAAATGCATAACTAAATAGACTTAGGATTAACCTAAATTAACCTAAATAAAGATTAATCTCCAATATTAGTTGATCTTGTTCGACTTAGCCCTCATGTTCCCTTAGATCTTTCTGACACTGCTCCTTTGTTTGATGTTGTTAGGTTTGAGATGGAGTCGATTTCTACCACGTGTAGTTCTAGTTATCTCTAAGCCTCTTTGAAGCATGTTTGATGATTGATCTATGATTGGACCTAATCCTTTTGCTAGATATTTTGATCCTTCGAGTTTGCTTCCTCCAGAGATGTTGGCTACGCTCATACGACTAGTTTTTACTGTTTCAAACCTGTACATGATCAACCCAATATAGGACCGTTGTCTTTTGCTCCACATTTTGATCCATTTGACGATGTTGATGACTTGGATGATTTACTTCCCATTAGACCGCACAATGTCCCTCCTTATCGGTTGGCTTCGGCACCACGCCCACCAACCTCATAGGACAAGCCATTTTGTGACTTTCACAAGGTCTCCGGTCACTCAGCTTAGGAGTATAGAGCCTACCAGAGATTTCTAGCACAATAGAAGCCAAAAGAATCAACTTTTACCATGGTTGATCACCTCGATCTTCTACCCCTAGACACTCTTGGTATTTCATAGGGCCGATACACATTAATTGACTAATTGTGGAGCTCTTCGACAGTATCTAGATATACTTTGTCTCGAGGCAATTAATTTTCCTCTTTCGCTGAACATGTCGCCCCTGAAGATTACACTTGTTTATATCCCAAAAAATGGGGAGGTGTACTATCTTTTGCACGAGTGTGCTACACATTTTATGAATAAGTGTAGAGCCATTCAACATAATTTCAAAGATTTTTTGAGGCCTCTGCCTCAAGATCCTCAACAATGTTCACATGGCCCATCTCGGACGAAGGAGCAACGTCCCCTTTGGCAAGAAATGCCTCTTAGATTGGAAGATGCATGTTCCATTCCTTCTTGAGCGGCATCTCATCTTCCTTGCATATGTTATTATCATCAAGAGGCTCCATGTCCTCCTCCTTCTAGCATGCTTACATTTCCCTTAGAGCTTGTTCGCAAGGATGTCGTTGCGCGATTATCAAAAAAGGTAGAAGAGACCATGGTTCGAGTTAGATATTAGTTACAATTAGACTTGATAGATATAATTGATGGTGTGTGTAGAGATCTTTCACATCATTTGTGAGTAGATATTTCATTATTTGTAATGTTCCCACACTGAACTACTGCTATTTAATAAGGGAATCGCTGCAAGGAATAGCAGCGCAACATTAATTGAAGAAATCATTGCACTTTATGAAGGGACAACAACGTAACACTTTATGAAGGGACAGTAGTTAGTTAGCTATTAATTATTTAGTTAATATATTAAACATCATTCATTGAAATGGAAGGACGCTACCTTTGCGGAAGTTATACCTCTTCAATGTAAGGATGAAGGTATAAATAAAGCATTATAGGAATGGAAGGAAATCATTAAATCATTTATGTATTAAACATATAAACCTGAATAAGCTTAATGCTTACGATTACTATTGAGGACGAAACCCCTCAAAGGTAAGATTGGATACAAGGATGAAAACCTTGTAATCCCAACTCAAGGACGTAAACCCTTGAGACGTTTATTGTGACATTCTAGATCGGAAATTATATAATAAAATTCATTCAATTTAAATAAATTATTCTGACGTACAAATTCTATATTTATTTTTTAAACGAAATATTAAGGAAATCAAATTTTCGTAGAATATTCTAGTTCAAAATATTACAGTGGTATTAGAGCTCTTCAACCTGCCAACCTGTGGAACGCAAACTTCATGCAAGGCGAAGATAAAGAAATCCACTATTATTTGAAAAATAAAAATAAGGGTTCCGGTCAGCAAAGAGAAGAAATAGAAAGGGAAGAAGAAAGGACAAATATGGAAGAAAGGAACGGAGATGATGAACGGATTGATAGGCTTATCCAAGATCAGGGGTAACTGGCTAATACAATGACTCAATTAGCCCTCGCAATGCAATCTATGACAACTCATAGATATCAAAATGTTGAAATTGGTTGTTCTAATACTAGTCATAATCAAATCTTATGCAAAACAACCATGAGTTCTTCAAACCAACCTTTTCAGCACAAATTTATTTCAAGAGTAGAATCAAGTATCGAAGAAGAAACCCAAAATTCATTTGTAGAGGAGCTTACAGCTGATTTTGAAGAATATCGAGCTCATTCAGATAATTTACGAAGAGAAATATCACTCACAAAGTTCATGGAAATGAAAAGAAATCGTAATGGCACTAGAATAGAGCGTAGACCCCAAAATAATCAAAAAGATCATCATGCATTGGGTAAATTAACTTTGTCGACTTTTGACAGCTCTAACAAATGCACAGCTCGAGCGTGGATCCAAAAATTAGATACATACTTATCGCTCTGACCTATGATGGAAGAAGCAATAAAATTCGCAACCTTTCATCTCGAAGGAATAGCTCATGAATGGTGGTACCATGGATGGATTACGTAGGGGCATGATCTTATTAAATCATATGATGAATTTACTAAGAGGATAGATTCTATAGAATTGACCCCGAAATTCATTTCCGAAAATTGACATTATTAAAACAAAGTAGCAATGTGGAAGACTATGTGGCAGAATTTCAGAGGCTCGTCGTGATGGTTCTAGACATTACTAAAAGGAGGCTCATAGTATTGTTCATGGAAGGATTGATTGAGCCACTCAAGTGTTTAGGCAAAGCCTTTAATCCTCCCTCTCCAAGAAACAATTAATAAAGCACTAGATTTAAAGACATCAACACCAAGGAATAAAATTGTGCCATTTATACAAAAAAGAATAACCAATAATGGACAACAACGAACCATGCTTTCAGGTCAACAAGGGACAACACCCTATAGCCAACAAAGAAAACCATTCCAATTTGGAGGATTCCAACCAAGAGACCCACCTAAAACGGGTAAAGAAATAGAAACAAGAAATGAGCCAAGGAAAAACTTATGCTTCACTTGTAAGGCCCTTGGCTACCAGGTCATTGTTGTTTGGGAAATGGACAAGTCCATTACATCGAAGTTGTTTCAAATGGTGAACCGGATGAAGAAGAGGTCATCGCTGAGGAAACAATACATGAATTAGAAGGGGAAAAGACATTGGAGGGTACCTTTGCGACTTTATCAGGAGCTCCAAGATACCATCCTTTTAGAGTAAGAGGGAGTCTACAAGGACAAAAAATCACCGTATTAATAGATAGTGGGGCCACCAACAACTTCATTGACGAAGGGTTGGTAACAAAAATGGGTTTGAAAATAGAAGAATTTCAAGGTTTTAAGATCACAGTTGTTGATGGTTTTACCATTCCATGCACTCAAAGAATTCCACTACTCCATCTCACGTTGGGGAGACATCAAATAAACGATGATTTCTATGTAGTGGGCATTGGTGAAACAAATGTGGTACTAAGTGTACAATGACTACATTCCTTGGGGGAATTTACCCAAAACTATCCAACCATGGAATTAAAATTTAAAATATATGAGAAGGAAATAGTTCTTCAGGGTATGGCTAATGAAGCTCCCCAAGTGGTTCCAGCAAAGAGGATGGAAAGGGCATTCAGGAAAGACCAAGTTTCATGGGCAACGCAATGTTTTGAGTTCTACAAAATCAAAACTGCAAAGACATCATGAAGATATTCAGCCCATAATTTCTAAACATGCCAAGATTTTTGAGAATATCCCACATGGGTTGCCACCGGATAGAGGATTTCAACATATTATTGAGTTAGAAACCGGTACCAAGTCAATAATAATTACACCTTACTGCCACCCCATAATCTATAAAGATGAGATTGAAAAAGCTATCAAAGAATTGTTGGAAATGGGGCATATTAGGCCAAGTTCAAGTCCTTTCACCTCGTTCGTGGTCCTAGTTAAGAAGAAAGATGGCACATTGAGAATGTGCATAGACTATTGTCAATTGAATAAAAAATATTTATGAATATATATCCGATACCAAGGATTGATGAATTAATCGATGAGCTTCACGGAGCTAGTTTCTTTTCTAAAATCGATTTAAAATTAGGATACCATCAAATATGAATGAAAGACGAAGATGTTAAAAAAAAAGCATTCATATGTCATTATGGCTCCTGGTACCCTTTACTATACATTTATTTATATAGATATGCCAGTCTGAACTGCCCAGGCATGTGATTGCATGCATGTGGCTCCCAACCATCGGGTGTAATGGCCTGTGATCTGAGTTCTTTCCCATGCCCATACTGTGGATGGCAATGATGCCCAATAATCCATTGTGCCCTGGTGTGGCTTCCATATGATCTGCTCCTTGTGAATGGTCTCCAAGGCCGACTGCAGAGAGACCTGTCTCAACAACTGATCCTACTCTCACCTCGTCACCTGAGGCAGGTGGTCCTCGATATGGTGTGGGAGTCCCATTGGTTGATACATCGAGAAGCGTTCTTAGATCCAACATGCGAAAAATGTCACTGGCCCCATGGTTTGTTGATCCCTGCTCAACATCCCATAAAAATCATGTACACGCTGCACCCATATCGCAGCTCCCATATCATACAATGTGTCTTGCTCCAACGTGGACTGGCACAAAGCAATAATAAACAATTGCACAGCTCCATTGTACTTATGACACAACATTGGAATGGTCATAAGCCCGATCATGGCCTTTTAGATATTCGGAATGCTAGACACAAAGCGAAAAGAGTCTAACGAACAACACAAGCTGATTGTACTCATTAGTTCTTGTAGCTCATTGGGATAGCTACTAATGCTTTGCCATAGACAATGGTGTGTCACATATCATCAGTGTGCCTTCAATAGGCAGACCTCGTATCACATGCACATCCTCTATGGTGATGGCGATCTCCACCCTTTCCCTATTCACCATCCATCTAAATGTGTTTGTGATCCTCCCCTAGCGCCCGCGAAACAGAAGTATAAGCTCCACACTCATAGGGACCCAACACATCTCCATGATCTTGGCAAAGCCCACGCTGATCAGGCATGTTTTGTCCACATCCGTCAGCCTGGCTAGTAGCTTTCCCTATGAAAAGGGCTATCCCCAGATATAAAGTAGAAGCAACTTATTTTTTTTTCCAAGTTATTACTTATCCTAAAATTATGTCCTTTGCTTACATTAAAGTAGTATATCCTTGGTTTGTTTGCATTGGTCTTTTGACCTGCAAATCTATGATATGTATGAATAATTCGCTAATGGCTTAAGCTTCCTTGGGAAGAGGCTTACCACACAAGTTTTGGAAAAAGAAGACATCTTCATTCCTGAGTTCTTCTTGGTTGGTCATCTTCCTGCTAGCGGTAGTTTCTATAAGATTGATTATATTTAGCTGATTTCTTTCTACCATTAATTTTTGCTTGATTCTATTTATCTGATTTCTTTCCACCATGAATTATTGCCTTTCACATGTATGCTTTGTCCAGTTTTTCTGCTAAAAGATTTTCTTCTTCTTAGTGATTCATTAGAGGGGTAAGTTTCTTGAATTTCTTCTTGCAAAGCTCCTATCCGCTATTCAAGGTCCTACTTCATTATGAAACTGTTCCCAAAAACACTTTGAATTTTGACACTTACAAAGGTTATTTTCACTAGATCTCAACATTTTCTTTCGAACTCTGAATGAAGCATTTGCGTCAATTGAAACTTAATGCACTTCTTCTTGGGGATATATTATTCCAGATTTCAAGGTTTGTAGGCCAATGTTGCAATACTAATCTTTTAGAACTCTACCTTCAAGAATGTAACATATTATCCATTGAAGAGGAGTTGGCAAATCACATGTCCAACCCCACAGCTGTGGTTTTTTGAATTTTTCTATTGTTCCATCTAAAATTGCTTACTTTGGGTTCAATGATCCATAAGAATCAATTTTCCACGAGCAATTGAGATCAGAATTAATGAATCCTTGACAAGATGGTCCTCCCATCTTAGGTATCTATTCCTATGGAATCTTGTTTAAAGTTATCAGCCAATGTTGACTCACAAAAGGCCAAAAGGCATGTTTCGAAAGTTGGTGGGCAGCTTGATCCAGCACATGGGCACTAGGCCTGATCTTAGTTTTTCTGTGAGCTATATTCCTACTAAACATGTTGAGTTACATTGTCATTATATTTGATACCTCGTCAACATTAGAGAGATAGAGTTGCAATATTGTGTGACTTGAGCAGATGGCTGATCTTATGAAGACCACTTAGATCAGACAAGTTAGTCAATTTTAGAGAGAAGCTTTATGTCATATCGTGTCTAACCATTTTAGAGAGGATATTTATATATTTAATGATCATAATTATGAGTTGGTAGGTAGTTACGAGTTACTTGAGAGTTTCAAAACTCAGTTAATGAATACTAATTCAATTATAATGCAGACCTGAACATTGTGAATGAAGTATCGGGAGCAACCTACCCCTACGGTCCCTTTCCCCTCGTCCACTTGATGATCGCTCACTCAGGACAGGGCCTTTAGTATCGTTCCCCCAACAAGGGTTGCTCCCTCTTCTCTCTCTATATTCTCGTGTTATATTTTATTCTTTCTTTAGGGTTGGTTTTCTTTTTCGGGGTTCGGTAGTTGTAGACAATTGGCCCATCAAGTTGTACAAATTCATTACAGTCTATAAAAGATAATTAATCTTAATAGGCACTTAGGTTTTAAATACCTATTTTGGAAACAACAGGTTTGAGTTACAGCTACACATGAATTCAATTATCTCCTTTTGCTTTTGTTGCATTTGTGGCATAGGTAATGGTTGGTGCATCATTATTTTTTTGTAGCTTTGTCGGGAATTATCTTTAAACTTCCTCACGTGCATTCAACATCTCTCTACATCGAGCATGGCACTTCCTTGCATGTGCCCAACTGTTACAAAAACTTCTTCTCCATCCATTTGTAATATATCTAGGGAGGGTAATATAATTCATATTGGGGGGTAGAATAAAGAAAAATAATAATAGAATGAATAGTATGAATAATATATTAGAGGAATAATCTCACATGCATAAAAATGATGAGTGGGATATACTAGAAGTAGTATAAACAGAGGGGCATAGGCTATTGTAATGCATCCAAAAAGAAGAATTGTAATTGAGTTTTTTTCAAAGAAGGTAGCCCTCTCGAAGTGCCCTGCGATTGGAGTTATTCCTTCTTCAAAAGGAATTGTGTGTGTTTTAACTAATATATGAGTCAATTAGTGTTGTTATTTAGTTATTGTATGAGTGAGTTTCTTAACATCTGGTATCAGAGCTCTTTCTAGGACTATTTTTGTATTATTATTTTTTTGTATGAGGTTGTGTAAGTAGGATTTTTGTTCACCGTATTCTTTCACCTTGCCTTAACGGGATCTTGGTGATCAAAAAGTGGATAGAGTGAGAGATTATAATTGTAAAAGTGCAGGTTTTGTGGTGTTGTGAGCTAGTTGGATTTGCCATTTAATTGCAGTTTCAAGTGCATATTTACGTTTTTGGTTCTAAAAAAACCCGACTGTTTTTTTGCATACAACTTATCAACAACAAACAATCGTGCCAATTTTTTTTGGGTTTTGTGCATCTTATTTCTAGCTTTCCAGAATAGTTTGAATTTTTGAATTTTATTAAGTATTGTAGAAATTATCACAGTTTTACTCACTGTTATTAGGAAAAAAAACTCGACTGTTCTTCTGCATGCTGCTCTCAAACAAGAAATAATTGCAACAATTTATTTTTGAGTTTTGTGCACCTTGGTTTCACCTTTCCAGAACAGTTTGAATTTTTTAATTTTGTTTATTACTTTGAAAGTTATTTTAGTTTTACTAATTGCTATTTGTAAAAAAAAATTAAAAAAAAAAAAAAAATTATGGCAGTTTCACTCACTAGTGCCCAAAAATATAAAATAAGTTTATTGCTTTCAAAAGTGGATGCTACTTTACATAAAATAAACACTACTAGCATACTATTTTTGATAGAGTAAAGATTCACTCTCATAGAGTAACACATTATGATGAGAAAATTAATGTATGATTGGATTAAGAGAATAACTATAACACATGGTATGAAGATTTATTTTCTATAGTTGAAGCATATGAGATGGAATAACTAAATGGTTAGATTTGGATGATTCTTGCAACACCTGGTATGCTGATTTCTTTCCTTTGATCGGAACTACTTCACATTTGGATGCACCCAAGCAAGCACCTGAACATGCCACTGATGAGCCTACGTTGGCCACCAATGCTTAAAAAAAGATTTGCATTCTTTTTTTGGGTTAGCCACTCAAAAATAATGTGGGATTTGCTAAGGGGGATGAAATGTATCCTCCATTGGTTCACCAAGCAAATTATTTTGAGCATCCTCATTCTTGCTTTGATATGTTGATCACCATGCTTCAAATTGCGCTTCAACCTTCGGTTATAGTGCTCATGTTCATTCGGTTGATGTACATGTTTATATCCGAGCATAGATGAAAGAAGTGGAAGCGAAAAATGACACATGGATGTGCCTTTATCTAGGCTTTTTTGATGTGTAATTCTTTGCATGTTTCGAGAACAAAACATATCAAAGGGGATGGAATATAATATACTTAGGGAGGGTAATATAATGCATATTAGGGGGTAGAATAGAAGAAAGTAATAGTAAATGAATAGTAGATTAGATGAATAATTTCACATGCATAGAAAGGATAAGTGGGATAGAATAGAAGTAGTATAAATAGAAGGGCATAGGCTATTATAATGCATCCAAGCAAAATATATCAATTAGAGTCATATACTTCGATAAGGAGGTAGCCCCTTCGAAGTGGCAAGCGATTGTGAAGTTATTTCTTCTCGCCAAAAAATAATATTATATTTATATATCAATATATTAAATATTTCAGTTATGTGAGTGTAAAGGTTCTTAACATTAAAACTATGTTATCGGATATGCCCCCCAGGCCTTGGGAGCGCGTGGAAACGTGGATACGGTATGGTTCGGGTACGATCCGCGGGGGATACACCCAGGGCACGTCTTGCCCCTTGCGGATATGGCCTATTCGACCGTATCCGCAGGGGGCAAGACGTGCCCTGGCCGTATCCCCCACGGATTGTACCCTTTAAAAATCATTTTAAAATCCGACCGTATCCGCAGAGGGCAAGACGTGCCTTGGCCGTATCCCCCGCGGATCGTACCCTTTAAAAATCATTTTAAAACTCTTTTTTCACTTTAAATTTTTTTAAAGTGACGTATCCAGCGGTATCCGCAGGGGGCAAGACGTGCCCTGGCCGTATCCCCCGCGGGTCGTACCCTTTAAAAATCATTTTAAAACTCTTTTTTCACTTTAAAAAATTTTAAAGTCAAAACTCAAAACGGACGTATCCGGTCGTATCCGCAGGGGGCAAGACGTGCCCTGGCCATATCCCTCGCAAATCGTACCCTTTAAAAATCATTTTAAAACTCTTTTTTCACTTTAAAAAATTTTAAAGTCAAAACTCAAAAGCGTAACCCTAAAACTTAAAGAGTAAAATTGTCAGTGTTGTCTTCCGCTGCCCGTTTGGGACTATGCATCCGCCACTGCTGTCTTTTGCCGCTGCTGTAGCTGTCGCTGTTACCTCCGCCACTGCTGCCATCCGCCCCCGCTGTTACCATTGCCATTGCTCGCGTGGTCCAGGAGCTCACGCGGTCCAGGTAGGTCGCACGGTCCCCGTGGACCGTAGGTTTAATTTTTTTCTTTTTCTTTTAATTTTAGTCTTAGGGGTTAATAATATTAAATATTAAATGAACCCTAGAGACTTAAGTTGATTATTAATATTAAATATATATATTAATAATAATAATAATAAATATATTAATATAGATTTTAACTTTTAAGTTAATAATTATTAATAAAAAATATAGTTAATATTAATATTTTTTTCTTTTAAGTTTTTTAATTTATAATATATATTAATAAATAATATAGTTAATAATAATATTTATATTTTTAATATTTTAATTTTTTAATAAAATGATTTTTTTTTAAATTTTAATAGTAATTGTTTTTTTTTAGTTTTAACTTTTTAGTTTTTACTATTAAATTTTAATAGCAATTTTTTATTTTGTACTAGAACTGGAGCTATAAGCTTATATGGATTTGTCAGAAATTAGAATGTCTCAGGGCGCAAGTGCTAGTTTGGTGAGGCAAGTGATAACCCCCAAATCTGATCTACGAGCGCCCCTTTGGAAGTATGTGACAATATTAGAACAAATATCTGGTGGAGGGTGTTTTCATTGGCTTTGCTCAGAGTGTAATGGTAAATTCAAGAGCTTGTATAGTTGAGTGAAAGCTCATTTGTGTGCGATCTCTGGCACTGGAATCAGAATTTGTGGTGGGCCTAGCATAGGTGGAAGGCCGAGAAAGGGCTTGCCACAGGGAAAGATCGTTGCATACATCAAAGAGCAAGAAGAGGCAAACACTGTTGTGGGGCAAAGATCGAAACATCCTTTGAGAAAGAAAGGATCACCCCCTGTTGATCTAGCGCGTGCTAGTGTGGTGACTCCATCACACCCCTTTCTTGTAACACCCGTTGCGGCCGAAGAGGAAGAGGATTCACCTCTTGGTCACAAGAGAACAAAAGATGCAGGCCCATTGGAGAGGGCATTCCAAAATGACTCCAGGGAGATAGCGGAGTAGAGCATTGCGCATTGTATTTACGCATGTGGGCTGTCATTTAATACTGTTAGATCACTATACTGGCAGAAAATGGTGAGATCTATCAATGTTGCCCCTAATGGATTTGTCACCCCATGTTATGAAAAGGTGCGCACCACCTTATTGACAAAAGAAAGAAAACACATTGAAGATGCATTGAAGCCCATCAGGTATTCATGGATCGAAACAGGGGTGTCCATCATTTTCGATGGATGGAAAGATACGACAAATAGGTCATTGATTAATGTGATTGCAATGAGCCCTAAAGGGGCAATGTTTTTGAAAGTCGTTGATTGTGAGAGGCAAGTGAAGGATGCACAATTCATTGCTAACATCCTGATAGAGTCCATTGAAGCAATGGAGCCTCAAAACGTTGTTCAAGTTCTAACGGACAATGCTAAAAATTGCAGAGCTGCGGGCATGTTGGTTGAGGCAAGTTATGAGCATATATTTTGGACACCTTGTGCCGTTCATTCCCTCAACCTTATGTTGTAAAAGTTGGGGACAAAAATTGACTGGATCAAACAAGTCTATGAGGAGGTGAATGAGATCCAAATGTTCATAACCAACCATCACATGTCCTAAGCCATCTTTAGGACTTCAAAATTACAGTTGTTGAAGGCAACTCTTAATTTAATTTAATTTAATATTATAACTTATACGGTTGTAATTTGTAGTGTTTTTATTTTTGAACAATTTTTTAAGTTTATTAATTATTTCAATTTGTTTTAATTTTGTATTAGGTTGCTGAGACTCGATTTGCCTCACACTCCATCGTCTTGAGACGACTTGTTAAGGTGCGTGAGGCATTGAGTAACATGGTTATCAACAACCTTTGGGGCATATGGAGGCAGAAAAATAGTGAGAGGGCCACAAAGGTGAAAGAGTGGATTCTTGATGATGCATGGTGGGAACGTGTGGAGTATTTGCTGAGTTTTACTGAGCCCATCGTCAGCATGTTGAGATATGTGGACATGGATCATCCATGTTTGGGTGAGATTTATGATGGAATTGACTCAATGATTGAGAACATTAAATCCATCATAAATGCTAAAGAGCAAGATCCCACAAAGTTCTTCAAGGAAGTGCAGTCGCATCTCATTGAAAGGTGGAACAAAATGACCACCCCATTACATCCTTTTGCTTTTGCCTTGACACCCAAATACTACAATGCAGAGATTCTTTCTTTGCCCAGGAGGGTCACACCGTATAGGGATGTTGAGGTTGCCGAGGGATATAAGGCAACATTCTCTAAAATCTTTCCCGATCCAGAGGTAGAAGACCAAGTTAGAGAAGAGTTTGTGCATTTCATATCCTCGGTGGGTCACTCCCTTGGTGCTATCCATGACAAGTACAAGATGGATGCTCACTTTTGGTGGTACCTCCATGGGCAAGCATCCACCCACCTTCAACCACTTGCAATAAAAATTCTTTCACAAGTAAGATTTTAATTTTTTTACTCTACCCTTCTTTTGACCTTTTTGATGTTTTGTTTTAAGTTTTAAGTTTTAGTCTTTAAATTATTAATTTTTTATAAATTCAAATTCTTTTTGTGGCTTCAATAGGTTGCAAGTTCCTCTTCAGCTGAGCGGAGTTGGGGCAGCTGAGGCTTTATCCACTCAGTTAAACGCAACAAGTTGGCCGCAAAAAAGGCGGAGGATTTGGTTTATGTGCATTCCAACTTACGTCTTCTCTCACATAAACAACCTCAATACAAGGAAAGGCCAACAAAGTTGTGGGATGTGAATCCAGAGACTGTTGATTTAGATGCCTTACATACCTTTCTTTATTTGACACGGAGCTAGACAATGCTTCACACGACTTGCACAGTGGAGCTAGTGGGAGTGGCACTGCTACTGCTTGTGGTTCTAATGAACCACATGATGATGAAGACATTGCAGGGGAAAAAACATATACTATATAGTGAACAATGAGAACGCTGATTTGTTTCTATTTTTGTCCATTGTAACATTTCCACCATGTCCCTGTTATAATTTATAAAACTAATATAAGTTTGACTATTGAATATTATGATATTTGGCATTGAGTTATGAGTATATATTTTGTGGTTATATAACTTATTTGAAGTTATTTTGTTTCTTTTATGCATATTATGTGGTTAATTTTGCTTATATGGCTATATTTTTAATTTTTTTAATATATTTTTGTATGGTCGTATCTAGCCGTATCCAAACCACCCAAAAAAAAAATCGATGTATCCTTGTATCCGATACTCGTACCTGTATCCGTATCGGCAACTTAGCATTAAAATGAATAAAATATTAAATATATATTTAGCATTTGTGTGTATTTTGAGTATGTGAGATATTAGGTTCTTAACATCAATATAATATACTTAGGGAGGGTAATATAATGCATATTGGAGGGTAGAATAGAGGAAAATAATAGTAGAATGAATAGTAGTGAATAGTATATTAGAATAATAATCTCATATGCATAGAAATGATGGGTGGGATAGATTAGTAGTATAAATAGAGGGACATAGACTATTGTAATGCATTCAAACAAAATATATCAATTATAGTCAAATACTTTGATAAGGAGGTAGCCCTCTCGAAGTGGCAAGTGATTGTGGAGTTATTTTTTCCCACAAAAAAAAAATATTGTATTTATATATCAATATATTTATTATTTCAGTTATATGAGTGTAAAGGTTCTTAACATTAAAAAGAATAAAATATTAAATATATAAAAAGTATTTGTGTATTTTGAGTATATGAGATATTAGGTTCTTAACATTTGGTACCAGAACTCTTTGCAAGGCCATTTTCGTGATCTTTGTTGCAGGGACATTTTTGAGCTTCATTGTATCTTGAGAGTTTTCAAAAGTTAGATCTACATCTTTTTCTCTTATTCAAGTCAAAATTTGAAGCCAAAATTTGTCATGTAAAAGTATATATTTTTGTTTTTTCGTTAACAAACCCAACTATTTTTTTGCATACAACTCTCCAACGGTCAACAATCGCGTCAAACCATTTCTGGGTTTTGTGCATCTTGGTGTCAGCTTTCTAGAACAATTTGATTTTTTAAATTTTGTTTAGTATTTGAAAAGTTATCGTAGTTTTAGTAACTGCTTGTGTAAAAAACAAAACCGATTGTTCTTCTATACGCTGCTCTCAAACGAAAAACAATTGCACCAAAACTTTTCTAGATTTTGTTCGTCTCCGTTTTAGCTTTTTAGAACAGTTTGAATTTTTAAATTTCATTAAGTATTGCAAAAGTTATCACAATTTTAGTGATTGCTATTGTAAAAAAAATAAAAAAATAGAACTTTCCATTTTATCTAGATCAATGCATCAATTAAGCAATGCTATGGATAAATTCAACAGTAATATGCATGCTGCTTTAGATAGATTTGAGCTTCACTCCCATATACTAACACATTATGATGAAGAAATTAATGCATGGTTGGATTAGGAGAATAACCACAACACATGGCACGATAATTTATTTTCTATAGTTGAAGCATATGAGATGGGCATAACTACATGGTTAGATTTGGAGGATTCTTGCAACACCTAGTATGCTGATTTCCTTTTTTTAGCCGCGATTGCTTCACATTTAGATGCACCCAAGCAAGCACCTGAACATGCCACCAATGAGCCCACGTTAGCCAAGAATGCTTCAAAAAAATTTAAGCATTCTTTGTTGGGGTTAGCCACTCCAAAAATAATGTGTGTAAAGAACAACGCTAAGGGGGATGGCATGTATCCTCCATTGGCTCACCAAGCAGATTATTTTGAGCATTCTCATACTTGCTTTGATATGCTGATTACCATGCTTCAAATTGCACTTCAACCTTTGGTTATAGTGCTTATGTTCACTCTGTTAATGTACATGCTCATATTTGAACACAGATGAAAGAAGTGGAAGTGAAAAAGGACACATGGACGTGCCTTTATTTGGTCTTCAACCTATTTTAATATGTATGGTCGGGCCTTCATTTGGTCCTATTTTTTATCATGTTTTGAGGGCGAAACATTTTTAAGAGGGATGGGATGGAATATACCTAAGGAAGGTAATATAATACATATTGGGGAGTAGAATAGAGGAAAATAATAGTAGAATGAATAGTAGTGAATAATATATTAGAGAAATAATACCACATGCATATGAATGATGAGTGGGATAGATTAAAAGTAGTATAAATAGATGGGCATATGCTATTGTAATGCATCGAAGAAGAAGAATTGTAATTGAGCCTTTTTCAAAGCAGGTAGCTCTCTCGAAGTGGCCTGCGATAGGAGTTATTTCTTCCTCAAAAAGAATTGTGTAATGTGGATTTTAGATAATATATGAGTCAATTCGTGGTATTCAGTTATTGTGTGAGGTTTTTAACACCATTTGCACTAAATTTTGTTGGTTGTACGATGTCTTAGGAAATTTATGTTATCTTGGTTTTTCAACTCACGCCACCTGCACATTGGAGAAGAGGTTGAACATGGTTGGGTTGGATAATAACGTGAAAAAACATCACCACTTATCACACTTATGAGTTTGAATTATAGGACTATTGCTTACATAATTCTATATGCAACTTCCTCTGCCATTTTGTTCATTCTGTAGCCGATTTCCCTAATGTGGATTCCTTGTTGCCTCTTTGACCAAATAATGCATTAATAGTTTTCAGACTTGCATACTTTCATGGGAATAAGGATTTCGATAGGGTAGACTCTTTAAGCATTCTCTGCTTGATGGGTCGTCTATTTTGCCTAGAACTTGATTTGAGTTGAATGTTATCCTCAATAGTTAGTTCTAGGTCTGGAATATGGTTGGCATATGGATATTTATTTTGGATTTTGCTAATAAGTTGAGATGGTTCAACTTGAATGTCTTTGTTAGTTTTAACAGTTTATTTGTTGACCATCAGCTCTTTTTTTTTGTAATACCCTTTTTTTTCTGAGTTTTTTTTACTTCCCAGAGGAGATTTCATTTACGATTCCTAAAAAGAGTGATTTTTTTGTCTTTTTCAGATAAATTTTTATTAATATTTTGTGAATTCTCCTTCTCATTTGCTCATTCTTCCTTACAGTTTATAATTTTTTTTGTAGTTGTTTTAGATTTGTTAGTCTCAAGGTCTCCTCATCATTTTCTAGAATATGCATTTTAACAACATATTTTATTATTTGAGGCTACCTATAATTACATTTGCGGTTTTTTTAGACCATCTTTCTAGATCATTCTTTCAAGTTTATCCCTAGTTAAATTCAGTTGCAATATGAGATCCATACTAGATCACCATATACTTGCATCATCAAAAAAGATAGAATTGTGGAATTTAGGGGCTTATACTTGCTTCAATCTTGAAAAATTTACCACCAATTTTGTGGATGCTCTTCAAATGTCTAGGTATAGCCTTAATGATATGCCACTGATGTGGCAAGACTCCACAGAAACTGGTGACAACCATGTAGTCAAAAGTGGCTTGCAGGGCTGCTCACAACCTTACACAGTTGGGCACGGCTTCAACAGGCTAGATGCGGACTTTTTTAATTAATACCATTTCAAACTGAGCATATTTTACTTACAACTATTCTTCATTATACTCTTAATTACATCTCTACTAACTGAAAACATTATGGTTTAGGAAGATGCAATGATAAGGTTATTCAGATAGGGAAGATGTGGCCTTTTCCAGCCAATAGCAGGTTGAATAGGGCATATTTTACTTGAAACTATTCTTCAGTACTCTCTTAATCAGATTTCTAATAATAGAAAAATATAGGTGATTACAGTTTAGGAAGATGTAATATCAAGGTTCTTCAATAGTTGTGTGGCATGTTTTCTTTCTTATCAGCTATGATTTGGCCTCGTAGCTCTGACTAGTTCAGGCATGTTGAAGACCCCTTAAAAGTTTTGTCTCACACCACTGCAGAGAGGAATACAGGGACAAACTAGTTTGAATCAATTTGTGTTCCTTAGCCTCTTGGCGGTTGACAAATTTTCCCTTGTTCATTTTTTTGTTTGTTTTGGGGTTGTAAATGGGTTAGTTTGGTTTCGCTTCAATATTCGATATGAAGCACTATTGTTTCAGAGCAGGGTTTTGTTTTAGATTAAGGTAAAAGCAGGTTTTGAAGGGGCCCCGAAACCCTTTACATCAAAAGAGAGATAAACCTTTAAGCACAATCGGGTATCTAAAAAGAAACCCGAAACCAGAAAAAACAAAACCAGGTTAAACAGGATCCTGAAAACAGCAAAAAAGACCAGATGAACCAACTAACAAAACACGGAACGGACCGTCAACAGACAGGATCAGCACCCTACAAACCCTCCCATACAAATGAGGTTTTATTATTTTTTCTTACACGATCGAAGATTCATATCTGGAGGGGGGACCAAAGGCTTAGACTTCTTCCTCTTAACTGCTGTCCATCCATCCTCTACCTTAGCTGCGTCAACAATCCATGCCTAAGAAGACAGTAATCCTTGAAGCCCAGGGGACACAGATGCCTCATCAAAATCCTTATGAAAACCAGCCGAAGTCTGGCTCCTAGGAAGTTCCTCCAAAACAGGGGGAGAGACCAAAGCCTCCTCAACAACTGGCTCAGAAAGATCACTTATCCTAGTCTCCACAGGACCTTCAATAGAATCTTTCACCAGCGAATCCTCCTCAACCATCGGCTCGGAATGGATACTATCTTCATTCTCGGAATCAGCCGGAGCTTCCACGGGTTGTTTAGCCATGTAATGTTCGGAGGAAACCTCAGACCACCAAGAAGGTGGTCGTCTGGATTTTGATTTCCCAGCCGTACAACGAGCAACAATATGACCCGTCAGGTGGCATTTTATGCACCGAAAAGGTAAACCCTCAAAATCCAACATTTGTGTCCAAGTACCCCTTGGGGAATCCAGACAGATCGCCTCAGGAAGGCCCTTAGAAACATCCACCTCAACCATTAAGCGTGCACAGGTCGAATGGTAACAATCCGAAGTATTTTCATCCACAAATAAAAAATCTCCTATAGCATTTCAAATGGTTTTAAAAACCAATTCATGCTAAAGATGTATTGGTAGATTAGGGAGCCGAACCCAGATAGGGAACTTGTTAAAGGTTTCCGTAAGAGGATTAAAATCCATATGCCACCGTTTGGCCATGAGAGGATATTTGCCCTGCCATAAAAAGTTACTGTTGCGCAAGATTATCCTCATGTCCTCGGATCTTTGGAAGAAAGCTATAAAGAAACCTTTAACGCATGGGAAGATTTCAACATTGTCTTCAATAAGTGGCAACCAGGTCCTGGAAATCCAACCATGTAGATCTGCGAGAGAGGGCCAAAAGCCACGAAAACGAAAAATCGCAGCATGAGAGGAAAAATCTTCTACCCGTTCGAAGATTTCGTCTACTGTTTCAGGATCTAGAGTTACCCTAGTGGGTTTTAAAGCACTTACTGGCAATACACGGGTTGGCCCAAATGATGCATGAGGCAAAGCGTCATGTAGATCCGCTTCGAAGGCCGCCACATCCGCGAAAGTTCTTCCCCCAGGTTCATACCCTGAACCAGGAGCATAGGCAGAACGCAAGGCCGTAATATTTCCTCCCCCCGCAGAAGAAATCGTTTTAGGGGCATTCAGATCCCTCCCCTCACAAGCAGAAGAATCCCCACCCGTTACGGTAGCCACAGCGGCGCCGGCCGCTGGAGTCTCGACAGCCGATTTCAAATATTGAGGGAGCGCGCGCACAGGAGGCATCACGAGCTCAAAAAATATCTATAGAGCAGGGTTTTGTTAATTGCAGTTAGTTTTTTTGGTTTAACTTTCCCTTTTTAATGTAAATTATATTATTTTTTAATAGTATGGTGTAGCTCTAATAATAATATTGCTTTAAAAAATTCATATTTAATCTGGCCACAAGCCAATGTTATTATAGCTAGGTTGTCGATACGGATAAGGGTATGAGAATCATATACGGGGATTTTTTTTTGGGGTTTGGATATGTTTGGATACAGCGGTACAAAAATATATATAAAAAATTAAAAATATAGCCATATAAGCAAAATTAACCACATAATATGCATAGAGGAAACAAAATAAGTTAAATATCTACAAAATATACTCATAATTCAATGCGAAATATCATAATATTCAATGGTCAAACTTATATTAGTTTTATAACATGTACATGGTGCAAATGTTACAATGTATGGACAAAATAAAGACAAATCAGCATCTTCATTATCACTATATTCATTTTCATTTTCAGCTGCGATGTCTTCATCATCATGTGGTTCATTTGAGAGTTAAAAATGCAATGAAAGGTAAATGTGTTATCTTTTGATAAAATAAGTGTTAATGCTGATTTTAGGGTAAGGAATCCACTTTAGTTTGTTTTTAACTGTATTTTGAAGTCCATGTTTGACTTTTCATTAGGTGAAATTGAAAAAAAAAAAAAAAAAAAAACCGTTTATAACGTCCAGGAGTGTGGGGGATATGTCCAGGGAGCGTCCCTGAGCTGCGGATATGCCCGGATATGTAAGGGTGACATATCCGGGCGTATCCGCAGCCTAGGGACTCTCCCTGGACGTATCCCCCACGCTCCCATATCTGGGAGCGTTTTCCCCCAAGCTCCCAGGGCCTAGGGGGGCATATCCGATAACGTGGTATTATAGGCCACAGTCAAAAGGCATATGGCCACGATCAAAGCAAGCTGCAGGTCTGATATTAAAAGAGGTTGAGAGGCAAAATGGCTTTGATGCTGCAGAATATACCAATGAAGTATATCACTAGAGTATATGTAAATAATACTTAGTGAATTTGAAAGAACAAATAACATATGGATGATGATAGGTGAATGAATGAAGCTATGTAAATATACAATGAAAGTGTGTTTGGAAGGGTTGCATCCGTACAATACAATTCTTCTTAATTGATTATAGAATATTAAGTTAAATAAACCACTACGCCAATTTACAAACCATATTAGCATGGGGCCATGCCTTTCATGTTTTGAATCTGGGTCATTGTGGTGATAAGTGCTCCATGTTATTGCTTGACCAAAACTTGACAAACTACCATGTGTCGACAATAGTCCCTTATCCTTCTTCATCCTCAAATTGAAAGGGCAATATTGTCTGTGAAGTAACTCTACCAATTCTGTAGAATTGGTTATCGGGGCAATTGGCATTGATGTGATCATTCTTGATGTATGACAGCTTTTGAGGTGCCCTTTTTTTCCTTCTTGGTATCCTTGCACCACTCTTCTAACACACACATCAGATCTTTGCGCAAAGAGCAATATATGATGGTTCTTTCCAATGCTCTTCATTTGAATCACTAGTAGATTCGAGCTTATATTGGTCTTGTCTTCATTCTCTAGATTCATTGCTCTGCCATAGGCCTTCTTGTATGTTGTTGATAGGATGACCTTCACTGTTGATCTATATTTAGCAGACCACCTGTAAACCAACATTTTAAAGCATAAGTTGGATTTTTTTAAATTTATTAACAAATTCTTTTAGACTTCTAATATATGTTGTGACCATACTCTTTTCTGGTTTACAATTATACATTTTTAAAATTATTTCACTGACATATCCATGCAACTTAAGTTGCTTTTCAAAAACTTCCCTTAAATCATCCCACTTTTCAAAACAACTTTTGTCAAATTCCATATACGAGTCTATTGTAACACCTAAAGAGTAGCTGGAAAAGCTTTTATCCAGTATGCTTCGTCTAATCGTCCATTGGCTATTCGCATTGTTTCAGATCTTACATTGACATACCAGGGCAATTTTTTTACTATCGACTAGTGGTGCTGGGCTTGCCGTTACATTAACAGCTTGTTTGCTTGGAAATATGAATCCAACCAGTTTTGTCTTGCTTTACTTTGATTTTCGTCTGCACTCTCCCTTGCCTCAGATAGAAGATTGTCGTTCGTGTCCATGTTAAAATACCCTCTCTGGCACTGTTGGCCTTGTCACGTCCCACTCCTTCCAAGCCTTGAGTGATCCTTGCAACCTACTTGCTCGAGTCACTTGACAATATCCCTGTCACGTGTTTGGGAGAGGAGTTAACTCCTATTATGACTGCTCTTCTGATTCACTATCTTTAACCACTCCTTGCAAACTTTGTGCCTTCGCATCATCCTGCAGCCTCCGCTTCTTTTTTTCTCTTTATGTAAAACATGTCAATCTTTGCACTTGATAACGACTGTGCTCCCCTAGCAAGCTTTCTAGCCTTCTCCTCTTAGCACTTAGAGGAGGTGGTTTTCTCTGAATGTGGAAGACAAAAATCGGCTCTTTTCTTCCTGTTGTTAAGTTGTTCCTCATAACACTACTAGCCCTCCTGTTTAATTCTTGGTCATGTTCATTTTCCAACTAAATAAATCTTCTTCCAAGGAGCCTCAACCATTCGATAGTTTCATCCTAGATTAGGTTGTTGTCTACATGCTATGGGGTCACTTGCATATCCTTGATTTTCTTCTTGATGAAGTCATTTATGGAAATACACCAGAGAACTGAAATCGTTAGCAAGTTCTTTTTCTTTGGCATGTATTTATTCAAACTTTTATCTTCCCATTTTTTTGTATTTTGTTTTTCAAATTTCGAATGTCTGACTGCAGAATGGTGATATCTGTCTGTGATTAACGGTATGATGGCACACATTCAACTCAACACAAGTGGCATACAGATGAAATTAAAAAAGTGCTGACAATCTAGATACCTAAATCTACTTCTCAGAAATAATTTTTTAAAGGCACCATATATGCACAAATAATCTGATATTTCAAACATAACAAACAACTACATTGAAAAGAACATTGCACATAATTTGATAAATAGGAATGCTTTGATTTATATCATATACATTGACATGGTCTTGATCATACACATGCCTCACACATGGATGGAGATCCTCAAATATATCGACTGGAGTAGTATGTGTAGGAGAGAACATGGTAGGTACAATGGTTAAACATAACAGCCCGCTTGTAACCTTACCATAACCATCACTAATCCCAAAAAATAAAATGGGTGTCGAGAATACGATTACATCTACTATACACATTCCTTTATTAAAACATGCTCATCTGTAAACTGTGCATGAGTAATTATGCCAAAATTATTCTAAAACAACTTGAGCTTTTTCTTTAGGCTTGGAGGGTTTCTTAGCCATTTCCTTTTGCTTGATGAAACCAGCTTCATCCATTGAGTTATGTTTTTCTTCCTTTTTCTGGAAACACAATTACTTGCGTGGCACTCGTGAACATGGCATGGTTTGTGTGCTAGCAGAGACATTTAAAGTCATGCTGTTGGATCCGTTTGTATTCTCATAATATTCCATATTAGTTATTTCTTCTAGAGATTATTTGGATCACAAAAGATATTTGGTGGACAACACTCTAAATTGCTAGACTTTAGATGTGTTATATGCGGAAACAATTATAAAGAAGAAATCAGAAACGGAAATGGCATTCATCCCTAAATCTACAAGCCGTATATAGAACTGTTAACAGAATTTTATTAATCTGAACACTTTATATGACATTCTCTCAAAGGGGATGAATGACTCTCTATCTTCTCTATGTACATGAATCTATGTATGCACATACTTAATTGGTGATTATAATGCAAAGAAATTGTTATGGAAGATGAATGGCGACTCTTCCACATGTAACCCTCTCTTCTGTTGGTTATGGATGGGCTGCATTAAGAAGTAATGGTCAGTCCTGGCCTGCAGGGCCACTGTTCCTCAACCCTGCAAGGAGAATCCTTTGAGTCATATGGGAGACTCTGCCCCACAAGGTACCGGGACAAAGAGTAGAGTCTGAGGAGATCTAGCATTTGTGTCATCATGTGCCAAAGGAAATATTGGTGGGGCAGCTAATGTAAGACTGTATAGGCTTAGAATTTCCACCTGGATCAAGAGGACACTGCCAATCTTTGTTTGGGGTTGCTTTGGAAACAAAGAGAACTTTACCCAAAAATAACCCAATCGCACTTGAGGTATACTTGTTTCAGAACTTGCAAAGTAGGCGGAAAGGGCTCACCCAAATAGGACCTCTTGCTGGGACATCAACAATAGGGTGAAATCCAATTGACAAATATTACATTAATACAAACGAAGGTCCGCCCTTAAAGATTAGGTAGCATATATTCCACAATGGTAAAATTATCCAAACATCATCCTTTAGAAACTAGAACTCAAATTCTTCTTTGAATTTCCGTTTTTTTGAAGTGCAGCAGGAAATACTCAGAAAAGAAGGCTCTACGCCCACTGATAACAGCTGAAGGAAATTCTGCTTTACGTTTTTTTTGTGGAACTTCAAAATAGGAATAAAAGCCATAGTTTTTGCCACGCACCTTTTTGAAGTGGTTTGGGCATTCGTTTCTCCAATATTTTCCCAGATGATATTTTGAGTTTAAATTAACAAGAAACTTCCTATGAGATCTGATGTTCAACCAAACATAAATCAAGTTAAACCACGCTTGTCAATCAAAGGGCAGAATGATTTGTTTTGAAAACCCTAGTCAAGACTCCTACCCCATCCCTGATTTATTGGACCTTCCTAAGTGGTCAGGCATGATTATTTACTTTAATTCATAGTTACCAGGAGACTCCAATATAGAGACAAGGACCATGTACCAGTCCCTGGCCCCACATTTTTTTATGACTTAACATTTACATACAATTTCGCCGTACCCTTATTCATTTACTTACATACCTTGATTTGAATGGCGTCTCCGTCCACATACCAATAACCATTACCCCATTACCCCACGTCTCTTGGTAACTATGCTTTAATTTAATGTCATAAATTCTCTAATTCAATTCAGGGGCGTTCCCCTCTGATATGTTCAGTAATAATTTTGGCTTTATAAAGTGCAAAACAGTAAACTATGGTTTTTTAAAAGCTTATTTAAGCAACTGTACTTTTCTAGTTTTGGTCAAATTTAATTGACTTTAATGCCAACAGAAAACACTACCAGAATGCATTGCCAAATCAACAATTAATTTTCCAGATTTAATCTTAATGCTCTTATTTGAAAATTAAGGTCTTTAAATGGCCCAAGTAATTTACTCACAAATTAGTTAAATATATGCTAGAATTTTTTTTAAGCTACTGCAGGAGGTACTATAAGATATGGCCAAAAATGATCATATTATATTAAACTTATGTTTGTGTTCTTCCAACTAATAGTTAATAGAACTTGGTGTGAGTTCAGAAATCAATGTATAAAAGTCTAGTTGAACCAATTTAGTTGATTTGACACTGGGAATGTGATGTCCCCAGTTGGAACAATTCAACAAAATATGGGGTTTCAAGGGAATCCTAGCCACAATTTGTGCAAATCTGAAATATTATTATGCTCAAACCCTAACTGCCCATATGCATAACTAGAATCAATTATCAAACCCTTATACCTTGCATAATTCACTGATTTTACAACCAAACCCTAGCTGTAATATGTATGATTCAATACACAAAACAAGCCCAACAATCTCAGCCAAAAATATCCATTCATAAATCAGAAGTTAGAGCTCCATATAACCTGTTAGCATATTAATGTAAATACCTTTGGGTTATTGACTAACATATATTATCTATGCACCTTGGTTAGTTGTTTTAACCACTTGGGTTAATAGGTTTGTTTTTACGGGCTTAGCTATTTTATGCTACCCAATGCTTGTGGTTGCTCCCACCCCCTATTTTCTCGGGTGGCTCTTTTGCCTATTTAATAGGCTTCTCATGTATTGTTTAGTACGCTGGTTAATTACATTTTTCAATTTCTTTGCTGAATCTAATATGGTCTCAGAGCTTACGGTGTAGAAAGCTTGGGAGGGACCTGTAGAACAAGAGAGGAGCGGTCTTGTCAGGGAAGAGCGTGAAGCGCCCGATGGAGAGCCGTGAAGAGAATTTTTCTTTCTTGTGACCAGTGGGAAAGCCAATAATCAAGAGAGAGGCATTAGGAGACTTGTCTTGGCAAAGGAAAAGTGGTAGGAGGTAGCAGAAGAGGCTCACAGGTCTGTTTTTTATTTTTCATGTGTTTTTCAGGTGGCCATTTTCGTTCAGTTTGAAAAGTAACCAGATTTTCATTTGGGCACTGTTTTTGGCGAGGGAGGGGTTTAAAATTTTCTATTTTTTGAGAGGAGATGATAGGAGCTGACAGAATTCAGTTTGATTGAGTATTTCTCCTGGAATCTGTGCTTGAAGTTTCACAAGTAGGTCAATTTTTTGATTCGCTGAATACTTTCATGAAATTTTTAACCTAAAGTTTTATTATTTCAATTATTTTTAATTTTTTAATTGAAATAAATCAAAACTTTAGCCAATAGGGGTTATTGGGGACCTATCGTTGATTATTAATCATGGAAGCGTTCGGGAAGTTAAAAATTTCATTGTTTTTTGGGTTTTTTATCTGGATTTGGACGGAGATTTTTTTTTAAATTGGAGTTGTAGGTTTTCTGATTTAATTGTTTCAGTGGTATAAAATTTGAGATCTTGCAAATTGATAAAGTTGTTCAGTGTCAATACAAAATCAATGTGTAGAAGAAATTTTTATTAAAGTCATTATAGTTTTCTCGATTCAATTATTTTCGTGAAAAACTAGGTCAAATGGCTAGTATTCAACACCTGTTACTACCAAATTTTCAGAAATTGATCAGCAAGAACTTTAATTTGTGGAGTCACAAGGTTTTGACGATATGTGAATATTGGAACCTTGATTAAATGGTGCTCAGTAAAGAACAAAGGCCTACCATTGGTTATGATGACTATGATAAACGTCATAGGGAGGCTCGTATATTGTTAAAACTGTCAGTAGCAGATAATCTAATCTCAGAGGTCAGAAATGCGATTATTGCATCAGTTTTGTGGACTAGTCTTCTAAATACCAGGCTTCTGAAGCTGGTAGGGTATTGTATTTGAAGAATTTGTTGTTTTCTACTAAGATGCAGGAAGGTGGCTCCATTTCTGAGTTTTTGTTGCAAATCAAGGACATCAGTGATCAGATGAAAGCTATGTAGAAGCCGGTTGATGAGCAATATTTGATTGTGTTGGTTATGCAGAATCTTCCACCTTCATTTGAGTCATTTGTGGAGTCCTTGCACATGATTGTTGAGACGCAAACTTTGGACTTTGAAAAATTGTCCACATTGCTATTGTAGAAGGAGAGACGGCAGGAGCAGACAATGTTGTCTACATCTATTTTTACAGAGTGCATTTTTCATCAAGGGAAAGGGTAAACAGTTTGGTAAAACTACTATTTCTCCTACAGATACTTCACAAGTGGTTCTAATAAGAGATGTAAGTGAAAAAGTTTTTACTGTAAGCATCCTGGTCACCTTAAGAAAAATTGCATGAAAAGACAACAGGATATGACTAATCTTAGAAAGAAAGTTCATCATGCGAATGTAGCTGAAGGTGAAGGCGATGAATCATCTCCTGATTTTGCTTTCATGGCTTCCAGTGGTAATTGTGTGGTGGATTGACCTTAGTACTTTGATCCAGGGGCATCTCGCCATTATACATGCCATAAGGACTGGTATGTGGATTTTGTTGAAAATGACAGTAATAATGAATCTGTATCTTTGGGAGATGGTAGGACTCATTTTGTGAAAGGGTATGGTAATGTTTAGATCAATTTTAATGGTGCAGTTCGGTAAACATTTAAGAATGTTAGGTATGTTCCTGATATGAACAAAAAATTGCTTTCCATTAGTGAGATCACTTCAAACTCTGATTTTGTTGTAAAGTTTCAAGGACAACAATGTTTAGTCACTATCAGAGGTAACAAGATTATTGCTGTTGGGATTGGTGAGAAAGGCTTGTATAAGCTTGCAAATCCATAGAGAGCAAAGGAAAGTGCACTTGCAACGGTTGATAGCACAAGATCACTATGACATGAAAGGTATGAGCATTTGAATTTTCAGTATTTGAGTACATTGAGCAAGACTAAAATGGTTAAGGGGATCCCTTCTATTCGGGATAGTCATCATGTATGCACTGGATGTCAATTGGGAAAACCAGCTAGACATTCATTTGATGTTGGTAAAGTTTGGAGGGCTAAGTGTTGGAACTTGTTCATGCGGATTTGCATGGTCCAATGCGGACATCTACCTTGGCTGGAGCTCAATATTTTTTGTTGTTGGTCGATGATTTCTCTAGGAAAAAGTGGGTATACTTTCTAATGAAGAAATCTAGTGAAGAAATCTGATTGTTTTTCTAACTTCCTTACCTGGAAAGCTATTGTTGAAAAACAGGTGGGAAGGTCAGTGAAATCTCTTAGAACGGATAATGGGGGTGAGTTCATCTCAAAACAGTTCAAGGAGTTTTGTGCCACCAAAGGCATACACAGATAGTATACTACTCCTTATACTCCGCAGCAAAATAGAGTTGTGGAAATGAGGAATAGGATAGTGATGGATATGGCTCGTTGTATGGTCCAATGCAAAAATGTCCCATATAAGTATTGGGCAGAAGCAGTGAATATGATAGTGTACATCCTCAATAGATGTCCTAAAAAAGCATTGGATAATATGACTCCAGAGGAGGCTTGGTCAGGTTGAACTCAGGATGTAAGTGATTTTCAAATTTTTGGTTGTGTAGCTTTTGCAGTTATTCCTAGTCAAAAGAGAAGTAACTTGGATGCAAAAAGCAAAGCATACATGTTTGTTGGGTACAATGAGCAGTCAAAAGCCTACAGATTACTTGATGTTTCTATTAACAAAGTTGTGGTAAATAGAGATGTCATAGTAAATGAATAGATGCCATACTTCACAGCAACTGATACAGTTTCAGATATTGAGTCATTGTTTTCTTCTAATGATTCTATTATAAGTTGTGGTGTGAAAGTTAAACAAGATTCTAGTTCATCAGTGGAATCACATTCCAGGGAGGGAATTGATGTAGGGCATTATGAGGTTTCAACAAAACAACCAAAGAAACCAAAGTGGTACACTGCCACAATGGAAGCATTAAAGGAAGGAGATCTTCAAAGTATGGAAGATAGAAAGTTGAGATCAGGAAAGCAGCTTAGTAATAGAGGTGAACATGTTAATTTTGCTTTAACAACTACAGTTTCACATGTATTTGAGCCTAATTTTTTTTCAGAGGCCAAAGGGAAGCATGAGTGGGAATCAACGATGCAATTGGAATATGATTCCTTGATGAAAAATAAGACTTGAGAGCTCATGGAGCTACCACCAAGAAAGAAATCCATTGGTTGTAAATGGATTTACAAGGTAAAATGCAAAGCAGATGGTTCCTTGGACAAACACAAACCCAGACTTGTTGCAAAAGGTTATGCACAAGAGGAAGGGGTTGATTATGAGGAGACTTTTACTCCTACTACAAAGATGGTAACTTTTCGTTTGATTGTTGCTATTGCTGCTTAGTTTGGATGGTAGGTTCATCAAACAGATGTCAAGAGTGCTTTCATGAATGGAGATCTGGAGGAGGAAGTCTACATGGTTCAGCCACATGGTTTTCAGGTTCTTGGTAAGGAACATCTTGTTTGCAGGTTGATCGAGTCCTTGTATGGGCTTAAGCAGGCTCCTCGAGCCTGGTATATGAAGATAGATACATATCGAGGGAATGTGGTTTCAAAAGGTGTAACTCTGAACCAACTTTCTATGTAAAGGTGTCTGGTGATGATATCTTGATTCTCATTGTATATGTTGATGATATAGCCATCACTAGGAGTAGTGCTAGTCTCATTCAACGAATGAAGGCTGACATTTGTTGTACTTTTGACATGACTAACTTAGGACTACTGAAATATTGTTTAGGTGTTGAGTTTTGGCAAGGTGATTGTGTTGTATTCATGTCACAAAATAAGTATGCCAAATCATTGTTGGAAAGGTTTAGAATGATGGATTGTAATTGAACTCTCACATCGATGAAAGCTGGAGCTAAAATGTCAACTGACATTTCTTCACCACTGGTCAATGAAATAGTGTATCGGTAGCTACTAGGTAGTCTCATTTACTTCACTACCACTAGACCGGATATTTGTTTTGCAGTGAGTTTTCTATCTCGCTTCATGTCTAAACCACAAGAAGTACGTTGGTTAGCTGCAAAACGAGTATTAAGATATGTCAAAAGATACTCTTGACTTTGGCATACTATATGAGAAGTTTGTAGATTTTGAGCATTCAAGATATTTTGACTCTGATTGGGCAGGATCAGTAGATTCAAAAAAATCTATAATAGGGTATGTATTCACTCTTGGTTCATGAGTTTTCTCATGGTAGAGCAAACTACAAACTACAGTGGCATTATTTTCAACAGAAACATAGTATAAAGTTGTGGTCAGTACAGGTTGTGAAACTATGTGGATAAAGAAAATCTTGGAAGATCTTCAGTTTGAGTCATCAAAGCCTACTCTGATTTTCTGTGACAACCAGTATTCTAAAGATGGTGAAGAATCTAGTATTCCATGTTAGGACTAAACACATTGAGGTTCACCATCATTACATCCAATAGTTGGTTACAAATGAAGATATCAGTCTTTTCTACTGCCCCACTGCAGAGCAACCAATTGATATAATGACCAAACCACTTGGTACAAACAAGTTCACAAAATTCCGAGATAAACTTGGTCTTGTTTTTGGTTTAGTCATTAAGGGAGGGTGTTAGCATATTATTGTAAATACCTTGGGTTATTGACTAAGGTATATTATCTATGCACCTTGGTTAGTTGTTTTAACTACTTGGGTTAATAGGTTAGTTTGTTTCTATGGGCTTAGCTATTTTATGCTGCTTGATGCTTATGGTTGCTCCCACCCTCTATTTTCTCAGGTGGCTTTTTTGCCTATTTAATAGGCCTCTTGTGTATTGTTTAGTACGCTGATTAATTACATTTTTCAATCTCTTTGCTAAATCTAATATGCCCTTATTGCTTTCATAATATTGTAACCAAAAATATCTTCTTCAAACAACTGCTTATCTTTCCACAAACAGCTGGAAAAATAGTACAAAAATTGCACAAATGTTTTACCAAAATTATGATAGAAATCACAGTCCACTTGTGGCTTCAAATAGCCGCACAAATATGTCAGAAAATCTCCCAAAGGGGAGTTGCCAAAATTGGGAATATTTGATATATGATACAGTTTTAGTTATCCCTCCTAGGGCCCCACAAAGTGACGCCACCCTTGAAGATGCTGCTGGGATTTGTGTCCTTCCCCAACTCTACTGTTTAGGGTCTCAAACCCTTTCAAACTGCGCTTTCCAACTTTTTATGGGACACCAATCAATGAATAATAAAATGATTATTTTCTACCTTTTTTTCACACCAACCGTCCTTCAAAAACCTTTATTGTTGCGGCCAAAATTATTATAAAATTATAGCGGTTAAGCATGGGATATACTGAGAGGGGGGTTGAATTAGTGTATCATATATCTTTTAAATATTTTACTTAATCTGATTTATTTTCTTTAACCACTTAATTATATATTCAAGATATGCAATAAAACTGAAATAATAACATGCACCACACAAGAGAGAGAGAAACCAGAGTTTTACGTGGAGACCCAATGTGGGAAAAACCACGGAGAACAATCTTAAGTATATGAATGAACACCAACTCAAATTGCAAAGTTCGCAAGCACCAACTTGCAGGAGCACTAACCCCTTTGTCGAGCACCAACACAACAACTATTTGTGAGCACCAACCCCTCTTATGTAAAACACAACTATCTCTCACTGTTGCTTTCTCAACAAATGATAGAACTCTACTATATCTCTTTCTATTCTCTCCTCTTTTCTTATATAAAACAATTACAAACCATGCACACACTTGCATATTGCAAATGGCTTCCCAAGTCTCATTTTATAGCTTTCCAAATGACCTTTGGCATTCACCCTTTGTGACCCTTCAATTCACATGGAAAATGGCGCCAAACTTGCATGACCCTTCGAATCTTTTCATTTGAAAAATCACATATGGCCCTTCATGAGAAAATGCGTCCTTTCTCTTTTTGTCTTTATCTGGTGACTCTTCAAATGTTTCAAGGTGACTCTTCATGGAAAAATGCACTCTTCCCTCTTTTGTCTTCACTTGATGACTCTTTGAATTCCTCAAGATGACCCTTCATGGAAAAATGCGTCTTTTCCCTCTTTTGTTTTTACCTTGTGACTCTTTGACTTCTTTATGGGCTCTCTTTTGACTTTATGCAACAAAAAATATAATCATTAATATTTAATCAATATTAATACACTTTAGCCAAAATATGAACATTAAAAACACCTTTAGACATTAAATGCTATGGGGCCTTTGTCACCAATAATGTTAGACTTTTGACATCAATGACAATATTTTCAACAACAGGAATTGGTTATGCCCTATCAGTTGCTATTTTGACCCTCAAAAAGGTCACTGAAACCCTTGCAAATCTGCCCTCAATAATTTATTATTTATCTCAAGCAGCTGAAATTTTAAAAATTCGTATCTTTTGGAATATTTGGAATTTCAACGTAAAAGTTAGCTCCAAATGATCACAAAAATAGTAGCTATCAAACAAAATTAGAATCAGATTTTTTCCTCCATGGGAAGTCCCCTGAAAGTTGTTTCGAAATTCTCAAAACCCTAGTCTACTGCTGAAATAATATAATAAATTTAGAATATTATCTAGGACACAAAATCACCTTAAATCATGTGCAAATCAACCCTCAAACAATTTGCCAAGCTGGAATAAATTGCTAAAAATACCTCTAAACCCTAGAAGAGGGTTTCGAAGCCAAACAACCCTCTTGAGAGGGGTTGCCACTCCTCCAAAGCAAGTCGCCACCCTAGGGGATGGGTTTCTATACCAACCCAAGCTTTCCAATCAAGTTCACCCACCTCTTTTACTTGTACAAATACAATCATGAAGCCTCCAAAGCTATTCACCAATCTTTCATACAAGGTGGTGTTACAAAACACTTTTGTAAGTCCAATTGCATGCAACCATGCAAATCTGAAGCACATTTACAGTCTTTGAGTAAAGCTGCTCTGAATGTAGGAATCAAGGTTTTCATCCCCAAACCTTTGTCACACTTGAAAGTTTTCATCCTCAAATTGTGGTAAACAAGTTTGACATACTTGATCAACAATTTCAATATCCAAAATCCATAACACTTCAAATAACATCTATCTTCCTTTTTATAGCCAAATTAGAAGATAATTCTCCCTTCCAAATATTTAAAAGATCATTCTTTATAATCTCTCTTAAACCTTAAGTGCCATGACCCTCAAAAGGGCCCCAACTTATGTGGGACTTGAATTAGACTATTTTTACTTTATTTTCTAGTATTTAAAAATACTTTTTATTTTAGTAATAATATTATTCTAATGACAAAAAGGGGGACATTACAGGCCTCATGAAAGTTCGAGCTTATCTTAACACCTTTGTATTCTTTTGGCTAGGTGATTAGCATGAAACAAAGATGCTGAAATTTGCACTAACAATACATTTTGTGTGAAGTGGCCCTTGATTCCTCTAAATTTTAGTGATAAGATTGTGCAAGATACCCTTAATTTCCTCCTTTATTTTGATTGATTAGTTTGTGAAAAAATTCTCAAAGAGACAATTGACTAAGTTTTCCTCAAATGGCCTTAATCTCATCAGTTTTTGTCAGGTTGAAAACTGGAGTTGAATCTGATATACCCAAGATTGAGAGTGAGTTTGAGTTCAAACTTGAGCCTGTACTGTGGTTGCCTGGCTTCTTTAGTATTCCTTCGCAAGCCCGAATTGCTAGTTCCGAGGCATATCGACATGGAAAGGTTTGCACTAAACACAGTTCAATTGAAGGGATTTTGGCTTTAATAGGGAGCAAGTGTGTATAGAATATTTCTACAAGATAGCCCTTTCACATGAATATTTAATAACTTGAAGCCTAATTTAGGCTTCATAAATTTAGTATTCCTCGGTATACGAGTTTATGTTTTGTCTCGAATCTAAACAGTCAATATTTCTAGCTGCCTACCTTGTTTTTAAGATCATGTTATTTCTGTCATGCATTCTTCTTCTAGTATGTTTGTGTTATCTACTCATCAGTTCTTTAGCAATTGTATATTGGTCAGTTAATAATTTAATTAGTGGAAAATTGAAACCTCTCTCTTACACCCTTGAAAAATTAATAGGTTTGTGTTTGGATGCATAAGTTGATTCTAGATCTAAACTGGCAGTAAGGATTTTATCTCTCAAAAAGTGTTAACCAGTTTGGAGTAGAGAACAGTTAGTGGTAAGGTAGTACATATAATAACAAATAGAATTTGCTCAACTTGTATGTATCAGAACTGTCTAAAACATTCAAAACGTTGAAATATTTTAAAGAGCTTGCTTTTGTTTTATAAAGTCATTTATGGAAACTACATTTTTTGGGAGTCAAATACATTCTTAGTTTGGGTACCATGGGTAGTCTTCCTAACCACTTCAAATATGAAATTATTGAAAGAGAGTATCTGCAGCCTCGTTAGATATGGAAAGAAAGTTTTCAAGAGCTATCTGTGACCAGAAGACAAATGAAAATAGGGATCATTTACTTTTTATTTATATCTTCCGTGGGCCATCATCTCTCATTTTTAAAGGACAGTTTTGCTAATTTTGAGCAACCTTATGCTCATATTACACTTGTGCACATTTAAGACCTGGAAGGATTGTTGTAATTTAATTTTTAAGAAAGTAACTTATCTAATTCCAGCACATCTTTTTCTCTAATTTTTTTATAATAAGGTCAATTGTTTGGTGAATTTGTTTCTGAGGTTCTTGTTTATTTATTTTTGATAAAATGTCAAAAGCATATATTAAAAAAAGGGAAAATCGGACTGAATCATACAAGAGGAGCCTTTCTATCGCATGGAGCCTTGTCTGCTCCAAATCCTTGTTCATTGTGGTGGATTTCATGCTCCAGCTCCTCTTCATCCAAGTGGATCAGCTGCTTGCCATTCCCTTTGCGAGACAACCCCATTGCCTTTAGTTGTGGGTTTTGAGACATTTTTGCATCAAGTAATTCTCATTCTTTTATAGATATTTTCACTTAAGGCAGGCATTGACGTTTGCTGTGAATGTTAGTTCTTTTTATAGATTTTAGTTGTAATCCGCAGCTCCTCCTGAGAACCATTACCTGAAGTAAACTCAAGGGCACCTGAGTGATGTGGTGATTAGATTGCAATCTGTGGTTGCATCTCTTGCAAACCTTTTGGTATGCTTTGAAATTAATATGTTTCGATTGCTTTGCAGGGTGAAAGTTGTTCCTTTTCTCCTTATTGGCATCAATCTGGACGGGTAGATCAGGGGTGAGACCTTGGAGTTTTGTTACTATAAACAAATAAATTAAGACCTCATTCTCTGTTTTCATCCAGTCACCCCTTCGTGGCTGTTTACAGTCTGAATTTCGTTCATTTTGAAACCATTCACACTCATCCAACTAGACTGCAAGGCACTTGTAGCTTTAATGCCAGACTTGATGGGTGGGTGAATAGTAAAGATTTGGAGACGATTACTGATTTTGCTGTTGTTTGAAAGCAAGAAATGACAGGCTGGAAATAATATTGAAGGAATGACAATGTAACTATATTTCACGATTTAAGTTTGAGATAGAGAAAACATTACAATATAAAAGCCAAAATGGCTATTCACTTCACATTCTCAGTGTGACTCTTCCTATTCCTATGGGAATGGAAAACAACTTATTGAATAAGACAAATGCAACTTAATGAGACAAAAGACACACAGGGTTAACAACTATATACAATATTGTTACATTCCCCCCCTTAATGTGCAGGGGTCTTTGTTAGACCAAGCATTCCTAAGAACTTTTCAATTTTTTTTCGTCCAAGCGCTTTTGTCAAGATGTTTGCTGGTTGCTATGCTATCAGGGAATGCTACAACTTAACACTGCCATCTTTCACATAGTGTCGAATTAGATGAAATTTGTTATTGATATGCTTGGTTTGGTCATGAAAGACTGGATTCTTTGCCATTTGGATTGTAGAAGTGTTGTCAACCATGACGAAACTTGTTGTTCCTGCAAATCTGAGAGAACTCTTTTGAGCCACAAGATCTCTCTAGTTGCCTCTGAAGTGGCCATATATTCTGCTTTTGGCTTGAAGAAATTGCTAGCATTGATTGCTTCTTGGATTTCCAACTAATAACTGTTGTTCTCAAATTCATCAGAAAACTCGAGGTGGACTTTCCATCTTCACGATCACTAGCATAGTCGAAATATGAATACCCAACCAGTTTGAAGTGTCCTGTCTTGGAGTATTTGTGCCCAAAGCTTTGTGTTCCTTTGAGATCCCTGAGGACCCTTTTTGCTGCTATCCAATGGCTATCCCTGGGTTGCATGAATCTTGAGAGGACACCAACCAAATGATATATCTGGTCAAGTTGTGGTCACATAAATCAGACTTCCAATGAGTTGTCTGTATTTAGTGGCATCAACCAAATCTATTGAATCTTCGGATGTCAATGTCAAATTGAGATTCTTTTCCATGGGCATGCTGTACAATCTTTCATTCCAAACTTGCTTAGAATGTCACCAATGTACTTTTACTGAGTGATGAAGAAATACTTTGGTTTTTGAATTACTTCAATACCCAAGTAGTAATGAAGGTAACCCAAATTAGTCATTTCAAAACTTTTCATCAACTTTGATTTGAACTTTGTAGTGTATCATTCATTGTTCCTTGTGATGAGCGGGTCATCAACATACACTACCACAAATACAATTGTTTTGTCAACTTTTTTGACGAAAAGAATTGCATCTTCAAACTCAGAACGTTTGAAGTTCATGTTCACGAGGTGCTCAGCTAGCTTGTCATACTATGCGCGAGGGCCTTGTTTCAAATCATACAACGATTTTTTCTAGTTTGCACACCTTGTGCTCTTGTCTGTTTACCGTAAAACCTTTGGGTTGTGTCATGTACACAGTTTCCTTGAGGTCACCATTCATGAATGCAGTTTTGACGTCCATTTGGTGAACTTTCCATTCATTGTGAACTACCAAAGCTAACATGGCTCGAATGGTAGTCCATTTTGCTGTAGGTGCAAAGGTTTCATTATAGTCAATTCCTTCTTTTTGAGCATATCCCTTTGCGACAAGCCTTGTGTTGTGCTTGTCAAGTCAGCCATTAGCTTTGTATTTGTTGCGGTAGACCCACTTGCAGCCATTAGGTTTACAACCATATGGAGGATCAACGATTTTACAAGTCCCATTTTGACCAATGCACTGTACTCATCTCTCATTGGTTTTCTCCAAGGTTCAAGTTTCTTAGCTTGTTTGAAAGATGCTGGTTCTAAATCAAACACAACATTGAGTTCTTCTGGAGAATCATTCAAGATGAGCTTTTCAATTCTATCTTGAATTTCTTCAAGGGACTTGTCTGATTGTGATGCAGTTGCATGTGCACTTCTTGTGCTTGTTTTTCCAACTTCATCATGTTTCACATCTTTCAATGTTTGAGTGGCCCACTTAGGCATCTGTTTTTTGTGTTTTAGGTGCTTCAAATTCATTCTCTGAAGTTCCATTACTTTTTGCCCTCTGTTCTGGTGGCTCATGTTCATTGTTTGATGAAGTTTCACTCTCCTTTATGAGTTTCAATCTCATGTATAGGAGACAAATAGAAAATCAATAGATTCCCAACTGTGTCCCCACTCATTGTTTGGAACATCCAAATCATTCTCTATAGACATCAAACTTCGCATACTTGTCAAGTCGACTCAGTTGCTGATCAATATGCTCTTTGCCCTTTGTAGTCTCACAAAAGACAACTTCTCTTGCGACAATAATTTTTTTTTTCTTTTGGAGGATTCAGGGTATCCCAAGTGGATGCATTTTCGACACTTGTGGTCCAATTTATTTCTCTTCTTTGGAATCAATGCATAACAAGTGGATCTGAAAATTCAAAGATGTCGCACTGAAGGAAGATGACCACACCACATCTCATATGGAGTCTTGGATTCAAAAGCTGTTGATGGCGATTTGTTGCAGAGGAATACTGATGTTTTAGTTGTTTCAGCCCAAAAATGTAGGGTTACCCCTTTGTAGTACAACATAGCACGAACTATATTCATCAAGTTCTGTTCATTCTTTCTACAACTCCATTTTGTTGCAAAGTGTAAGGAACTGTGAGATGGTGTTTGATCTCGTCTGGCTCAAGATAGGATTTAATCTTCTTTGAAATGAATTCACCACCATTGTCTGTCCTGAGTGTCTCGATGTGGGTTTGAGTTTCATTTTCAATCATGGTTTGAAACTTTTGGAAATTCTTGGAAGGTTTTTGATTTTTTCTCCAGAAAGTATATCCATGTCATCTGATTGTAGTGATCAATGAACAACATGAAGTACTTATGACCACCAACGGGGAGGATTGGAAGAGAACACAAGTTTGAGTGCACTAGTTGCAATTTTTTGTCAGCTTTTCGCTGTGACTTCGGGAATGATCCTCTTGCGTGTTTAGCTAAGATGCAAACTTCACACTTTTCATTTAATTTTGTGGGCAATGTAGGCATGGCAACAAAACCATTCTTTTGCAATACACGAATGCTATTATAGTGAGTGTGCCCGAATTTTGCATGCCACAATATGTTTCGAGACATTCCATCTTCCATGAGATGAGCCTGATTCTTTGAATTTGATAGCTCACCCTTGAGTTTGAGTAGTTTCTTTTCCTCATATCTAGTCAAAACGACTGCATTGTCTCTTTTTATCCTGATAGTGACATCACCATTATCCAATATAATGGAATGGCCTTGTTGCGTTATGAGCACTAAGGACAACAAGTTTTGTTTCAATTGAGAAAAGTAGAGAACATTTTGGAGTTTGAAATTTGGAAGCCCTAGACACTTGAGTCTTATTGTACCTCTTGTGGTTGCAGACTTGATCTATCCACGAGGTATATTGCACAACTCTCTTTGTTGAAATCTTCAAAGAAGTCTCTTCGGAAAGTCATATGTAGAGTGAAAACAGTATCAAGAACCCAAGCATCGAACCATGAAGAACTAACTGAGACACTTTGTGTTTCATCATTTGTACTAGAAAACACACATTCACTAGTGAATTGGGCAGATTTTAACTCTTTTGTTTTCTTTGATTTTTCCTCTTTCTTCTTACGGTATGCTTCAATTTTCTCCCATGGAGTTCTACATTCATGAGTCTCATGGCTTCCTTTTCTTGTCACATCGTTTGCAGTAGAGGTTTCGTTTATCATTTTGTTTTTGATCACCTTGATTTTCATTTTTGCCCACTTTTCCCTTGTACTTCTTGTACTTGTTATTTCCTTCATTTTTGGAAGACGTGGTCTTGTTTGATGTTTGGGAAGAATTTGCTTTGACATAGCACACACTTTCTCCATTTGTGGAATCGGTTTTTCTTCCAAAGGCCTTTTCTCTTTCTACCATCTTTTCAACCAATTGATCAAATGTGAGAGTCTTCAACTGATTGCTTGCTTGTAGAGATTCCAAGCAGGTTGAATAGCTGGGAAGAAGAGCTTTTATGAATGTGATCATATAGATGTCGATTTTGACACTCGTTGCGTCTACATCATGCTTGATGGCACGCATTTCTGAAACCAATCTCATCACATCACCATCTCTTAATTCGAGGTTGAACAACTTCAACTGCAACTAAATGAATTATAACTCTGAGTGGGAATCATATAACTCCTTTAGTTTGTGAAATGCTTCCCATGGAGTATTGCACCCCTGAATATGATGAAACACATCTCCATTAACTGAGGCCCTCATCAAGGCCAATGCTTTCTAGTTACTCTGCTTCCATGTCTAAATATCTTTTACATTTGTTGGCTTAACTGGTTGTTTTTCTTCGTCGCAAATATCGAACCATAGATCATTGAAGACGAATGTGTTCTCCACTTGCCAAGACCATTCTAACCAACTGTCTTTGTTGGTCAATTTTGTGCCAAAGATAGATCTTTTTTAAAACGAAGAAAAATTATTAATTCAAAAAGTAATTCAGATATACAAATTCTACCATGCCAGACATGAAAGCTATTAGTCCAGGCCTTAACACATGAAACATATCTAATCACAACAACCATAAACATGAAGTCAATTTAGATCTAAAATATGTTGGATATCTTGCTGGAGCTTAGTAGGCCACCATATAGGTAGGGGACCATAACAGACAATGCTATTATTATCCAAATCCCAATTGGCTAAGGCATTAACAACTTTATTTTGTTGTCGCAGAGTATGGGTGAAATAGATCTCTTGAAATTTAACTTTCAACTGTTGAATTTTTTCCAGCTCTCTAAATATTTGTCAGTTTTTACCCTTCTTCAATGATGGATTGGATAAGAGGTTAATAGTTATAAGAGAATCAGATTCCACCTGAGTCCTTTTCCACCCAACTTTCACGGCTTCTTGTGAACCTCTATAAACACCATTAATTTCAGCCAGGTTATTCTTTGCATAACCTAGTCTTATTGAGAAGAAATTTATTGATCCACCAGAAAGTCTACCTATTCCACCCATGCTTGCTTGACTTGGATTTTATCTAGAAGCTCCATCTATATTCAACTTCCCAAAGCCACAAGGAGTGGTCAACCATTTACCTTCACCTTTAGATTTTATCCTTGGTGTAAAAGCACACATTTGATGATTACCCAAGTCAAGGGATAAAATTGTAAGAAGATTGATCCATCAAACACACAGGTTTTGAGTATTTTTAATTTTGTACTTCATAAATTCAACAATATTCATCTTTATTGTTTCCCAAACAAAAGAAAAGTCCATGCTTTCCTATTGAATTTTTTTTCAGTTTTGTTCCTTTCAAACATTCCAAAGAAGAGTAATCCCATTCCATAAAACCGGTTTCAAATTATGGCGAGTCATAAGTTGCTTCATCCCTTCTCTGAAAGGTTCTAGGGCTTGAATTCCTTTCCAAGGAATTTGAAATAAGGTAGCCAGATGCTGCCACATTTCCATCACAAAGGGACATTGTATAAATAAATGAGTAGTGGTTTCTTCATCAGCTAAGCACATTACACATCTATAGGGTCCATTATATCCTCTTTTTATTAGCCTATCCCTAGTTTGGACACTTCTTCTTAGTAACAACCATACAAAGAAGATAACTTTTGGCCAAAGTTCAGCTTGCCATAGTTTTTTAAATATATCTCGTTAAGGGATGAGGATTTAGTTTGTACAAGGATGCATATCCATTTGAAACAGAGTAACTCTCTGTAGCAGTAGTCCCCCAGGTTATTACATGCAGTCCTTTAGAGCATGACGAATATCTAGGCTGTAAAATATAATCTACTAACCTCTTTTGATCTTCTTCCATCTGAACTGGCCACTCCTCAGAAGGAATCCATCAATTTCCAACCTCCCAATGAAAGCTACATAGTTGACTATAATGAGCAATTTTGTCACATCCTTTATTGTGAAGAACTTCCATTAAAGACTTCAAATTAGGGAACTATGTGATAATAGGTGGATGACCATCCCAAGAATGAGTCCAAAAGTTGGCTGATTGACCACTATGCCAATGATAGATTTGATTGAATGCATGGTTTTGAGTTTGGAGTTTTGAGTTTTTGTTAAACCCAATTGATTCTTTATCAGTCCAAAATGGTCCCCTTTTCTATATACCACCAAACTGATATACCAAACTTCTCGATATACCCACCCATCTTATATAGCAGTCGACACGTAGAAGAAGCTAGCCCTTTCTATATATTCAACAGTACATGAAAGAGGCCTTAAGGTACGTGAGAGCAGAGTGGTACGTGGTACCTATATGACATGTGAAAAGGATTCACCCTGTCATTAACACCGCCTTGGCAAGAAAACTTCATACATCAATATGCTCTGTTTTTCTTGATTTTTGGATTTACGTTTGTCGACAATGATGAATGAATAAAAGAATAGCTCTCCTTATTTTCGCTAAATTTTGTTGTTGTTTGCCAAATTTGATGAGAGTAGCTTGCTCAAGGCAATTAAATGAAAAATTGCTCCAAAATGTTTTTCAAATTAAATGATTTTCAAAATTTGAAATAAAGCACTTTTAAAAAAAACGAGAGTTTGCTTTTTGAATAAAAAGACATAAAATTTGTACTTTTCTCCTCCAAATTTGTAGCCTATGTGGAGTTTCCAATATCGGAAGAAATAAAAATGAAATGCAGGTTTTGACCTTATAGAAGATATCCTCCTCAACGAGGCTTTATGAGAGATTTGTTCTTGGAAGATTGAAGCAACGAAGAGAAAGTTTTGGGCGCTGCCACATCCTTCTAGGAGTAAATATAAACCACTAATATACTGCTTTGATATCTTTGTTTGAAGTGGAATGCAGTCCAATAGTCAGAATGAGACAAATATATAAAAAAGACTTTGACATAGCAGATTTAGTCAGTCCAAAACAGCATAAACTGATGCCAGAAAACCAAAACATGCGCCAAATTAACTTGAGGCAATCAATAAGACAATAACACCTTTCCACACGGTTCTATCTGATTTGCAGCAGAAACAATACCTCTGTTCAAAGCTGATATGCCTCAGTCAATTAAAATGTCCCTCCAATGAATCAAAATGTAGACCTGAGCACATTCATTGTGTAATTCGCTGTCAAAATGCCTTTATCAGGGCTGTAAAAGCAAGTGGTATGCAGTCAATATGCCTTGCAGGTTTGGGATGCATTAAGAACTATTTATCCACCTATAGGCTGACTAGTACACCATGCTGACTAATTTGTTCAGCTGAGAAGAAATACTAGGTCGTACGGCTAGAATAAAGCAGAAATAATGAAAAAATCATTTTTTTTGGATTTGATACCAATGACAGGCCGGAAAGAATATTGAAAGAATGATAATGAAATTATATTTCATGATTCAAGTTTGAGAGAGAGTAAACATTACAATATAAAAGCCAAAATGGTTGTTCACTTTACATTCCCAATGTGACTCTTCCTATTCCTAAGGGAATGGAAAACAACTTATTGAATAAGACAAATGCAACCTAATGAGACAAAAGACACCTAGGATTAACAACTATATATGATATTGTTACAAGAAAAATCCATTTAAAGTGTGGGGCAATCCTTGAACATGCCGCTTGATCTTGGAATGACGTGATTGTTTTATCATGTTGCTTGGTCTTGGATACCTGAGTCTACTGTGCTGCAAGTAGGTTTTATTTGGACCCTGATAAGGTTTATGGGCGTCGGTATGTGGTATTGACGCTGGGATGTGAGGATGTCGTGGATATGGTTGTTGCAGAGAATAATCATAATATGAATGAAATGAAAGATTTGGGTGTTGCAAAGAATAATCATAATATGAATGAAATGAACATTCATGAGACCAAGCAGTCTATGGGACCAAAAGCAATAATAAGGGCTGCACGAAAACAACCACTTGAGACAAGGCTGCTCATTAAGTTTGCGAAATATCCATTCTCTTTTTGAAGTTGGATTTTCTGTTATTAATCTTGATAATTATTTTTGTTGTTTTATCTTGTCTAGCCTCTTCAAACAAGACAGTCAAAGTCTCAAATTTCAAGTTATTGGTGTATTTGATTCGGATGTCGCTACAAGTAGGGCACTCTATGATGTGGTGCCATTTTGTCTCCACTAACCGTAAATTACAAATTAGACATGTTCTCTTTTCCCACTCTTCTTTAGGCGTTATCCACCTGCCAATTTTACATCTAAGAGGACGTGAGCTAGTCCTTAGTTGAGCCATCAACATTTTTGCTCCTATTGTAGGGTTTTTGGTAATGATCACAAGTGGGATTAAATTATTTGACATAATATTCTTTATTCCGTCCAAGTTTTTTTTCCACATGGTTACTTTGAATTTTTCTCTCAGATACATATTTATTTCCTCATTGGTATTTGGGCACTCTTGCATGCTAATGCCCTTTTTACTCATCCAATTGTTTTGTTTCATCTTCTTCATCCTACTTATCACTTTCTCCACTACCATTGTGGGCCAACGATGAGTCTTCATACTTTTTGTCTTCTTTAATTAACTTAGTATCCGAATCATAGCTCATGTCTCCAATGGGAAATTGTTTCAGCTAATAAAATATTATAAGAAAATGATGTTTTAGTTGAGGCTACCTGTTATTAGATGTTTTTGAATACTCTCTATCTGCCTACATTTCAGATTTGACACATTGCTGCTCCAAACTTCACATCCATAGAGCACCACTGACGCAGCAAGCAATCCAAACAAGGTCCTCATAATTTTCCAATCCCATAATTTTGCTTTCTTGCAGCTATTTTTTAGTAAGTATAAAGCCTTCCACCCCCCTTGTATTCTTTTGGTCCTACAAGTCTCCCAATTAAGCTTCTTGTGGAAATCAATACTAAGGTACTTGTATTCTTCCACAACTTCCAAAGGGCTTCATTTGAAAAGGAAATTAATTTGTTTCTTTTTGTTTTGAAGTGAAAAGATCATGACTTTGGTTTTGTTGGTATTCACTTGCATCCCAACCTCTTGACCAAAAAGCTCTAGGGCCCTTTAGTATTCTATCAAACTATGTTCTCTTTTGCAATTAGGATAAGACCATCTGCATATAGGATTAGCCTTACCACACAACTACCTAATTGAACAACCCCTCCAACAACATTTTTTACCCACTCCTCTAGTTTATCTATGTATAACCCAAACAATGTGGGGGATAACGGACAACCTTGTTCGATACCATTGTCACTTCCAAAGTATTCGGACATTCCTTTACTTTTTTTTATTTTGGCTCGAACTTGATCATGAAGCCTATGTACTGTTCTATACTCATCTATAACTCCAAGTTCCTCCATATTGCTTTAGAGTTTGTTTTTTTGGGCATTGTGTCAAATACTTTCTTGAAGTCAACAAAGCAACAAACAACTTATTTTCCTTGTTTATCCCATACTTCTATAATCAGGGGCCTAAGAGTGTCGCAATGGTTGATTGTGGAGTGTTTGGGTTTGAAACTTTTGCGTCCTTTCGTTCTTTTCCGTTCTTTTTCTACGCGACTACTAATTTTGCGCTCTACCATGCTCCCAAATATTTTTCTAAGAAGAGGGTTAATCATGATAGTACGATAGATTGATGGATTATTGATATCTATACTTTTATAGAGTAATAACGACATTGGTCATCCAATTGACCAGGAAGCCTACCTAAATGACACCATTGAATATTATTTTGATGTGTGGTGTGAGAATTACCAAACCCCATTTTAGATATTTTATTTGCAGCCCATCTATGTCTTGTGTCTTACCCATCGCTAGCCTCTTTATACCCTCTTTAATGTCCCATGTAGAGAAGAGGTCAGTGGTTGTGTTGATTATAGGGGGATATCTTTACCATGATTTTGTTCGTAAAGTAATTTTGCATAGTCTAACCATTGGGTATTTGTAATATTATTCTCTATTTGTTTTCTATTTTAATGTATTTCTCTCCAAAATCATTTAGGAATGTGTTTCCCTAGAGAAATCAGTTCTTTCCTCCTCGTGCTCATATAACTTTTCTTTTAGACCATATCAATTTTTCATAAGCTTTTCTTATTTGCTTTATACATACAAAGTTCCCTCAAAGTTATCTTCTTTGCGTTGCACTCTTCATCATTCCACAGATTTTTTGGAAAGCTACTTTTTTTCCCTCTCTTAGGTCTATTTCATATACTTAAGGCTTTGTGAATATATTACTATTTTCTGGGTAACTAGACGTGCATGATATACTATTCTTTGCTTACTGGAAAAATAGAGAAGCAGACAAATAGTATGGAATTGTAGGGATATATGGGTAACAATATAAATAATATAAGAGAAGGAAATCATGGACTTTAATGTGGAAAGTGGGTGAGGGACACTGACTAGTAATCCCAATAATGCCATTGAAAATAAGCCAAGGTGTAGGTGGGTGGAGAAAAAGCATATCGTATGAGTGGTTAGAGAATGAGTGGTGGAGAGGGGGAACAAAACAAAGTGATGTGGCTAGGTAAGGTAGAAGGGGATGAAGGCGATAAAAGGATAGCGGTGGATTAGGAGTAAAACATGATTTGGGATGGACCACTTGGGGACAAGGTTAGATAATTTCTTAGCAAAGGGTGATATGAAGAAAGTGGAAACGTGGTGATACTTCTTACTTTTTGGTAGTAGGCGAAGAATTCTTGAGGCTTGTGCAACTCTCATTGGTTGTGTTGTTGATCATGATTAGCTGTTTGGTGAGGCGATTATTCAAAGTCCACCTTGCTTTGTATTGTTGGAGGAAGCTCGAGTCGACTTCTGCAAATCACATGTGAATGGTTGTTGCTTGCATTTTATTTGTAATTTGCCAATAGGCCCGCCATGCCATTTTGATGATGGTTGTGATGTTGGAGGCTACACTCCCCTATAACTCCTAATGAGTAAGATATTTGTTTTACTATATTGGCCATTTTCTAATTGACTTGGATAGTGACCTTATTGCATGCTTATGATACCTATTATTTTTTGATGAGATTCTTTGTTATAGAAACTACACAACCAAAGGAATATTAATCACAAAAGTGGTAAATACATACCACAATGCAACATAGAAGAATACGAGAGTAGTCGAAATTTTATTTCATGGGTAGTGCTTAATACAATTCGTTTGGTACAAGGAGGCCCAAATACACAACCACCCTACCCAACATACATCATGCTATTTATATGACAAGAAGGCCCCACGGTTGTCGATTAAACATAACTATCAACCTAATTGTTCGTAAGGACTCATTAATACACTACCCAAAGCCAACAATACAATCATTAACAACATAACAAGGCTAGCTACCAAAACATGCAATTAATAATACGTTGATGACAATGACAATACTAACACGATGGTCTACATTATCCACCCATAAAATAAGTCAGAGACCCTTTCCACCCAACCCATATACAACAATGTTGCGCAGGTACATGCGTCCTGGATTTTGGTGACGTCCTAGACATTTTGGGGAAAGGAAGGGCGTGTCCCCATTTAATTTTTTTTTATATTGAAGCTTTTACCTTAAAACAACACCCCCACCAAAAAAAAAAAAAAAAAACAGTGTTATTTTTACAAAAAACATTGAACCCTAATACTGAAAGTACCCTAAAAAACTTTAAATACAATTTAAACCCCTAAATTTCATTCAATAAAGTCAATATTTCTGAATTGATGTCTTCTTTCTCTCTTAACCTATTTCACCATAACACATGAAAAAAAGAAGGGAAAGTAGTAGTTGAGTTGGGCAACCTCAAGGAAATTGCAGCTACACATCCCACATGTTAGAATTTAGACCCCATTGTAGTTCTGGTGTGGTGTAAATGGAATCTCAAGAAAGGGTTTAAACTTCCCCTTCCTTAGATGTGATGATGCAATACATGAACATTCACCTAAACTGTCTTTTGGTAAAAGTAGATGATGTCACAATAGCTTGAAGTGAAGAATGACCAATTTTGGCTCAATAAGAGTCCCTCTCAAGTGTAGCAAAGGATTTGATCAATGAAGGCTCTAACTTAGGGAAGGCTCTCCATCCGATTCTCACTTGGTAAACGACTAGGAATGATTTGTATATATTGAACTCCTTATGTAAGATCCCCAAAATGGGACCTAAGACTAAAATAAAGGATTTTCTACAAACTCAAACAAATCTGAAATAAACACTGAAAATTACAGCCCTTTAACCTTCAAAAAAATTTGTAATTCTGAGCAAACAATTACCAACTTTTACTCTTTTCAAATCTGCCTTTAATAATTAATTATTTTACCTCAAATATCCGAAACTTAGAAAATTCATAACTTCTGAAATACTTGGAATTTTAATATGAATGAGGACTCAAAACGATCACAAAAATAACAGCTATCAAATAAAATTAGTTTAAAAATTTTTCATCCACGGGAGGTCCCCCAAATGATATTCCGAAGTTCGAAAAACCTTAGTTTTTCATCCAAAACGATGCAAATAATTTATTGAATATCAAACCCTTGAAATAAACCCTCAACAATGCCTCCCAAGCCTTCAAACCAATTCGCCTTTCTTGGAAAAAATATATAAATAATTTTAAATATTTCTGAAGCATAAATTAGCCCAATCAACATGCAATCTCACCTCGAAGGAAACTCGCCTCACTAGGAAAATTACATAAAATTTACCTTAACCCTAGGAGAGGGTTTCCACCAATAACAAGGCCTTTTGAAGATGATCTCAAGCTCCCAAGCAAGTCGCCCAAGGAGAGAATTCAACAACTTTCCCTCATGAGCAATTTGCCACCCTTCAATGGCCTTACGAACCCTCTAATTTATTCGCCCAACTCCTCCAAACAATTCGTCCACATTAGGAACTTGCAAATTCGCATATAGAAGCTTTCCAAGGTGTTCACACAATTTTCGAAAGGTGGTGTTGCAAAACACCGTTATAGAATAACTAGTAGAACTTGAAGGTTAACATTCTTCAAGCATCTACTTTCAACAACCAAGCTTGACATACTTCATTATCAAATCCAAATATCCAAATTCACATAATATTCAAATGAATTCTCCTTCTCCTTAAATAACCTCCTCCAAGTGTAGTGCTCCAAAATAGAAAGAGGGTTAATTTAAAAATCAACTTAAGTCTTATAAGCCAAGACTCAAAACTCCCCCACTTAAGTGAAACATTCATAAAGTACTTTTTCTCAGAACATAACTCAAAATTAGAAATATAAAGTACATTATTCATTAGAAACTCTTCACAAGTGGTTCACCATGTCCCATAACCTTCTTCTACCCTTAGCTATCGGAAACAAGAATGGGCTAAGGGTCCCACCAAGATCTAGATCAAAAAATGGGGACATTACTTCTTAGGACATGACACACACTATGGTTGACCATGGAAAATAGCAGTAAGCGAAATCAAAGGCACGAGAAATCAGGGCAAGGTTGAATGACCCACAAAAATACACTAGACAAATTTAACGGTTTGCTGAATTTGCATAGGGCATATTTGGTGGTACACTTGTAGTTGCCAAATGCATCCCAAGAGAAAAATGTCCAGAAAGAGTGCAAGCAGCCCAAAAAATATATAGATAAGGCTCAAAATCTGAAATAGATGAATGTTGAAGACATCTAGAAGGCTCAAATGCCGGAGGAAGAGTATCGTAGGGTAGGAAATGTCTTAAAAATAGCCAAATATATGCAAGTGCACCAAGTTTGCAAAAATGGGTAAAAGGCACCATGGAAAAGGGTCTTCTACCAAAATTAGGTGTCTACACCTTGATAAAAGTATTTGGGTGGAAAATTTGAATGGTATTACAAGTGTTGTAGGCTGAATATGTCCACACAAAACTATGACTCGAATAGCATTTTGAAAACCCACAACTCCAATTACTATTTTTTTCCTCCAACAATTCCTTTAGATGTGAGGGCAAAAGATTGTGCAAAATAGAAAATGGAGTAAAAAATCACTACTGAGTTGATCGTACAAGAAAGAGGAAGAGAAGGGCATACCGTACAGATGTTGGATATGCGTCATACAATTGAGAGACTATGCTGGGGTGTACAGTGATAAAACAAGCACAAGACATATGGATGCACAATTAGAATGATGTACAAAAATAGGGGGACGCATAATAACAATCATGTAGTTGACCATATTGTGAGAAGCATGGGCATATGATTTATAAGGACAATTGCTGTACACGCTGGAAATTGTAGGGATAGCATATAGTTTTGCAAAAATGTGGGTGTATGGTTTGTGTGTTGGAGCGTATGGTTGATGTGAAGGGTGTATGGTTGCACATATGGCATATGGGTAGCATCCACGTTGGACGTACGACTGATGGAGAGGGCGTGGAGTTGCACACAAAGTGTATGGGTTGCATTCACGTTGGATGTACAACTAGGGTGTACAACTACACAAAGGGCATATGAGTTGCATTCAAGCTAGAAATATGGTTAATGGGGAGGGCCTACGACTGGACATTGGGCATACAGATTGTATTCAAGTTGGACATACATTTGCTGGGTTGATTAAATGGCATATGGAAAAACTGCTTGAATGTACACATTTAAACCATCTCCTTCATGGGCGTCCATCCCCTCTTTATTCTTACCCTCAATCTTGTACCTTATTTCATTATTGTTTTATTTTAACTTCTTTAAAATTGACCATACCTTTATCCGTTTGATTTTTATTTTTTTTCCCTTGGTGGGTCCCTCTATTACTTTTTCACTTGTGCGTAAAATATCTATATCAATCATATTGCTATCCTCCGTCCTTAGCTATATACTTTTAATTTGAATCCATTCACTGTACTTCTACACTTTGTACCGTCCGAATTTGTTGGTCACTCTGGCCAATTATGGATTTTAAAAATTTATGACTTTACTTCTCATTGACCTTTTCTTTTTAATATAAACACCCGAAACTTGAAATTCTCATGCCTTAAATCTTTATTATGCCTGTGCTTCCTCTATCTTCTTAACACAAATTCCTTTGATTCAAAATTCATGCACTGTAAGTATTCATCACGACAATGTAAGCATTGGTTATGATAATAATTCCTTTGCCTCAACATAGCCTCATTTGACCAATGTGCCATGACTTTTTGTTGATCCAAGGTGAGCATATTTGCATCTGAACATACGTGAAACATTGACCATACTTTACCTTCCAGTGTCATTTTATCCTTAGACCTTATGTGCATGCTCATTGTAGTCGACTCTGTGAACTTCGTGTCGGCTACCCTTTCAAACAGGTGGGCCAACTTATCATCAAAATTTGTATCCTTGATATATTCTTGAACACTTGTTGATAGGCTAATTGTGATGTTGACGGTTTAGGACTTGGCATCACCAACATCTTCTTTTGGTCATCTTGCTGGAAACCTTCGCCTTATTCAACCTCCATAATCTTGACGCTATTGCAATAATGTTGAAGCACTTCATATGTTTCCATCTGTGAATGGAACAAACCATTGAGAGAGTTCGTCTCATCTTCCAAGCACGATTATAACTTCAAGATGCCTTCATTGTTTGGCTCCATCATACCTCAATTTCTATCCACCGTGCACTCTTCTTCAGAGTCCAACCTTGATGAGGCTTCTTCCTCACTCTCGCTTGATTCTTCAAATCTATGATATAATTCCAGCCTTTGTTTTCAATGGAGATCAAATTCTTTTTCTAGTTATGTTCCGCTTTGGTTGCTATTAGTTGTCCCTGACGTAGTAGTGCATCATAGGCCTTCTTTTTCAAGGAGATGACTACAAAATTTAGTATAAAGGGTTGGGTGCCAATGATTACATGTCGGGCCATAAGAACTTCCAACACCCTTTTATAGTGTTGATTGACTCTCACCAATCAGAAGGTCGGCGGCCAAATAGTCAGCTTCTCGAGAGTCTTCCAAGGCTTCTCTGCAAGAACATTCATGCTAGAAAAATCGACGACAATGGTGTTTGTTGAATTCATGCCCAAAATTTCCATATGCATGACTATAGACTGTTGACCTAGATTCATCATCATGATCATAGGATCAATCACTTGGTCACTTGCCAATGGGGGCTCTACTATGGGTTCATTATTGTGATTCTTGCTTCCCCATCACTTGAACCATCTGACTCGAAGTGCGCCATATGCTCCATGTCATGACCAACGTCTTTTATGGTAACAGTTATAACATTCTTCTGTTCTGGGATGCTTTGAAATAGATCTGTTGCCTTCACAGGTACAATAGTCCACAAGACTTGTCTCATAATTTGCATTGTCTGACTCAAGTTGAACAGTTACCATACCTGTGTGTTCCTAAGACTTTTATCATTCTTCAAACATTACCCTTTCAACTTCCTCACTTGCTTCGGCCAACCTATCCTTCACCATACGTGGATCCAGGTAGTAAGCTTTCCTTGCCTGTGCTTTGGTGATTTCCATAATCTCGACCTAGGATACATCATTCATGTTGATGTTCACTTGCTTTGGACAATTGCCATTGTTATGGTCAATGATCCCACACCATCTATAAAGAACTCCAACATTTTGATTGGTAGGGATTTTTTTTGCAAAAGGGTCCAACTCATTGCACTTGCGACATTGTATAATTGGTTGACCTTGGCCACTGTATTGGATCTGACTATCGCTTCTACTCATATTGTTTTGGTGTCTATTAATATTTCTTGGGTTTCGATCCCTGTTAGGGGCGCACTTGGAGACACACCCTTATTCTTTTGAGGCTTCATTGGGGTGGTAGGTGGTGTCAATGGTTCTTGAGTCAAGAGTACTTGGGCACCCTTATTCTTTAAGTTGTACGCTGAATATTATACTCCATGGCTCATAACTTGGGAAATATTGCAGAACATTTTCCTTGGACAATTGACCTCGGTATAATCTTTTGTTATGCTATTTGTGCACCAAATGTCCTTTTTTTCTTCCCCAATGCCCTTTTTTAACTCCATCATATAGAGCATATCCCTCCGAAGAGCCTTAACTGTCACTGGATTTAGAGTTTTAATTTTGCTTCTCCTTGAGTGTGAGGATGTCTTGTTTTTGCTTTAAATATCCATGGCTTTGTTGTGTGTGTCCTTGTAAGAGGTGGGATCATTTTCATCTTCCTTTGCAATGATGGTACCAACCCTTCAATGATCCTTCTCTTCTTCAAGTCATCTGCTACTTCTTTTTCAAGTTTGCCTTCTCCTCGAGTGTGAGGATTGAAACAACCCAATTTTTTTTTTTTTGGAATTGCTTTATCAAAGTATGGTTTGGATTGCGTGTAGGGCCCAATACCTCGCTTGTTGATGCAAGCATTGTTCATTCAGCATGCCCATGTACGTGCAATTGGAACCGAAGGAGGTGATTTGAGATAGTTAACCAGGGGTAAATACCTACAAAGGATGCTATGAGGAAGCAGGTTGCCTAGAAGGATAACTATGGAGTTCGGGGTGTATCGGTGTACAAGTACATGGATAAGTCTTGAGCACCATACATGGCAATAACCTTCCACATAGGATGGTTTATAGGTCCTTAACTCTTGCTAGGTATCTCATTCCCCTCAGTAGGTTTCGGTTCCGCTATAGGATGGTTAAATGGTTACTCCCTGAATGAATCGGAAAAGACAACTTTACACCTCCTATGTTACCGTTCAGTTATAGCAGGTCTATGGAATGAAAACCAAGGTCTAAAACTATTATGAACTATCATGTATACTGTCTAAGATGCTAATCATAAATGTAGCAACCAACTTTTTGATTAAAGTACATGTAGATTTATACTAGGATTCCATAAGCATACTGTAGAATTCATTACTGTCCATAAGAGAGTACAATCATAGCAAATGAGTGAAAGTTGGAGCATTATAGCCAACTGAATTGGTGCTACCAACGGAGGGTAAATATCCTTCTTTTTGGCTCAAGGATCATTGCACCGTTGCCTTGTTTATCTTAACTCACAAGTCACCCATCATTAAATTAAAATATAACTAAATTAGACTTACTCCTTAAAGCCTTAGAATTTAAAATGGTTCCATACTTATATAATCTCATGTTGTTTTCAATTTATTAAACATGAAATGCCTCAATTTGATTAAAGAGTAATGATACAGCTTGTGATCACCTCTATGGTTCCCAGATAAGGTATAGTGGGCAGCTCATAGTTTGATTTATGCAAAAAAGATCATGTTGACAAATAGTCAATGTGTGTATAATTAACAAGAAGAATGTGTTGATATAAATAAAATGTGTATTTCAGCAAAGTATGTATTTTCATACCATTAGATTATTCAATAAACCCATTATCTCTAAGATAGCATAGAGGACTCGGCCAATACCTAACATGACACCATATAATTGGTAAACTATTGTGCAACTTAAAGGGCTCAAGATGATTTATACAGCTGTGGTAACGTCGTTAATGAACTTCACATTACACCAACTTACTTAATTCCTTTATAAAATCCAGCCGTGAGTCAACATAGTGCAGCCAATATTATATTATCAAGTTAAATTCCAACCATACACATGATCAACATAATTAACAAGAACCTTAATCAAGCTAGTTTCTTGCCATTTCCTAAAACAGGGATTTCATTTCAATAATAGACCAAGTTTCGAAGTAGGAATCGTTCATAAAGAAATGTATCTACTTATAAGAGCAATACGATTGCAAAATAAGCAAAGTATGAAAAGAATTACTAACATCATAAGACTTTCCTCATGGACTTGGTATTGTCATTCATGCTATCCGCAAGTATCATACTGAGGGTAAGAAATTCAAGCCTTTGCTTATTAATGAAGTTCAATACTAAGTCCATATTAATAATTACAATAACATTAAGAAGATTGAGCATATCATCTGGGAATGTAACTCAACAGTATATACACTTTCAGCCAATATGAAAGAGTTTAATGCAAGACGTTCGATCCTACCTTATTCCATATAAACTACTACCAACAAGAGGATAAAGCAGTAACAGTTTATTAGCAACTTAAGACAAGCATTAATGCCTACCCTACTACATAATGGGCATAACGTTCTACCCATCACTCTACAAGGAAATCCTTTTAGAAGTTAAACATAACCTTATAACCAAAACTGGGCAGCCTTCAATTTATATACAAATTCTAAATTTTATGCATTTCCAGCAAGGGTAATAGATATGTAAAATTAAGAAAAATGTAATCTATCAAAAATATACTGCTTACCAATAAAAGTACATACCTCATACGCAGCCGTTCAAGTTTAGAGTAAACCGAAACAAGAACTAGAATGGTTGCAACGAGTTCAATTCTTTATGTTTCCTTACCATTGTCTTTCTCATAATAGAACAAGAAGTCAGCTGTATCTGACTGCTTATTACATACAACTATTATACGAAACATGATAAGATGTATATGTAAAAGAGCATAATCATAAACATAATTCTCATAATGCATTTATCATGGTTTGAGTATTACTAATTACTAAATGTAAGGAATCAATAAGACTTTACAATCTAAATACTAAAGTAGTAACCAATAGATCATAACTAGTTATTCAATTACAGAAAGATATAAATAAAGGATTTCAGCTTCAACACAGAAAGATATAAATAAAGCATTTTTATTTCAACACCATATGTCAAACATTGTATAACTTTAACTCCACTAATAGCATAAGCCTTTACCAAAGAGGCAATAATTAGCATATAATGATTTCAAGGTAAAACTAATCAATATTAATAACTGTAATTGATTTACAACTACACTCATTATGCAAACATGGAAAGATTAATACAATTAATGCTAAAGGAAACATATGAAATAACTTATACCATAATGTTTACTGAGTTTGTTATGTCTGTCCTCGAGATCATTCAGGAGTATGAGTAGCATACGATCATGACAAAACAAGCCCTCCCAACCAGCCCTATGAGTCCAACCATCGGTGGCCCTTACCATCCCATTCATCAATTGTATGATGGGTTTCGGCAACCGATGCTAGGAAGGGATTTAGAGCAAGTTGGGGTTCTCTAAGTCATTGGACGACTCAAAACAACAGTAGAAATATGCAAACAAACAAGTGACCAACAGGGACATCATCCAAAGACAAAACAAAAATAAACCATTTGAACGACATTACTACGAATTGGAAGTGGAGTTGATCTATTCGTAGTCAAGTTCGAAAGTCATAGAAATGGATTTATGTACTAAATCCAAGTCCATAACAATCGCTGTAGCTGTGCTTGGAAATCTTCCAAGTGCAGGGTTCGCCATTGGACTTCTCGACTACCAACCCGCACTTCATGCAAATAGGTCCATGGTTATAAGCTCAGATATTTAAGTCAAGGAATTAATATTCCAATAACAATAGAGATCAAACGAAATATTTAATACGTCATTAACTAACAATATAATAGAGTGCGAATGCATAACCAACACAATGCAAACAATCAACCCATAACCAGTTAACACCCACTTCACAAGAAATCAAAGTGCCAATACAAAGGCCATAGTTATTAAAAATGTAACTACTGAATTTAAGGATAACAAGCAAGACTTTATAATGGTCAATATTGCCCATACATATCAAACTTTGACTTCCAACGAGTCCCATCTTTTCCAAAATAAACAATAATGAGTTCAAACAATAAAACAAAGTTTGTACAACAAATAAAAGGCGAGGGAAATTCGATATGATGATTTGTGGGTTCATCATGAGGTCCTACGACCTCTTAATGAACCCCGAAATCTTTATATCGAGGTCTATCGATTTTAATAATATCAAAACAATCCATCAAATGATTTAAGTAAAAGTCAATGCACCGCTTCAGGTTTTGGAAATTTTTTGCTAAGGCTTCGCCCCAGAACCCTATGCAGGGAATGGTCAGATTACAAAACATACAATAAATCTCAAGTGAAATATATATATACATAAATATACTACTTAAACATATAAAACCAGTTTCAACATGTAAATCGAAGTCATTAAATTGATTTAGCAGAACCCATATATGATTTAAAAACCCTCGTATTTCCAACAAATAAAAACACCCAAATCGATTTACAAACCCTCATTAATCAATCAAAACCCACATAATGTTTCATACAGAAGAAAAGGGTATGTCGACCTGGTTTGCAAAGAAGACTAAAATTATCCATACAAAATAAAAACGCAGCAGGGTATTGATTAAATTTTTAATGTGAAGAGGGAAAACAACCCTCAAATCGATTTATTCAACAAAATTATAACCTAGATTATTATATACAAAAAGGAAGGGTACTACGACCAAATTGCATACACAAAAAGGTTATCTAAATCAAGACCAGCAGATTATTTAGCTGCAATGGTTATGCACGGGAAGGGTTTTATCTCCCTAGGCGCTCGATACTCGGCATGAAGTCTCACGACTTCATGTGGAGTATATAACGACCCAAAGTTTCCTTTATTCCTTCAAATCCATACAACCAACAATAAAAATACATTATTTGACTTACCTGTAGATTGCAGGTTGAAACACAAGCCAAATGGGATAGAGAACCGACGCTCTACCTCCCAGTCTGCACAACCAAAATAACCAAAGCAAAAAGCCCTTTTACCTAGGTCTGTGCAGCCCAAAAGAACAATAGAAAATCAAAAAGCCTTTGTACGTCTCTTCCCCCCATTCTCTTCTGCCTTCTCTCCGTGTCCTCTCACCGACCCGCCGTCAATCTACCCCCAACCGCCATACATCCCCCCCATGCCTCATTCATATCCTCATTCAACGCTGAGGAGAGAGAAATTCCTCCAAAATCGTCGACCACATCCACCAAGGTCATCAAAACGCGCCAACAGGCATTAATGCAAAGAATCCCAAAAAATCCGCCAAAACAATAAACAATTTAAATCCGAATAATATGGGTCGAGCCACATCTCATTCAAATTAATCAACATAATAGTCCTTATGGGGGTCGTGGGGAGGGGGTTTAGACAAGTCCACAAACAAGTCCTAGTCCTAGTCACCATGTTGACTGGTTGGACCAAGGTAGGGTCATGGGTCGATGGGCTCGTGGTGTGAGAGAGAGACAAAGGGTCGGAAGTATAGAGGTTACGTCAATTAAAACATAACCAATCTGTCATTAAATCAAACACGCAACAATACAATCGACAATTCAACTTGAGGCACGAAAGACAACAAGACAAACACAACACGAAAAATGACACAATTGTCCAATGGCTTGGAACTGAAACTAAAGTATATATATCTGTTGGAACTCATTCGACTGCTCAAGAATCACTTCGTCTTCCCGGTTCTCGAAATCGTCATCCAGCCTAGCTCATGTCAGGTATCTGCAACCACCAAATATAACATCAACAACACTTGAATGATGAATAAACAATATGATACATCACTGTAATAAAATATTAATTACATCAATTAGTTCATATATCAGCTAATGCAATAATTAAAACCTAACCATGTCTATCAACTTGCAGTCGAAACATCATTATATCAAAGTCCAGTAGGATTGTATTAGTTAGGTAAAATGTACTGCATAATCAGCTATACATTCTTTTTTTAATATTTAAATAGTCATATAAAGTATTGAATGGTGGGGCCATAATATCCTAACCTCCTTAAAAGGGAGTCATCATGGCAACTATTCAAACCACCAGGAATAATGTTGCCTGAAAAGATGTGCATCTTCCCAAGTGGCGCTTCTTTCACTCAATGGGTCCCATTGAACTAAAACTTGTTGTATATCTTTGTTTCGCAACTTAATGTTGCGATGGTCCAGGATTCTCACTGGTTCTAATTGCATCCTTTCCTCTGCCGTGTGTTGTAGGTGTTTCCAATCCAAGACATGAGAGAGATCAGGGATGTATTTTCTTATTAAGGCAACATGAAATACATCGTGAATCTGGGATAGAGGAGGAAGAGTCAACCGATAGGTAATAGGACTAATCTTTTTCACAATGTCGAAGGGATCGACAAAACGTGGAGCTAGCTTGAAAGTTTTTTCGAACTTTATTGAACTTTTCTGCAGTCTAACACGTAGAAAAACTTTATCACCCATGTTGAATTCACGTGGTGTCCTTTTCTGGTCAGCATAACTCTTTTGCCGGTCAGATGCAACTTTCAGATTTTAGCATATTAATTCCATTTATTTGTCATATTTCAACAATGTATCAGGGCCAACAACAACCCTATTTTCCAAACTATCCCAACCAAGCAGGGTTTTGCAATTTGACCCATATAGAGCTTCAAAAGGTGCCATTTTTATTGCAGAATAATAGGAGTTATTGTAAGCAAATTCAACCAAATGGAGATAATCTTCCTCTTTTGTTTGCTGGTTCATGACATACATTCGCAACATGTCCTCAACCACTTGGTTGAGTCTTTCTGTTTGGCTATCCATTTTCGGTTGGTAGGAAGAACTAAAATCTAACCACGTTCCAAAAACTGCTGTCAAAGTTCGCCAGAACTTTGACGTAAACAACTTATCATGGTCTGAGATAATTACTTTGGGTATGCCATGCAGTTTAACCACCTCTTTTATGAAACGTTCTGCAAACATGAAAGCGTCATCCGTTAGATTTTCAACAATGAAGTGGCCAACTTTGGTAGCTTTGTCAATTACTACAAGAATGGTATCATGCTTGCTGTGTGATTTAGGCAACTCCGCAATAAAATCAAGTGACATTATAGCCCACTTTCCTTGTGGAATATCATGAGGGTACAACAACCCTCCAGGGTGGCAATTTTCAACCTTAACACTGGCATTCCAAGCATCTTGCCACGAAATCAGTGACATCATGTTTCATACTAGGCCAAAAATAAAGTCCATTCAGCTCATGTGTCATCTTTGTGACACTAGGATGAGCATAGTGAGGTGTTGTATGTACTTTTTTCAACACAAAATTTCGCAAGTCACCTGACTTGGGTACAAAAACCCTGTTGATGTGCCTTACAAGGCCATCTTCTGCAGCAGAGAAGTCAACAAATTTCTTTGCCAAAGGCTTGCCAACCAAACCTCTCTTACTTCTTGGTAGAATTCATCCACAAGCTGTTGTTTTAGTACGTGTTTGAAATTTATTTGCAGCATAGACAAGGCAACAAGGTACGTGTATTGATTGAGCGCATTAGCAACACGATTTTTCTTACCCTTGACATAAGATATATCCATGTCAAAGTTACTTAAAAAGTCCAGCGATCTTCGCTGACATGCATTTAAATCGTCTTGAGAAAACAAATATTCCAGGTTGTGATGATCAGACTTCACCTTGAAGGTCTTTCCCAACAGAAAATGTTTCTATTGTTTTAAAGCATGGACAATGACAACAAGCTCCATGTCATGCGTGGGATAGTTCTTCTCATGCTCCTTGAGCTTACGCGACTCATAAGCCACTACTTTACCATCTTGAGTCAAAATGCCTCCATAACCTTCCTTAGAAGCATCAACCCACACCTAAAAATTGCCATTAGGGTTAGGAATAATAAGTATAAGTGTTGTAGTTAGCAACACTTCAGTTTTGTGAAAGCCTCCTCACATTGATGCATCCACACAAACTTCTTTCTCTTGCACTGCAAAGAAGTGATAGGATGGGCCACGCTAGGAAAATTTTCCACAAACCGTCGGTAATAACCAACTAAGCCAATGACGCTGTGCACTTCATGCATGCTAGTTGGAGCAGGCCAATCCTGAATGCCATTTATCTTTGTTGGGTCTACAACAATGCCATCTTTTGAAATAATAAGGCCCGAGTAGTGAATTTTAGATTCATAAAAAACACACTTGGAAAGTTTTACGTACAACTTATGTTGTCTCAGCCTTTGCAAAACTAGATGAAGGTGCTGATCATGTTCAGCTTCATTTTTAGAGTAAATAAGAATATCATCAAGGAACACCAGCACAAATTTTTCAAAAAATCTTGGAACACACTATTCATAAGGCTCACAAATGCAACTGGAGCATTAGTTAGCCTAAACGGCAATACTGTGAACTCGTTATGCCCATACCCAGTTCGAAAAGTTATTTTATGAATGTCTTCTTTGATCCTTAACTTATGGTAGCTTGATCTTAAATCGGTCTTTGAGAAGACTGCTGCACTCTTCATTTGATCAAATAAATTATCTATCCTTGGCAAGGGATATTGATTTTTGATCGTTACCTTATTGAGTAGGCAATAATCCATACATAATCTTAAAGTTCTGTCTTTCTTTTTGACAAATACAACCAGAGCACCCCAAGGAGACACACTTGATCGGATGCATCCGCCATCCAAAAGTTTTTGCATTTGCACCTTTCATTCCTGCAGGTCAGCCACGTTCATGCGATAGGGAGCCTTAGATGCAGGGGCAGATCCCGACATAATATCAATTGCAAAGTCAAATTCACGCTTAGGTGGCAACCCAAGCAATATTTCGGGAAAAACATCCATAAACTCGCTTAAGATAGGGAAATTTGGGCAAACTAGTTCCTTATCTTTAGGTAACTCTTGCAGTTGGACTGTGTAAAGTTTATAGCCCTTTCTAACAACCCTTTTTAGCTGCAAGGCTAAAAGTGTCTTGTTTTTCAGGGCTTTGAATAACTCACATTTCTACAAGCCTCCCAAGGTCATTAATACACTGCACTCGTTTACCAACACAATCAAGCGTTGCTTGGTGCGCTTGTAGCCAATCCATTTCAAAAATGAGATCATATGACCCCAAAAGTGTTAGGAACAAATTTACCTTGGTTTTGAAGACACCAAGGTCAATTTTAGCGTGTTCCAAGCATTCTTGAATAGGTACACCTTTTTGCCAGTACCGAACTTGAGCTTCCAACCTTCTCTTATCATTACAGGTTCAATCTTACATTGTTTTGCAACATTAGGAGATATAAAACTATCGGTTACACCCGAGTCAATTAGAATAGATATAGAAAAACTATTAATAGTACCTTTGGTTTCTATCGGGGTAGCTTGCAAATCAGCATTGTGATTGTCTACAATTGCATACACCCTGGGTTGGATGATTGGTCTAGTTTCAGTTTGGCGCAATCCTTTTTGTAGTGGTTATCACTACATTCTCAGCATACAACCCTAGACGAGCTACTGGAACACTATTTGAACCTGTGGCTGGTCCACGTTGATTGTTTTGGGGCTGTTCCTTCCTGAAAGACCTTGATTTAGATGAACTTTGGGACTTAAAGATTATGGTCGGGTTGAAAAAATTGTTAAAATTCTTGTTATTTCCAGCAAATCTGCAATTTCGATTTGATTTTTTGAAGTTCTTAGTCACAGGAGAGATTTTCGGTCTTAGATTGCAGTCTATTCAACTTGAAATCCTGTCTCGCCTTTTGATGAGACCTCTCTCTCTTCATTTCGATAAGCTAATTCAATGGTAGTTGCCAAGGTCCTCGAATTTGTCATATTGACGTCATGCATCAATATCTCTTTAAGCCCAAGCTTGAATTTGGTGATTTTTGTCTCCTCGTCATGCATGTAATTCATATGACGTAGCAGATTTAAGAATTTGTTTTCATGTTCAGAAACAGTCATGTTTTCCTGTTTTAGCAGCTGAAAATTAGTTATTTTCTGTTCTTTGTAGTTGCCATTCAAATACCTTTTCTGAAACTGCATTTCAAAGATTGTCCAAGTTAGATCCATTGGTTGGTATCCCTCTATTGCACAGAGGTGATTCCACCACAACGCTGCAGGTCCAACCGGCTAGTAAGTTACTACCCTTGCTTTCATATTTGATGGCTTGTTATGTAGGGTAAATTATTTCTGTAGGTGAACCAACCATGCATTAGTTGCGTCGCCAGATTCTTCACTAGAAAAGGTAGGTGGTGGAAGTTTCTTCAATTCATTAATGATTGGGTCAACCACGGTCAAAGGCATCTCTTGGATTACCAGTTCTTTTACTTGGCCTATCTCCAATCTGTGAACTTTCTCGTGGGATACACCTTAAAGGTTATTTAGCCTACGTTCTTGGCTATCAATCTTGCCTTGTAGGGCAATCAAGGCTATCAAGATCCCACTAAGGACTTCCTCATGCTTGTCAGTTGGGTTTCCACTGACTGCATCAGCGTTCAGAACCTCATTGTTACTATCAACATTGTTTATGGGCAGTTCCTCTTGATTTCAAATGGGATTACGAGCACCATGACCCCTACTTTGGCCTCTACCTCTGCCTCTAAGTGGATTAACATTGTTCTTGTTATTGTGGTTGTTGACACCATTTGACCTCATCCTAACCATCCTGTAAAGTTACAAAATAATAACTCAGTAGATTTCAGACTTAAAAAATGTTCATTCCCAAAGTTCTCTAGAGCAGAACACTACTCTGTAACCAGACTAAACAACCCCTCCAATTTTCTTTTGGAATTGCATTATCAGAGTACGGTTTGGACTGCGTGTAGGGCCCAATACCTCGCTTGATGATGCAAGTAATGTTCATGCAGCATGTTCATGCACGTGCAATCAAAACTGAAGGAGGTGATTCGGGATAGTTAACCAGGGGTAAATACCTACAAAGGATGCTATGAGGAAGCAGGCTGCCTAGAAGGATAACTATGGAGATCGGGGTGTATCGGTGTACAAGTACATGGATAAGTCCCGAGCACTATACATGACACTAACTTTCCACATAAGACCGTTTATAAGTCCTTAACTCGTGCTAGGTATCTCATTCTTCTCAGTAGGTTTCGATTCCATTTGAGGATGGTTAAATGGTTACTTCTTGAATGAACCGAAAAAGACAACTTTACACCTCCTATGTTACCGTTCAGTTATAGCAGGGCTATGGGATGAGAACCAAGGTCTGAAGCTATTATGAACTATCATGTATACTATCTAAGATGCTAATCATAAATGTAGCAACCAACAAGTTGATTAAAGCACATGTAGATTTATACTAGGATTCCATAAGCATACTGCAAAATTCATTACTGTCTATAAGAGAGTACAATCATAGAAAATGAGTGAAAGCTACAGCGTTATAAGCAACCGAATTGGTGCTACCAGCAGAGTGTGAATATCCTCCTCTTTGGCTCAAGGATCATTGCACCATTGCCTTGTTCATCTTAAATCACAAGTCACCCATTATTAAATTGAAATATAACTAAATTAGACTTACTCTTTAAAGCCTTAGAATTTAAAATGGTTTCATATTTATATAATTTCATACTGTTTTCAATTTATTAAATATGAAATGCCTCACTCTGATTAAAGAGTAATGATACAGCTTGTGATCACCTCTATAGTTACCAGATAAGGTATAGTGGGCAGCTCATAGTTTGATTTATGCAAAAGAGATCATGTTGACAAATAGTCAATGTGTGTATAATTAACAAGAAGAATGCGTTGATATAAATAAAAGGTGTATTTCAGCCAAGTATGTATTTTCATACCATTAGATTATTCAATAAACCCATTATCTCTAAGAAGGTGTAGAGGACTCAGCCAATACCTAACATGATGCCATAGAATTGGTAAAACTATTGTGCACCTTAATGGGCTTAAGATGATTTATACAGCTACGGTAACATCGTTAACGAACTTCACATCACACCAACTCACTAAATTTATTTATAAATTCCAGCGATGAGTCAACAAAGTGCAGCCAGTATTATATTATCAAGTTAAATTTCAGCCATACACATGATCAACATAATTAACAAGAACCTTAATGAAACTAGTTTCTTGCCATTTCCTAAAACATTTCATATCAATCATAGACCAAGTTTCGAAGTAGGAATCGTTCATAAGAAAATGTACCTACTTATAAGAATAATACGATTGCAACATAAGCAAAGTATGAAAAGAATTACGAACATCATAAGACTTTCCTCATGGACTTGGTATTGTCATTCATGCTATCCGCAAGTATCATACTGAGGGTAAGAAATTCCAGCCTTTGCTTATTAATGAAGTCCAATACTAAGCCCATACTAATAATTTCAATAACATAAAGAAGATTGAGCATACCATCAGGTAATGTAACTCAACAGTATATACGCTTTCAGCCAATATAAAAGAGATTAATGCAAGACATTCGATCCTATTTTATTCACATTAACTACTACCAACAAGAGGATAAAACAATAACAATTTATTAGCAACTTAAGACAAGCATTAATGCCTACCCTACTACATAATGGGCATAACGTTCTACCCATCACTCTACAGGGTAAGGAAGCCCTTTTAGAAGTTAAACATAACCTAATAACTAAAACTGGGCAGCCTTCAATTTAGATACAAATTATGAATTTTGTGCATTTCCAACAAGAGTAATTGATATAGAAAATTAAGAAAAATGTAATGTATCAACAATATACTGCTTACTAATAAAGGTACATACCTCATACGCAACCCTACAAGTTTAGAGTAAACCGAAACAAGAACTAGAGGGGTTGCAGCAAGTTCAATTCTTTATGTTTCCTTACCAATGTCTTTTTCATAATAGAACAAGAAGTCAGCTGTATCTTACTGCTTCTTACACACAACTATTATACGAAACATGATAGGATGTATAAGTAAAAGATCTTAATCATAAACAAAATTCTCATACTGCATTTATCATGGTTTAAGAATTCTTTAAGTACTAATTGTAAGGAATCAATAAGACTTTACAATCTAAATACCAAAGTAGTAACCAACAAATCATAACTAGTGATTCAATTACAGAAAGATATAAATAAAGTATTTCAGCTTCTAACACCATTTGTCAAACATTGTATAACTTTTAACTCCACTTACAACGTAAGCCTTTACCAAAGAGGCAATAGTTAGCATATAATGATTTCATGGTAAAACTAATCAATATTAATAACTGTAACTAATTTACAACTACACTCATTATGCATACAAGGAAACATTAATACAACTAATGCTAAAGGAAACATACGAAATAACTTATACCATAATGTTTATTGAGTTTGTTACGCATGTCCTCGAGATCATCTAGGAGTATGAGTAGCATACGATCATGACAAAACAAGTCCTCCCAACCAGCCCCATGATCCCAACCATCGGTGGCCCTTACCATCCCATCTATCAACTGGATGATGGGTTTCAACAACCGATGCTAGGAAGGGATTCAAAGCAAGTTGGGATTCTCTAAGCCATTGGATGACTCAACACAACAGTAGAAATATGCAAACAAACAAGTGACCAAGAGGTACATCATCCAAAGACAAAACAAAAATAAACCATGCGAACAACATTACTACGAATTGGAAGCGGGGATGATCTATTTGTAGGCAAGTTCGAAAGTCATAGAAATGGTTTTATATACTAAATCCAAGTCCATCACAATCGCTGTTGCTGTGCTTGGAAATCTTCCAAGTGCAGGGTTAGCCATTGGACTTCCCGACTACCAACCCGCACTTCATGCAAATAGGCCCGTAATTATAAGCTCAGATATTAAAGTCAAGTGAAGGGATTAATATTCCAATAACATTAGAGATCAAATGAAATATTTAATACATCATTAATTAACGATATAATAGAATGCGAATGCATAACCAACACAATGCAAACAGTCAACCCATAACTAGTTAACATCCACTTCACAAGAAATCAAAGTGCCAATACAAAGGCCACAATTATAAAAAATGCAACTACTGAATTTAAGGATAACAAGCAACACTTTATAATGGTCAATATTGCCCATACATATCAAACTCTGACTTCCAGCGAGTCCTATCTTTTCAAAAATAAACAATAATGAGTTCAAACAATAAAACAAAGTCTGTACAACAAATAAAAGGCGAGGGAAATTCGATATGACGATTTGTGGGTTCATCATGAGGTCACCCCAAAATCTTCATTTCAAGGTCTATCGATTTTAATAATATCAAAACAGTCCTTAATCAAATGAATTAAGTAAACGTCAATGCACTGCTTCTGGTTTTGGCAAAATTTTGCTAGGGCTTCGCCCCACAACCCTACGCAAGCAATGGTTAGATTATAAAACATACAAGAAATCTCAAGTGAAATATATATATATATATATATATATATATATATATATATATATATATATATACTGTTTAAACATATAAAACCAGTTTCAACATGTAAACTGAAGTCATTAACCCGATTTAGTAGAACCCATATATGATTTCAAAACCCTCGTATTTCCAACAAATAAAACACCCAAATTGATTTACAAACTCTCATTAATCAACAAAACCTACACAATGTTTCATACATAAGAAAAGATATATATATATATATATATATATATATATATATATATATATATATATATATATATATATACTGTTTAAACATATAAAACCAGTTTCAACATGTAAACTGAAGTCATTAACCCGATTTAGTAGAACCCATATATGATTACAAAACCCTCGTATTTCCAACAAATAAGAACACCCAAATTGATTTACAAACTCTCATTAATCAACAAAACCTACACAACGTTTCATACAGAAGAAAAGGGTACAACACCTTGGTTTGCAAACAAGACTAAAATTATCCATACAAAATAAAAACGCAGCAGGGTATTGATTAAACTTTTAATGCGAAGGAGAGGGAAAACAACCCTCAGATCGATTCATTCAACAAAATTATAACCCAGATTATTATATACGAGGAAGGGTACTACGACCAAATTGCATACACAAAAAGGTTTTCTAAATCAAGACCAGCATATTATTTAACTGCAATGGTTATGCACAAGAAGGGTTTTATCTCCCTAGGCGCTAGATACTTGGCATGAAGCCTCACGCCTTCATGCTGAGTATATAGCGACCCAAAGTTTCCTTTATTCTTTCGAATCCATACAACCAACAATAAAAATACATTATTTGACTTACTTGTAGATTGCAGGTTGAAACACAAGCCAAATGGGAGAGAGAACCAACGCTATACGACCCAGTCTGCACAGCCTAAAGAACCAAAGCAAAAAGCCCTTTTAACTAGGTTTGCGCAGTCCAAAAGAACAACAGAAAAACAAAAAGCCTTTGTTTGTCTCTTCCTCCCATTCTCTTTTGCCTTCCCCTCTTTACGTCTCTCACCCACCTGCAATCCATCTACCACCAACCGCCATCTATCCCCCCCATGCCTCATTCATTTCCTCATTCAATGCCGAGGAGAGAGAAATTCCCCCAAAACTGTTGATCACATCCCCCAAGTTCATCAAATCGCGCCAGCAAACATTACTGTAAAGAATCCAGAAAAAGCCGCCAAAATACTAAACATTTTAAATCCAAATAATATGGGTCAAGCCACATCCCTTTCAAATTAATCAACATAATAGTCCTTATGGGGGTCGTGGGAAGGGGGTTTAGACAATTCCACAAACAAGTCCTTGACACCATGCTGATTGGTTGGACCAAGGTAGGGTCATGGGTCGATGGGATTGCGGTGAGAGGGACAAAGGGTCGGAAGTAGAGAGGTTACGTCAATGAAAACAAAACCAATCAGTCATTAAATTAAACACGCAACAATACAATCGACAATTCGACTTGAGGCACGAAAGACAACAAGACACAAAAACACAACACTGAAAACGACACAATTGTCCAATGGTTTGGAACTGAAATGAAAGTATATATACTTGTCAAAACTCGTCCGATTGCTCAAGAATCACTTCGTCTTCCTGGTTGTCGAAATCGTCACCCAGCCTAGCTTATGTCGGGTACCTGCAACCACCGAATATAACATTAGCAACACCTTGACGATGAATAAACAATATGATACAAAACGGTAATAAAACATTAATTACATCAATTAGTTCATATATCATGTAATGCAATAATTAAAACATAACCATGTCCATCAACCTGCAGTCGAAACATCACTATATCAAAGTGCATCAGCATAGTACTAGTTAGATAAAATGTTCTGCAGAATCAGCTATACATGCTTGTTTTAATATTTAAACAGTTATATAAAGTGTCGAAGGACGAGATCATAACAAGGATGTCTTGTTTTTGCTTTCAATATCCATGGCTTTGTTGTGTGTCCTCATAAGAGGTGGGATCATTTTCAGCTTCCTTTGCAATGATGGTACCAACCCTTCAATGACCCTTCTCTTCTTCAAGTCGTCCGCTACTTCTTTTTCAAGTTTTCTTGGTGGTTCTTTTAGTCTTTTGTTATAGGCTCTAACATTCTCTTGTTTACCTTGCTAGGTATTATATATTTCCGCAACAATCTCATTGTTGTCTCCAAGGAGCTTAAATTCATTCTTGAATGCTTTCCTCAGTTTATCCCATGTTGCCTTATCAGTGGTTAATAGATCTGTGACAATTAATAGCCACTCCCTGAAGTGTGGTTGAAAATCACCACGGTCAAAGACATTCATTTGTGTCCCTATTGGTAGTCCATATTATAATGCATGTCTTGCAATGTTGTACTGGATCCTCTGATCTGTTACTAGTAAACTTCAACAACTTCTAATTTTTTGGAGTTGATGGTGTGCCTATGGTTGCGGACATTGGGTGCTTTTGACAAAGGTCGTTGTTGGACATTTCTTTGCTCTCTCAAGACTTTCAGACATGTCCTTATACTCGACCCTTTCTTCGGCAGTGATTCATATACTAGTAAACTTCAACAACTATTTTTCTGGAGTTGATGGGGTGCGTATAGTTGCAGACATTGGGTGCTTTTGACAAAGGTCGTTGTTGGACATTTCTTTGCTCTCTCAAGACTTTCAGACATGTCCTTATACTCGACCCTTTCTATGGCAGTGATTCATATACTATCTTGCTCATCATCATGTTCCCTTTCTGTGCTACTTACTCCAGCTTGTGGTTTAGGATGCCCTGGTGTTTTTGGCTTTGTATATTTATTAAGGTCTTCAATTCCATGGATATTTATCTTGTACATGACTCGTTCTTCTTTCGTGAAGAAGTCATTATCAAACTTCGTATCAGAATAAAGATTTCCCTCAAAAGAAGGGGGCTCAGTTGAATCCTCACTAGATTTTGTGGACTCTTCACTTGATTCTTCTGCAACACCCTTCAACCCAGCATGGTTAGCAAGGTTTGCACTTCGTTCCCTTGGAAGGGGTAGTTGTCTAGAAATCTCTACTCACTCTTTATTCATAAGTGGAGTAGGATCCTCTAGTTTTGGCTGAACCCTTGCATGGTTTCTGCTCGAGCTTCGGTTTTGACTCTTACTCATGCTTCAGCTTTGGCTTCCACTTTTTGCTCTAAACTTCTTTTGATGGATTTTTTGAATTGGCTGTCCGTCGCAGTCTTTTGTTGTCTTTCTTGTTTTTCCACCAATCGAGTAGACCGTCTGATTGCCTTTGTCATCTTTCTTGTTTTTCCAGCAATTAAGTAGACCGTCTGATTTCTTGGTCCACTAACTGATCGTGTTGTCTGCTTCTTCCACCTTTGTTTGAGGTCAATAACATTAACTATTTTTCCTACGGTGTCGGTTGTCTTCATCTTGACGACCTTTTTTTTCATACTGCTATAAGAAATTGTGTCAGTGTACTTCACAATTATGTGTGGCTTGGAGATATTATAAGATAATGTAGTCCCTCGTCATCATGGTTATTGTTCACTGACATTTGCTTCTACCTGATGTTTGCCTGACTCAACTTTGCAAAGGCAATGATGCTAAAATATTTGTTATAAAAACCACAGTACCAAAGGAATGTCAATCTTAGAATAGTAAACACATACCACAATGCAGCATAGAAGAATACGAGAGTAATCACAACATTATTTCATAGGTAGTGCTCAACGCAGTTTGTTCGTTAGAGGGAGGCCCCAATACAAAATGTCCTTACCCTGATGTACATCATGCTATTTGTATGTTGTCAGTTAAACAGAAGTGTTGGCCCAACCATTCATAAGGACTCATCAATATACTACCCAAAGCTGAAAATACAACCATGAAGAGCTGAGGAAGTGATAGTCAAAGGACATTGTGGTTTCTCCCGAAGGTGTGTGAGGCTAACTGAGTTCATCTGGTTGATCATAAAAGAAACTTTTCTGTTGGGCAAAAACATGTAACAGTGTACTACTTTGTATGGTCTCCAAGTGTCCCAAGTGCTAGATTTGTTCCACGTTCCAAACCAACTAATTGTCTGGAGTTAAATGGCACAAATCCACTATATACCGAATTCTTTGTGATAGGAGAAGTTTTTACACCTTGACATACTTTGGAGCCTTGAAGGCTGGGGAAATTATTCCAGATGTGCTCCCAAAAAATAACAGTATGGCCATTTCCTATTTTCTATGTGAGATGTTTTTGAAGATGAGTGGCTCCTGTTTGTACCATCAGAGCTGTTCTGGATAAAGGCGGAAGCTAATCTGCAGTGAATGTGTTTCCTTATGCTTGCTTGAGATATTTTTCTTTGATGTTGACACTCCAGATGGATGCTTCTTTTTTCCACTATCTCCAAGCAGGCCTCATTGCTAAGCCCTGATTGAAGAGCTGGATATTTCTAATATATAATAATCTGCTCTGTTTTTTGGGAGTGCAAACGTTTGCCTATGAAACTAACATATACAGAAGTTTGCATCTACTCCTTGCCATAGAAAAGTGTGCTGATTTTTGTTGATGGTTTCTTCCACTGGGCTTGGTAGAGGGAGTAGAGTTAGCAGATGTACGGGGTGGCCTGTAAAACAGATTTGAGAAGTTGGATTTTCTTGAAAACAAGAGCCATCTATTAATCCACTTCTACAATTTGGATTTGGACTGATGAATTATAATATCCATAGCTTTGTGCTTTTTTGGATATGCAGTGGAAAACCCAAATCTTGCTGGGGGAGCTGTCTTCCTTGGAATTCAAGGGTCCTGAGGATAGCTCTCTTTTTTCAGACCAAAATATTAATGAAGATGTCATGTGATTTGTTCTCATTGACTTGTTGTCCAGAAGCCAATGGACACGATTGCAAGAGTTTTTAAAGAGTTTTGAGTTCTCAGAGGATACATGAGGACAATAAGAGAGCGTCATTTGCAAAATGAAAATTTGAGATTCTCCGGCCATGCCTTCTTGTAGGGAGGCCATTGATTTGATTTTTTAATCTTTAGCTGTTGCTGATTCCATCATTTTGCTGAGAGTTTCTCTCATGATGATAAACGGGCTAAGGGGGTTGCCTTGTTATAAACTTATAACCCTCTGGAGGAAAGGAATGGCTGGTCCAGATTACTGTTTATAGATATTCAGTAGGTGGGAGTGCTTCTGCGACTGGACATGCGAGTGTTGAATTATCCTCAGTTATCTTTTTTGGTATTAGGTTAACCAGATCCTCTTGATCCCTTGATATGTGGTGCTGCTAGTTTTGTTAGAAGATCTTGGAAAAAGAGAGTAGCATAAATTCTGCTGAGGCGTTTGTATCAAAGTGGCACCATATTTTTTCTTTGTTGGATGGCGTTGATTTGATGCCTGCAAGAAACTTGGTTCTGGAAGAGTTAAGTGTAAGAATCTCCATTGCTCTTGCGAGTGCTACCTCCAAAATAGCTCCTCTCTTTCTTGAATTTTTGCAAGATGCTGGATGAGAGACTGTTCTTGTTTGAATTGTTGTTCATTGAGCCCTGTCTCACAGATCTGTTTTTGTAGAAGTCCCAGCTGATTTTTTATATCAGAACCTTGTTTGAAGATGTTTCCAAACTCGGTTCTGTTCCAGTGTTCCAATTTTTGTGAGGTATTTCAGCTTTTCAATAAATTTGTACATTCTGCGACCCTGAATAGTATCTGACTCCTTCCACTACCGACGGATTTTCTGTGCTATTTGAGGATGGGTGAGCCACATTATCTCAAATTTGATTTGCCATTTACTGCTGTTGGTTGTAACTAGTTTGAATTGCAGTGTAACTTCCCAATGATCAGAAATGTTTGATTTGCTTACATGGCCAAAGAGGTGCCTTCCTGCTGTAAACCATTTATCGGAGATCATTATTCTGTACAATTTTTCTGCAATATATTGTTTCTCCTTGTGTCTATTAGTCGGAGTGAAGGTGTCTTGTGCATATTCCATGTCCACCAATGACGTTTCCTTTTATAGATCTAAGAGGTCTTCTGTTACATTGAGATTAAAGTGTGTACCTCCTTTTTTCTCTGCTGGAATGCTTATTGTGTTATAATTCCCTATGAGTATGAGATTGGTTGGGTGAGTGTGAAGGATCTATGATTGGAGCTGTTCTATTAGATTGATTTGATAATTTCCATAGGGAGGGATAGATATAGTTTATGGCTGACATGCTATAAATCTTGAAAGGATTTTGTTCTCACATCCTTTTGTATATAATGTAAAACATAGTTTTAAGAAGACATCATTAATGTTTATCTTTATTTGAAGTCTTAACTCTAGTCCTTTGTCCTTTGTAAATGCCTTTCCTAGCATTGTGTCTTCTTTTAGCGCAGGATCTTTTTTAACATAACTTTTTTTGTACTAAATGTCTTTGTATTTATCGTTTTATCTTAGGGTTTGTCCATTTGGCTTTACCCCCTCTTACTAGGCTCTCTTGCATCATATATTTAGATCTAGATTTAGTTTTAAATATTTTATCTTTGGTTGCTTGAGTCCTTTTAGTGTTCATGATTAGCTATGGTAACATGCATAGTTCACATGCTCTGACTCAACTTGGACTCATAGACCAAATTTTTTCCAACTCGACATAAACTCACCAACTTATAAATTTAGTACAAAATAGAGTTACAAAATGTATCAAACGAGTTTTTAAAATGTGGGGAAGTGTTTTCTATTAGATTTGAATACAAATAGAGTCAAACTCACATCATCATGTGAATACAACAACCAACTAATCACTGTTTTAACTTATGAATTTATAACGATTGTCATTGAAAATCATCATCATAAATTGCATACGCATGCAAGTTACAAATTACAAGCGTTTACAATTTCCTTTTCCCCATTCTAGTGAAAAATTGGGGAGACTAAGAGGTTCTAGTCCTTGCACCTTGCTACATCTCCACCTTGGTACTAGATGATTGTGATTCCTCCTACCTCATGTTTAACATTATCTACAAGGATGTCATCCAATCCAATCTCGCTTGCTTTTGCTGTACCACTACCTACACTATCCATAGCTTGCCTCTCAGAAGTAGCAATTTTGTCCTGTGTGAACAAGGGGGTCTCCTCATCTTACATAGTCCAATCATTGTAGGGATAAATCTCATCCGAATCACTAGGCTCTTGTGATGTGCCCTCCACCTTTCTTGTGCGAATTAGAAGGTTGTATTGCACAAAATCTAGGTCATTGAGGCGTTGTTAAGTCAACTTATTGAGTTTCTTCGTGTGAATGGCCTCAAACAAATTTGATTGAATGGGTTGGTGGAGTTGATTGTTCCACTGCTGATCAGTTATCTTCCAAATGGGATCAAATTTGTCTCTATCCCCCCTATAATAGTTTTCGATGGCCTCTTTAGCCCTATCCATGGGATCAAATGTATCCCATTGGGTTTTGCTCCCTATCGACCAAGCGCAAAACCCTCACCAAAGGCTTTGACACCTACAGACAAATTAAAGTTACAAACTTACAATTAAAGTAAATATTTTTAAAAACTGAAAATAAAGGAATAGACCTGCAATTAAAATCGAGGTTTGAAGTTACCTTGATGATCTTTGCCGCTCTCTTCACAAAGGAATCATCAAAAACTATCTTTGTGGTCCCGTCTCCATCAACTTTCTATGAATATGTTGAGTCTAGCCATGCTTGATCCACAAACATCTTGCTTCAATGGTGTCTAGAAACTACAAATAATTTGCAATGTTAGGAATTTAATTACAAACCTTGTGACACCCACTCACACAAGCTATTTCCCTTTGGTGTGATTTCTTATCAAAATGAAAACCCAAGGTTGATTATAAATGTATTTTGTGATGTTTTTGACATCTTCTACAACTGGTCTCACCCAATTAATTTTGCCTACGTCCTTAAAAAGAAGGTCAAGGCAATGGACCACACAAGGGGTCCAAAAAAGTGATGGATGCCTCTCCTTAAGCAGTCTCCCAATTGCCACATATGCTGCTGCATTATCAGTGACAACTTGCACAACATTCTTGATGACCACCTCTAAGACAACCTCCTCCAACATCAGGCTCGAAGTTTCTACATTTTTTATTTTGTTACAGGCATCAATTGTCTTAAAGAAAATAATCTCACCATTTGAAGCCACTTAAAAAATGATGAGGGTGCGGTGCCTTCCATCCGTCCACCTATATGAAAGAATGGTGCATCTGAACTTTTGTTACTGCTGAGTTGGGATTGATGGCTACTGCTATGGTTACTTGTACCCTTGCCCCCTCTAGTTTATTCTCATTCAACAATGCAAGATTTGCATTCATCTTTTGTTTTGCCTCTTCTGTGGTATTGGGACACGACATGATGTCATGACAAGGAATGCATACGATATGGAACTTGAGGTGATTGATGCCTCCTAAAACCTTCTATGAGCAGAACATGCAAGACACATTCCCTTTAGAGGGTCCAACTAGGACATACTTCCAATTGACAAAACGACTTCTGGGTGGATGACTTCCACTTATTGATGCTGAGCTGGATGCCATTGTATGTTAACTTGTAGCATGCTCAAATACAACAAAAACAACATTTAAAGAAAAAATCTAAACCGTAAACCCTATGTACAAGAAAAATAACTAGCAATTCTGTTCATAAATTATGAAAAACTAGTGTAAATCATGCATAAAAATTATGCGAATTGAATAGAATGCATGTAAAATTTTAAATCATGTTTAGAAACCTAGTATTAACATTTCAGAAATAAATTATAGGTGTGGAAAAAATAAAAATAAAAAGAACCAACCTGGAAATCAAAATTTCTCAAATCTGCTCTACAAATCCACTATAAACTCCCTCCAATTTGCTCAAATGTTGTGTAATGAAAATGTGTAGGCGTGTGAGCTTAAAACAAAGCAAAGGCAGCGTCCAAACTGCGTATGATGAGTTACAAGCTCAAACTCTCTAAGTACTTGCTAGTACTCGTCGTGAATTCTACACCAAAACTCGCCAAAATTCGCCCAGGCAGGCTTCGCAAGTTTAAGCAAATAAAAATTACTTGGTAAAAAAATTAGCAAGTACTCGGCAACTCAGTAGTTGAACTACGGTAATATGCTACTATGGTAATATGCTTTACTTTTGAGACCCATTGACCTACTTTGGTCATTTGTAGTTATTGCTATAATTTTTAAATTTTTTTTTCTTTCTTGTGTCACTCTCAAATGCCATATTTTATTTATTTCAATTCAAATTTCCTTGGAAATTCAACATCATGAATCTCTATGTATGTCTCTCTTTTATGCATTGTACGCAATTTGCTTTTAATTCAAACAAAAAATGGAAGTAATTCTCCTTTAAATTGATCTTTTCTCAGATTTATGGAATGGATGCAGCATCAGGAGCTGCTGTTCTAGCTTTGGATGTCAATCCTGGAGAACATGTTCTTGATCTATGTGCTGCACCAGGTTGGTATTTGCCTTTGTTGTTTTTTAAGAATGATTGTATTTTAAAGGAAAAATAAAAAAAATACAACTACTATAATATGGATAAATCACCATGGATTAAGATGTTTAGCATGTTAGGAAAGTGGAAGTTTGCTAATTTTACAAAGGTATTGAACTCTTTGCAGAGATTAAGCTTAGTTACAAGTATATGTTCTAGGATTTCAATCTTCTGACACCATGAGAATTTCCACAATGGTATTTACAGCTTGGGTCTTCACATTCTGTTCTTTCAACTTTTCCTTTGTGTCCAGATACAGGCAAAAGTTCCCAAAGCTCGTAATTAGAACTTTGAAGGTTGATATGGACTCTCTTCAAGAATGAATGTAATGTCTATAGCCAATTGTGCATGCATAATTTGCAACAGCTTTTATTGCTGCAATCACGAGCCTCTTACAACGTGATGTCCTTATTCGTTTTTGTGGGCTTCACCAACTTGTGGCGAACCTTAGTAAAACTAAGATAATGGTCTTCAACACTTCTAGAGATGCTCTTTCCAAGTTTCTTTTTTTTTACAAAAAGGAGTCTGTAGAGATTACAACAGCCTACAACTATTTCGGAGTCAAGTTTTCAAAACCATCTTTAGTTTGAAGCTTGCCTCACATTTGGATCTTGGCAAGGGATATGCCTCACTCTCTGTCCTTGAGTGCCAGTGTTTTCAAATACATATTTACAATATCCCTTTGAAGATGAGTCTCTTCAATGCAGTTTTTTAGACTTAAAATTTTGTATGGTTCAGAGGGTTGGACCTGTAGTTTGGGACCCATTAAGTGGGATCCCATTGAGCAGATTTAGACTCTCATGATCTAGTATGATTTGCTGCAGAGGGATTAATTCTCATTGCATTGCTTAACCTGTGTTTGCTGCACAACCCCTTCTCCCTGAGTGTATCTAAAAGCTTACTTTCTATATTCACAGATTCAGATCCTTAGGTGACTCAACTTTAGGAGAGGTACCCATATTTGTTCTTTTGTTGCTGTTATCATGAGACTAGTCTATTCCAATCTATTGGCTTCTCGACTGACCATCTTCCTCCATATACTCCCTTGATAATTAAAAAAACAGAAGGGATTTTTTAAACATTTATTTTCACGATCATTGATAATATAACAATCAGATATTCATATTTACAATTTCTTATTCTTATTTCCGTGTTTTACTCAATGGTCAACGTCAAATCTTCATTGTTCAACATAATAGATTCCATTTGAATCTCAGCTCTTTAGAATGCCTAATGGTGTTTAACAATGAAATCCAAGTGGTCGATCTTGTTACTGGTATGGTTAGGTTATGTTGGTGCAACAATTTTTTTGGCCTTGCGTATAGCTTGGGCATGACCGTACAAAAAATAAAATAAAATATAGCTTGGTGCAAATTAACTACCTAATTTGCAATGTAAACAAAATAAGTTAAATAACCACAAAACAATTGAAAACACTACTGATAATTCAATGCCAAATGTCATGATATAAATCCAAATATATTAATCCCAATCCATTTAAGCCAAGCCTCGATAAATTGGATTGGGTTATCGGAATAGACTAATAGACTAATAGTCAATGGTTGAAATTAGAACTACCAGTACTTAGTACAAATGTGCATAGACTAATTCAATCAAGATAAATCAGCATATTGATCTTTATCAAGAGCATCAACATCATGTGGTTCATTAGAACCACAAGCAGTAGCAGTGCTAATCCCACTAGCTGCACTATGTAGGACTTATGAAGAATTCGTTAGTTCTGTGTCTAGTAATGCAGGGTGGGCAATGGAAGAATCCAAGTCAGGATGCTCTGGCTCTACTTCCCAATCCTTCGTTGCCTCTTGCTTGTACTTGCCTTGCTTGTGTGATAGGTGTAGGTTGGAATGCACAAAGATTAACTCCTCTACCTTTTTTGCTGCCAGATTGTTGCACTTAATTGAGTGGATATAGGTGTATGTACTGAATGCAAAATTAAAATTTATAATGGTAAAAAGTTAAAAACTTAGAAGCTAAAAGTAAAAACTCAATATTAAATAGTAAAAAGTTATAAAAATCAAAATGAAAAGAAAGAGAGCGAAAAATCTTACCTGTGATAGAATTTTTATTGCAAGACGCTGGAGGTAGGTGGATCTTTGTCCATGGAGGTACCACCACGTATGACTGTCCTTATACTTGTCTCAAAGAGCGCTAAGGGTGTGACCTATGGAGGTTGTGAAATTCCCGAACTCTTCCATAATTTTGTCATCTACTTCTGGATCAAGGAAGAGTCTAGTGAATGCCGCCTTATATCCATCCCTAACGTCAACATTCCTATACAGTGGGACCCTTTTGGGCAAATAAAGGATCTCAGTGTTCTATTTTGGAGTTAAGGCAAGGGCAAGGAGATGCAGTGGGGTGGTCATTTTGTTTCACCAATCAATGAGATGTGAGTGCACTTGCTTGAAGAAGCTCTCTATAGGATTTTGCTCTTTGGAATTTATGGGTTTGATCTTCTCAATCATTGAATCAATTCCATTGTAAATCTCATGAAAACATGGATGATCAATATCAAAAAATATGATCATACTTATGATGGGTTCGGTAAAATTGAGCAAGTAACCCACACATTCCTACCACTTGTCATCTAGGATCATGTTTTTCACTTTTGGGGCCCTCTCTGAGTTTGAATGCCTTCATACACTCCAAAGGTTGTTGATAACCATGTTTCTCAATGTCTCTCACACCTTCACAAGTCATCTCAAGACGATTGTTTTTGAGACAAATTGAATCTTAGTAACTTAAACAAGGATTTAAAACAAATAAAATTTAAGAAATGTTCAAATGCAAGTTACAAGTTTACAATATAAAATTAAAATTATACATTAATGATTAAAAAAGGATAGATAACTTTAACAATTGCAATTTTGAAGTTAGTAAGAGGTCGAAATTAACTGCCGTTATAGATGGCTCCTGCGCGCGCGAGCCCTAAAATTTTGAAATTCGCTGCTGTGAACCCGGCGGCCGGTGTGGCTGTGGAAACCGTTGAGGTTTTTTCTGCTAGTAAAGGGATTGAAGACACTACAGCCTTGCGTCCGGCCTATGTTCCTGGTTCAGGGAATGGACCTGGGGGGAGAACCTATGCGGATGTGGCGGCCTTTGAAGCGGATATACACGATGCTCTGCCTCATGCAACAGTTGGACCAACCCGTGTTTCGCCTGTAAGTGCTTTAAAACCTATAAGGGTAACTCTAGACCTTGAATTAGCAGAAAATATCTTCCAGTCGGAAAAACGGTTTTCCTCTTGTGCTGCTATTTTTCGTTTCCGTGGTTTCCGGCCCTCTTTTGTAGATCTACAGAATTGGATTGCCAAGAATTGGTTGCATATTAAAGACGGTCAAATCCAGCCTTGCGCCAGAGGTTTTTTTATAGTAATATTTCAAAGCCCTGAAGATAGACAGTCTATATTGTGTCACAATAATTTTTCTTGGCAGGGCAGATTTCCTCTTATGGCCAAACCTTGGCATAAGGATTTTAATCCTCTATCGGAATCCTTTAATAAGCTCCCTATATGGGTGCGGCTCCCTTATCTTCCGATACACTTGTGGCAAGAGGCGGTTTTTAAAACCATTGGAAACACTATAGGGGATTTCTTATATGAAGAAGATAGCACGAAAAGTCACCATTCGACTTGTGCACGATTTCTGGCTGACCTGGATGTTTCAAAGGGCCTTCTTGAGGCGATATGCATTGATTCCCCAAGGGGTACCTGGACACAAATCTTGGATTATGAGGGAATCCCTTTTCGGTGCAGGAAGTGTCACCAGACGGGACATATTGCTGCTCATTGTGTTGCTGGGAAAACCAATCCCAGACGTTCACCTTCTTGGTGGCCTAAGGATTTCTCTGAACATAGTATGGACAAACAACCTCTGGAAGCAACAACAGAATCTGAGACCGAGAAAGAGGATAGTTCACAATCTGAATCGGAAAATGAAGAGGAATCTTTGGAGAATCATTCTAATGAAGCCCCTGCGGAGGCTGTGGTTAGTGATATAGCTGAGCCAGAGGAGGAGATGGTAGTCTCTTCCCCTGTTTTGGAGGATCTTTCTAAGAGCCAGACAGTGTTCGACTCTCACAAGGAGTTTATGCCCACTAGAGTCCAAAGATCATTGTCTCCTGAGGCATGGGTTGCTGAGGCAGCTAAGGTAGAGGATGGATGGACAGCAGTTAGGAGAAAGAAGTCTAAGCCTTTGGTCCCTCCTCTAGATATGAATCTTCGGTCATGCAAAAAGAAAAATCTTAATTTAAAAGATTCATCCAAAGTTCCCTTTTGCTGACTGGTTTATCGGGGGCTGTAAACTGGTCGCTTTTTTTGGTTTGCTGGTTACTGGTCTGGAAGGTTGTTCAGCTTGCTTTTCCAGTTGGTTAACCTTCAGATCAGTGTTTTGATAGCTGTTTTTCATGGTCATATTTGTTGGTTACAGGTCTCTTTAAAACCTGGTTTGGGTACTATTCTGTAATCAGGTTCTTTTGTTAACCTGGTTGTGCTTTAAGGTTTTTCTTTCGCCTTGTGTAGGGTTTCGGGGTCCCTTCAAAACCTGTTTTTACCTTAATCTAAAACAATTGCAATTTTGAGAAGGCCTTGAAGATGCCTCTGGACATGTGATGGTTGGTGATGAACATTTGGATCTCACTTACCTCGTCAAGCACCTATTTGATCTAGTCGATTTTGTTTCCCAAGTTTTGTAGCATTAGGCTGATGGAATGAATGACACAAGGTTTTCAAAATATGTGCCCATACCTCGCTTCAACCAACATCTCCGTGTCTTTGCAATTTTTAGTGTTGTCAATTATAACTTGGACAACATTTTAAGGACGCTTAGCTCCAATGGACCATATGAGGTGTTGGTGATGAATTGTGCATCCTTCACCTACCCCTCACAATCAACATGCCTAAAAACCATTGCCCCTTTTGGGCACATTGCAACCATATTGATCAATGGCCTATTAGCTACATCTTTCTATCCGTTGGGAATGATGGACACTTTTGTTTCAACCCATGAATCCCTAATGGGCCGCAATGAATCATCTACATGTTTTATTTCTTTGGTCAATAAAGTGGTGTGCATCTTTTCATACCACGTGCTGGTGAACCCTTTAGGGGATTCATTGATACCTCTCACCATATCCCACTAGTATGGTAATTTGACAACATTAAATGACAACTCACATGCATAAATACAACCACCAATGCGCTGATTGCCTATTTCTCTTGATTCATTTTGAAATGACCTTTCCAATGTGCCCCACCTTTTGTTCTCTTGCGAGGGAAAGTTGAATCCTCTTCCTCTATAGAGGATGTAGAAAAAAATGGATTTGATGCTGCCACAACAAGGGTATGAGATGGAGCAGCGGGTGGCTTGCTAGATATTAATCCTCTCTTTGCCAAAGGATGCTTTGATTTTAGGGTAACCATTGCATCTGCTTCTTTCTCTTTAATGTATCCAAGGATCTTTGGTGTTAGATTTGATTTCTTGACAAGGAATTGCACTCAAATGGGCTTTCACTTGTTTGTACAAGCTCTTATATGTGACATTACACTCTGTGTAATGCCAATTATAACCCCCTCCACTTGGAACCTGTTGTAACATTGTGACATACTTCGAAAGGGGCGAGAAAGGATTGATTTTAAAGGTGGTTGTTGCTCCTTGGCCCACAGAGTTAGTGCTTGCAACCATTCTAGGAAATACCAATAGCTATGCAATAAAAAAACACACTATTACTATTAAGGGGAGAAGAAACCTCTTTGTTAATAGAATGTTTAAATCAATAAAAAAAAAGTTGAAAATAACCACCTTATATGAAGATTGAAAATTGAAAAGAATATGTTAAAAAAACTAAAAAAAAACCCCAAAAAACTTATCTTCAGTCAACATTTCTCATTGTTTGAGGCTCCTTAAACACCTTGGCACCAAATTGGAACTAGGAGGACAAGATAAGCTAATGTCATGATGATATGAAGGTGGTAATCGGAGGTATAATGTGTGACAAAATATATCATAAAGTGCCATGAGCCGGCTCACCTCGATCTTGATGTACTCCTTAGGATGTATAGTTAGAGAGATTAATGCACTAATAAGTCCTGCAAAAGAAAGTGTCAACAAGTGAAATTAAGGTGTATACATATACTCAACTCGGAACTTGTCACATGTGACAATAGGATAATGTGGGACGGTGTTATGGGAAACACCATAGTACCAAAACGATAATAAACGCTGGTTAATATGAGATAAATGAAGGTAGGTACCTTCACTTACCTAGCTCGTTGTAAGAAGCTTACCATCGCCGATCATTGATGGTAAGTTGGGATTAGTGCATAGGTGTGAAAGTGGTGCTGGGATAGGTCTAACAAGCCTACAAAATCGTTGATTTTTTGAATTATTTGCAAAAATATTTTGTTAATACCATAAAATTATTTGCGATCCGGGATTCTAGCGCTTCTTCTGGTTTGTCAATAGGAGCTACGATTGCAAAGATTTGGTGATTTTACAAAATCTGAGAGATAAATTTTGAGATTTTGAATTTTTGGATTTGGAGGCTATAAATGGGTGTCAAATCCCTTCATTTGGTATATTGTGATTTGAGAATTTGAGATTGCTAAGCTTTAGGAGAACCATTTCTAGTACAATCAGAGCAGTGTTGCAGGGAGATGCGGCTCCCTGCCCTTAGAACATGTCTCGGGTTCCGGGACGTGTTTTGGGTATGGGAGATGGGTATAGAGACGTCTCCCATGACTAGAGACGTTTGCCTACCTGTCCCCATGTCTCCAATGCGTTCCTGCATAGGAAAAATGCTTCTCCTGCATTCCTAGTTGCGAAAAAGTTCAAATCGCCGGAAAAACGCGTAAAAAAAACTATACAAATTACCAGAATGCTAGATTATTTCACACAATTGCGGATAACCTTCCTTGAAGCTTGAGCATTCACTTTGCATTCGAGCACGATGTTGAGGTAGGTGTTTTAACTCAAAAAGTTTCAGTTTTTTTATTGGTTTTTGTAATTGGTTTATTTTTTTTTGGGGGGGGATAGGTCAGGGCATTACCGAATTTGGCAATACCTAGCATTGCCGTTCGTGGCATTGCTGTTCGTGGCAATGCCAGGCATTGCTGAGTTCAACAATGGCTTGGTGTTTTTTTTTGACAAACAAAACAGATTACATTACGTTTAGCCTTTAGGTTTTTTAGTTTTAAACTTTCTTGTTTTTATTATTAAATTATTTATTATTATTATTTTGTTAATATTTAAATGTTTTTAAATTGTTAATTTTTAAATAATAAAAAATAAAAAATTTATATTAGGTTTAGTTTTTTAAGTTTTAAGTTTTTATTATTAATTTATTTATTATTTAAATATTTTTTAATATTTTATTATTTATTAATTTAATAATGTCTAGACTCTATTTAAAATTTAAATGTTTGATTTTTTTTTTTTTTCATATTTTCAAATATTTTAAAAATTAAGTTTTTAAATTTTAATATTTAATATTTATGCATAATTATTATTTAAAAATTAAATTAAATTAATGTTTTAATATTAAATTTAAAATGTTATTTAAAAAAAAAATTATTGTATGTAATTAATAATTATTGATATGTTATAATTTTTATTTTTATTTTAATAATTTATTTCATTTTAGTTTACATTTTAAAATTTAACAATATTTTATTTTAATTTTTTATAGTAAATTTTAAATTATAGTTACTAATTTTTTTTTTCTTTTTCCAGAATGTCAGGAGAGAAAGATGCTTTGTATCCATTGTGGAAATTTTGTGTTCGTGTTTGTAAAGGGAACGGGGTAACATCAGTGATCACGTGCAAGCTTTGTGGGAAGGCCTTCCATGGCACGTACACAAGAGTGAGGGCTCATTTTTTCCGAACGGAGAAATGGGTTGATGCTTGTACAAATGAGGAAGGATGGTTGGAAGCAATGAGAGAACAAGAAAGAGCTAAAGGCAAATTGACTCCTTTAAGCTCCCATGCTTCAACCACAGATCAAGCTTAGAGTCACCATGTAAGACCAACTGGGAGAACAAAATTTGAGATAGATGTGTCTTTTGGGTATGCGGCAAAAGATGTGGGGTTTTCTCACAAGAGATCACACATTGGCAGTTTGGATCCCATAGGAAGCATGTTCGATGTGCATGGCCGAGATGCAGTGGATGCAATGATAGCACGCTTCTTCTACGTGAATGGCATACCATTCAATGTTGCTTGATCACCTTATTATGAGGAGATGGTTTGTGCTATCAACAATGGGCCAACGGGGTATAAACCACCTGGTTATGAGAAGCTTCGAATGTCTCTTATTGACAAAGAGAAAGCAAGGATAGAGTAGCTAACTGCACCAGTGAAAAAGGTGTGGTCTACAGAGGGATGCAACATTGTGATGGATTGCTGGATTGATACAAGAAATAAGCATCTTCTAAACATTATGGTAACTAGCTCCAAGGGCCCTTATTTTTTTGAAGGCTATCGACTATTTTGGATAAGAGAAAAATGCAGAATTCTTTTAGAAGCAGTTATGTGATGCAATTGATGAGGTGGGGGCATTGCATGTTGTTCAAGTTATTACAGATGCTGCCCCAGTTTGTAAAGCAATGGGTGTAGACATCTGAAACTGACCACAACTGGCCTTCGACCGGACTTCAGATCGATTCCTACCAACTATTGCAAATTAAGCCTAGGAATCACTGAACGTCTCAAATTCGCTTGTGCATCATTCTTCAAATCTCAGAATCATGTTGAGGCATCTTTAATTGGGGTATCCTACCGTATGCAACAATAACTCTCACGGATTCATCCCTAATCACCTTGCGGCATCACAACAGTCAATTTGGCCTATAGACCTATTAAGTGGGGCACTTGCACACTTAAATCAAATCTTGGAAATGATAAATGGCTAATTGGAATTAGTGAATAAGATAAACCAAATTAAATGCCTATTTGAATTATCCATTTGAAATTAATGAAAATCTAAAAAAGGAAATTCAAAAATTCAAAATATCCTAGCCTATCATCATTGCCTTTATGAGTTGTCAAGCACTTTGAAAATATCATACAATATCTATTTTGGAGACCCATGCCTTTTCATTGAAAATCATAATTATGTGACAACTATTAACTCTATTGGGGTTATATTTGACTCACGTAGGTTAGGTTTGAACCCATTCCATATTTAAACTCCACCTTCACTCACCTTGGGTTGGAGTTAAATCCTTAGGCTATAAATACAATGCCTTGCCTATTGAATCCTAAGCTCTCATAAGCCAAAGTTATAATGCAAATTTGGAGACAAACATAAGCTATTTTGTTGCAAGCAATGTTATAATGCCAAAATCTTGAGCCAAACTACATAAAGCCACATCAAAGCCACAATGGTGCCAAGGAGAGAAGGAGCCAACAAGCTTCTTTTGCCAAAGACTCTTTGATGCACAAGCCGAGCAAGTCACTCAATAAAACATTTGGAGCTCCCAAGGAAGGGAAATGATTTTGTGTCTTTTGCATTTTAGTTGTGCTTTCATTTGCCTTTTGTTACTAAGCTCTCCCTAAGTTCTAGGCTTGGAGTGTAAATGTTAGTGTGTTTTTATTTGAGTTTTCTTACTTGAATTAAGATATTACTAACCTCCCTTCTTTGATTCCTATGATCAAAATGGGATTATTGGTGCAAAAAAATACAAGCATATATTTTGGACACCATGTTGTGTGCACGCATTGAATAATGCGCTCAAAGACATTGGTTAGTTTCAGTGGGTTTCTGAGCTTATTGATAAGGGTAAAAAAATACAAATATTCATATGCAATCATCATCACACAGGCCATTTATGGAAGATTCGCCAAGGTGAAACTTTTCAAATCTGTAGATATACGCGGTTTGCTTCATTTTTCATACTACTTGAGCGTCTTTATGATGTCAGGTGAGGAAAATGGTTCTTGACGACCAATTTTGGGTGGATGTGAAATTTGTTGACTTCATTCAGCGCAATTGTGAGGTCATCTGTTTTGTTGATTTAGACAAGCCATGTTTGGGGGAGCTTTATGAAGAAATTGATTCTATGTGTGAAAGAATAAAAAATATCACAGACTTAAAGGATCCTTCTTTATATCCTTTGATTGAGAAACAAATACATGGAAGATGAACAAGCTTAACACAACTTTACATTGTGCTGCTTATGCTTTGAATTTAAAGTGGTATGAGACAAAGGTCACCAAGAAGAGGGCTCCATATGAAGATAGAGAAGTAATGAGAGAATTTTGGGTTGCAGTTAAAAAAGGTTATGGTCAAAGAGAGGAGGCTTCTTGTATTAGGACTCAGTGGAACATGTTTTTACATGGTCGTGGATAGTTTTCTATAGTGAAGGCTCTCTATGATATGCAAGCAAAGAAGAACTCAATAGAGTGGTGGTGGAATCATGGCAGTGAAACCCTCAAATTGCAATCATTTGCAATATGGTTACTCTCACAAGTAGCTAGTTCATCATCTTGTGAGAGGAATTGGAGTACTTATGGTTTCATTCATTCATTGAAGAAAAACTGACTAGGGTTAAAGAAGGTAGAGAACCTGGTGTACATTCATAGCACACTTTGTCTTCTTTTTTGTGTAGACCCAGGGTACAAGGAAGGTCTTTCAGCAAAATGGGACCATATTCCACCTAATGAAGCAACAAAGATATCCTTGGAGGATGATGTGCTTGAGGAAGATGGCCTCAATGATTTGCCCCTTGTTATATTCCCTGTAGATGAGCCAAAGCTTGAGAGCGATGCCTATCTAGACAACATCTTGGTGGAGGACCTAGAGAAGATAAGATAGAAATATTAATGTCCAACAGATGACCACAAAAGTAGGTCAAAAGGTCAACAAACAAGAACAAGTGGGAAACCCCAAAGGTTTCTGAAAACGAAATGAACAAAGCGGAAAGAAACCAATACAAAGCAGGGCAAAGAGCAAGAATGCTTTGAGCCAAAGAGAAACAAAAATGAGCAACCCACAAAAACCCCTAAGCAACAGGGAAGTGAGGATGAACAATGAGAAGGAAGAACTAGGAGGGGGTCCATCAAGAGTTGAATCCAACTCTCCTAACATCCAAGGCCGATGAGAAGAAGCCCCTTATAGAAAGATGACTTGAGGAAGAGGAAGTGAGATGTATGGTCTGTCCTTTGTGCTGCTGCCTAGAGGAAAAAGTCCTCTGCGAAGATTTGGTGGATCTAGTCTGTCACCTAGTACCGGACTTGAAATGGTTATGTTGGTGAAATCTCGGGGAGTTGTGGATCGTCTCTTTGGGGATCGTCTCTTTGGGCTGCATTGATTTGGAATGTAAGGTCGTATTAGTGTTAATCTGATGCATAGTACCTCTCCTCAAAGGTAGCACCGTGAAAAAGGAAGTGATCTGCTGGGTAGAGTCTGGTCTAGTAGATCCCTGAATAGAATGACCGTGAAGAGGTCGTATTAGTGTTAATCTGATGCATAGTACCTCTCCTCAAAGGTAGCACCGTGAAAAAGGAAGTGATCTGCTGGGTAGAGTCTGGTCTAGTAGATCCTTGAATAGAATGACCGTGAAGCCTAAGGGCTTCTTGCATAAATAAAGCTAAATATCTCTGGTGCTCATAACTGAAGAAATCAGAAATAGTCTATGCCCTGAAAAGGTAATGAAACCTCCCACTGATCTCATAGTATATGGGACAACGGAAGATGAAGTGTTCCTTGGTCTCAACCTCCTGAATGCTTGCATAATTGACAAACTTTGTCTACCAGATCTATCTGGTGGTTTGTCTCAATCCCAAGCCTGTGAGAGCCCACTCTGAACTGTCCTAATGGGATGCGAAGAGTGTGCATCTAGTGGCAAAATGTATACTACGGGCGAACAATAAGTTCGTCTTTCAACTCCAAAAAGTGCTCTCTGTAAAATGCCATCTTTGGGTGTAACCCCCCATGAGGGTTTACCCAAGTAGTATGGATAAATTGTCTATAAATATACTCTCGAATGATCTAGTTGAGCTCCTGTCTGGTGGGTAGAAGATGAGCCGGTGCATCCAAGGAGTACCTAAATGGAGGGACCCGATCCATCCTAATCCCCACGGATCCTAAAAGGTCAGAAACCCCTGTATACCAACAACGAACATGGGTTGGGGGAGAAGAAAGTGCAACAGTCTCTGAGGAACAATATGCTAAATATGGATCTCTGTCCTGCCCAGTCGCTGAATCAACAAAACTCCGAATGCGATGCAAGAAAGAAATCAAATCAAACATAGTCTCCAAGCAGAAGGGTCGGGCCCGAAATTTTGTAAGGATAATGTGCTAGGGAACCGTCTGCTTACACTGATTATGCGATGGAGAATCAATTTCTGGAACCTCTCGGTAGCCACCCAATCTACCTCAAGCAAAGAAGGCCCCCAAATCGCAGAGCCATATAGAACAATAGGTCTGATAAGTGTATCCATGAGGGGCATCTTGGAGATGTACTGAAAGTGATGTCGAAAACACTGTCGCTCAAGAAGGGCTAAAGAACCATATCCCTTGTTGATCCTACGCTGGAGGGCATGCCTCAAGCTGAAACATGGTCTAGAAAATTGCACTCCCAATTGATATAATTGATGTGACAGTTCATCCTATTGTATGAGATCATATATGATCCAAGTTTATATGTGTGTTTTTTGTTTTTTGCATGCCATTTGTTGGCATTTCATTGTATCTGATGACCCTTAACTTAAGCTTAATATGATGAGATATTCCTTTGCTTATTGCTAGTATTGGCATTGCAATAGTATAAATTTCTTTAAATTTTTCATAGTAGATATTATATATATAAGTTATAAATAATAAATATATGTTGCCAACTCCCTGTACCCTTGTCTCCTATTTTTCAAAAAAAGGCATACCCGTACCGTACTTGTCTACTAACAACTATGAATCAGAGGCTATGGTGAGAGGACACATATGTGAGCACAGGGCACCGTTGTTGGGGCTGACCGCAATGATCATCGAGGTATGTTTTGCATTTTAAATCTATGATGGGTAAATTTATAAAAATGGGAACCAAGGAAAATCTACTTGGTGGACTTTACCCTAGAAGTCGTCAAAATGTGGGAAATACAAAGTGGTAATGGGTTTGTCTTTTTTAATTTTTTGGTTTGATGTGCGATTAATAGGAGCAATAAATGTGGTTGCATAGCTGCACAACGTCATCTGTGTGGCTAATGATGTTGTTTGGGGGGATTGCAACATGGCCAATGACGTCCAGTTAAATGGCTGATGTAGTCGGAAAAAAGGAAATGGCCGATGATGTTAAGTCAAATACGCTGATAAGGTAGGAAGTGCAAAATGGCCGATGATGTTAAGTCAAATACGCTGATAAGGTAGGAAGTGCAAAATGGCCGATGATGTAAGGTCAAATGATCAATGAGTTACAGTTTGTGAAAATGGCTGATGACATTGTCAACATGGACGATGAAGTAGGGTTTCCATACATGGCCGATGATGTAGGTCAAGATGGCCAATGTAGTTGAAATTTTGTTTTTTATATTTTTGATCTCATTTTTGTTTGATTTGAGACTGAATTGGTCTTGCTTATTTTTGTAGGAGCATAGACAGGTCTAGCTATAGTAGACAAGATATGGCTTGTGGATACCTCAACGCTAGGCAAACGATTAAACATGTACAAGGCCCATCAGATTGGCCTGGGGTTCAGGGGTATTGTGGAGATGTTTTGGGTTTCTACTAGATGCATATCTCCTACCATGTTAATGGAGTTGTGGGAGATTCACACCAACACATTCAGGTGGATGGTGTATGGGGACAATGTGAAGGTGACATTCACCTTAGAGGATGTCCATACTATACCAGAGCTATGATCTATAAACGCCTAAGAACTTTTCTATATAGAATTTATCAAATCACAAATTTGTGTTCTATTTCAAATTCGCTTCAAAATGACAATTGATTACCTAAATGAACTTAGAATTAATGTGATATGTTTTTGCAAATGCAAATCAAAATTTTAGAACTAAAACATGAATGAAATAAATATGAACAAAACATATGGAACATGAGAAACATCAATGACACAAGATTTTGGTCTGGAAAACCCCAAGACGAGGAAAACCCAGTCGGAAGTGGCAATCGCTCAACTTCCTATCTTGTTATGGACAAGGATGGATTACAAAGAGTTCAATAGAACAAGTACAACATGCATTTTCTATCTCTCTCACTCAGCTTCCCTTTGTTCCTCTCTTCATTCCTTCCTACAACCAACTTAATACCAACTCTTTTCACCAATACCTTCTCTGAATTTGTGCCTCTTATCATGCTTAGGGATGTCCTTTGGTGTACTATAGGATTCCCAAATTCTCAAGAACAGGAGAGTAATATTCCCTTGCCATTACCGTACTTGTATGGTTACCATGGCCAAAACATAGTTAATGTAGACTAGTCGTTTCGAAACTGCTGCTCTGCAAGAATCAACTGTTACGTAATAGCCGCTTGCATGAAGCAGTTGTTTTGTCACCATGCATAAAATACTCTAATTGAAACCCTACTGCTAACTGAAATTGGGTTAATCCTAGCTGATTAATGGAGTGGATTGTTTTCCTGATCCGTATGGATCTTACCTCCCTTCTAAGAGACTTTTGGTTCCAAAAAAGCTTAGTGGGGTAGGAGATGTGGGAGAAATTCTCCCACTTTCTCTTTGAGATTCCATCTCTCCTTGGTGTCTACCCCTTGAGGACAACTTGTGAAGAATCTCGTGTTTTCCTATAAGCTTCTATTATTTTCTGCTATAAGACTACATCCTCCAACTCTCTCTGCATGTCCACAACCAAGTCTTCTATATAGGGCAATAATTGTCCTTCCTCTTCCCCATCTAGCATTGATGGCTCATACAAATGCAAATTCCTGCAATTCATCACTGAGTAGATTTTCATGAACGAGGGTAGATCAAGCCTGCTCCAAGATGGCAAATGACCCATACATTAGAGGTTTGAGATTCTTAGCTTATCCTTGAAATCTTTTCTTTCGTAAGTACATCAATACCTTATCACCTACTTTGTGTGCGTGCTCCTTTCGGTGGTGGTCATTCCTAGCTTCGTACTTGGCTCGAGATTTCTCCAATCGCTCCTTCACTTTTAGATGGATTTATATAATCCTTTCAATGAATTTTTTTCCTCGTCACATATGAATCATGTTTCTCCATGATCGCTGCACAACTTTTGTGTTGATTTGTGCACTCCTCACAAGGACTTTGAGTTCCCTACACTTGCAGCTTCTTGTGTCGCGCGCACAACGTTGTGGCATCCATGTGAGTTGCCGTAACACCTTTCCGCATGCCACGCAAAACTCCACCACCCTATCGCAATGCCCCACAACTTATCGAGAAGGTCCCTTGCACAACACAACGTTCCCAACACTCAACATGCATGTGTTAGCGTCTTTCTGCTATGTGGCATGTTAGGTGGCACTCTCTAGGTTTGCATCATATCAGAGGACTTGTCAGCAATACCGCATAGCTGGAAGTCCATTTGCCACACTTGCAAGAAGACAACTTGTCATTCGGCTAGAAGATGAATCTCCCTCTTTTTTGTAACCGTTGTTTGTTGTAACTACCTTCTTTCAATGATGTATATTTATTGCAACTGTCTGACCCATAAGGGATGCAAAATGAGCAAGATCACACAGGAAATAGGAGATTGTTAGCATGCTTTGAATATCTAGTAAATCGCACACATTTGTTAGTAATGTCAAGTATAGGAGAGTGTTTCCCCTTCTGATCTTAGGTACTTGCATTCCTAACCTTGCTGCACATTGTACACGTACTTTTCCCTATTCTTTCCATTGAATAAAACTTACACTGTTTCACAAATACTTTGCATTCGAATGTGTGATTGGTTTATTGTTGTTCAGTTGACCTTTGCACATTCTACATCCTATAGCTTGTTGCCATGTATTGGATTGCCCACTGCACGAAGATCCTTGGCCTCATGGTGTTGATCTTTGGTATTAAAGCAAGAGCTCTCATACTCTTGTAAACATGCGAGCACAACGTGAGAAAGAAGCATTACTAGTTGTATTTGTTTCAGAGTATCTGGAAGAATGTTGTAACAAGAGTAAGATGGTTGATGCCCAGAAAACATTCAGTGAGGTATCCTCAGATGTCCATAAAATAATTTGGGACACCCTCAAGGAGCACAACAATGAACTCTTTGGCTGATTTCGTGAACTCATGGTACAACTTTTACCACAAACCACTTCTTGTCCACGGTCTTCACATCCATTGTATCAGTGGAAAACCCCTTTCAAAGTGGAATTCAATCTTGACATTCTAGTGTTGGAAAGCAAAATCAATGCCACAACATTGGATTGTTGGCTTTGACAATTTGAGGCCTACTTCTTCGTCAATCGTTTTACTAACATGGAGAAGATCACCTTCGCAGTGTGGAAGATCTCCATCTTAGTGTCCCACTAATGAGAAACCTTCATTGTGCAATGCGAGCAAGCCTATGAGCTAGTTGAGGCTTGGAAGTCTTATGTTGATGCCTTGAAGGATGAGGATTACCCCCTTAAGTGTGCTATGAGGATAAATACGTCAAGTTCTAGTAGTTGTGCCAATGTAAGGAGTAATCAGTTGAAGACTATACCAATGAGTTCCTTGACTACACTGTGCATTTGTGCAAGAACTTGACTAAGCAACATAAGGTGCTGAAGTATATTAGTGGACTCATTTTATATTCATGCCAAAATGGAGTAATTAACTTCAAACGCACTAGGGTAGGCATATCATGACACTGGCAAGATTGAAGCCAAGGCAAAAATGAAGCAAAAGTTTTTTTCTTCATCCAATGCCATGCGCAAGAGCCAACACATGCACAATGCACCATCTAACCCTGCTATGCATAAGCAAAACATGCTCCACAAAGGGGGCAACCTAGGAAGGCTGTGCAACACTAGAAGACTCCAGTGTCTTTTGTGCCAGACAAAGGTAGAGAGAGCCAAGTTGACAATTGGTGTCATTGACACCGGACATGCTCACACAACGATTTTGAATACTACACAACAATCTTTGATTACACGGACTACATTAGGACCCACGCCAATAGATGACACTAACCAAGGCACTATTTTTCTGAGCACCAGTGCCATTGTTATAGACACCTCTAAGGAATGAGATTGTCTCACACCAAGTTATGGGTAAAGGGTCAGCCTCTTCATGTCATCATTGATAATGCGAGCCTTAAGAACATCATTGATAGTGGGGGAAATAAGAACATCATTGCGCAAGCTATAACCCAACAGCTAGGTCTCACCATAGAAGCACATCTTAAACCATACACATTGGGTTGGCTTCATCATGGGAAGGATATACAAGTCCAGCGCCAATGCAATTTCCAATATAAAGTGTAATATTCCAATGCAACTTTTACTTTGGGAATCGCTGCAATCTAATTAGGCATAGCAGTGCAACATTTACTTGAAGGAATTGCTACACTAAGGAACAACAACACTGCATTCATTGGTAGCTAGTTATTTATTAAGTATTTAGTTAAAGATGTTAGACAACATTCATTTAAATGGAGGGATGCTACCCTTGCAGAAGTCACACCTCTTCAATGTAGGGTTGAGGGTATAAATAAAGCATTTTGGGGAATGGAAGGAAATCATCCAATCATTTATGTATAAAACATTTAAACCTATATAAGCTTAATGCTTATGATTACAATTGAGGACAAAACCCCTCAATAGTAAGATTGGATACAAGGACAAAAACCCTTGTAATCCTAAGTCAAGGACGTATTACTTTCAGACGTTTATTGTGAAATTCGAGATCTGAAATTAGATACTAAAATTCATTTGATTTAAATAAATTATTCTGAAGTACAAATTCTATATATATTTTATTTTAAACGAAAATATTAAGGAAATCAAAATTTCATATAATATTCCAGTTCGGAACATTACAGTGGTATCAAAGCTCTTCATCTTGCCAACTTGTGGAACATAAACTTCATGCAATGTGAAGATAAAGAAATTTGCTATTATTTGAGAAATAAATATAAGGGTTCCTGTCAGCAAAGAGAAGAAATAGAAAGGGAAGAAGAAAGGACAAATATGGAAGAAAGGAATGGAGATGATGAACGGATTGATAGGCTTATTCGAGGTTAGGAACAATTGGGTAATACAATGACTCAATTAGCCCTCGCAATGCAATCTTTGACAACTCGTAGATATCAAACGAGGAAAATGGTCGTTCTAATACTAGCCATAATCAAATCTTGCGCAAAACAACCGCAAGTTCTTCAAACCAACCTTTTCAACCCAAATTTATTTCAAGAGTAGAATTAAGTATGGAAGAAGAAACCCAAGCTTCATTTGGAGAGGACCTTACAACTGATTTTGAAGAATATTGAGCCCTTTCAGAGGATTTACGAAGGGAAATATCGCTCACAAAGCTCATGGAAATGAAAAGAAATCATAATGGTGCTAGAACGGAGCATAGACCCCAAAACAATCAAAAGGATCTTCAACATGGATTGTGTAAATTAACTTTGTCGATTTTTGATGGCTCAAACAAATGCATAACTCGAGCATGGATCCAAAAATTAGATACATACTTATTTCTCCAACCCATGATGGAAGAAGAAGCAATAAAATTTGCAACCCTTCATCTCGAAGAAATAGCTCATGAATGGTGGTACCATGGATAGATTACGCAGGGGCATGACCTTATTAAATCATACGACGAATTTACTAAGAGGTTGATAGAAAGATTCGATAGAATTGACCCCAAAATTCATTTCCGAGAATTTGCATTATTAAAACAAAGTAGCAATGTGGAAGACTATGTGGCACAATTTCAGAGGCTCGTCATGATGGTTCCAGACATTTCTGAAATGAGGCTCATAGTATTGTTCATGGAGGATTGATTGAGCCACTCAAGGGCTTAGTCAAAGCCTTTAATCCCCCCTCTCTCCAAGAAACAATTAAAAAAGCAATAGATTTAGAGACATCAACACCAAGGAATAAAATTGTGCCATTTATACAACCAAGAATAACCAATAATGAACAACCACGAACTATGCCTTCAGGGCAACAAGGGACAACACCCTATAGCCAACAAAGAAAACCACTCCAATCAGGAGGATTCCAACCAAGAGACCCACCTAAAATGGGTAAATAAACAGAAACAAGAAATGAGCTGAGAAAAAGCTTATGCTTCACTTGTAAGGACCCTTGGGTACTAGGTCACTGTTGTTTGGGAAAGAGGCAAGTCCATTACATCGAAGTTGTTTCAGATGGTGAACCTGACGAAGAAGAGGGCATAGCTGAAGAAACAATACATGTATTAGACGAAGGGGAAAAGACATTGGAGGGTACCTTTGCAATTTTATCAGGAGCTCTGAGATACCCTCTTTAGGGTAAGAGGGAGTCTACAAGGACAGAAAATCAATGTATTAATAGATAGTGGGACCACCCACAACTTCATTGACGAAGGATTGGTAACAAAAATGGGTTTAAAAACATAAGAATTTCAAGGTTTTAAGTTCACAGTTGCTGATGGTTTTACCATCCCATGCACACGAAGAATTCCACTACTCCATCTCACGTTGGGGAGACATCAAATAGACAATGATTTCTATGTAGTGGGCATTGGCGAAACAAATTTGGTACTAGGTGTACAATGACTACATTCCTTAGGGGAATTTACCCAAAACTATCAAACCATGGACTTAAAATTTAAAATGGATGGGAAGGAAATAGTTTTTCAGGGTCTGGCTAATGGAGCCCCCCAAGTGGTTACAACCAAGAGGATGGAAAGGGCATTCAGGAAAGGCAAAGTTTCACGGGCAACACAATGTTTTGTGAGTTCTACAAAATCAGAACCACAAAGACATCATGAAGATATTTAGCCCATAATTTCTAAACAAGCTAAGGTTTTTGAGAATATCCCACATGCGTTGCCACCGGATAGAGGGTTTCAACATATTATTGAGTTAGAAACCGGTACCAAGCCAATAATAATTACACTTTACCGCCACCCCAGAATCTATAAAGATGAGATTGAAAAAGCTATCAAAGAATTATTGGAGATGGGGCATATTGGGCCAAGTTCAAGTCCTTTTGCGTCATTTGTGGTACTAGTCAAGAAGAAAGATGGCACATTGAGAATGTGCATAGACTACCGTCAATTGAATAAAAAACTATTAAGAATAGATATCCGATACCAAGGATTGATGAATTAATCGATGAGCTTCATAGAGCTAGTTTCTTTTCCAAAATCGATTTAAAATCAAGATACCATCAAATACGAATGCGAGACGAAGATGTTCAGAGAACAACATTCAGATGTCATTATGGGTATTTTGAGTTTTTGGTTATGCCTTTCGGATTGACCAACACTCCAACCACCTTTCAGTCGTATATGAATCTTGTATTTGGTAAACATTTGAGAAACTTTGTGTTGGTTTTTTTCGATGATATATTGATATATAGTGCGTCATGGGAGGAACACTTGAAACATTTAGACATGGTATTGGAAATATTGGAGCAGCAATCTCTTTTTGCTAAAATGTCTAAATGCAAGTTTGGAATGATGAAAATGTTATACCTGGGGCATGTCATCAATAGACAAGGAGTGCATGTTGATCAAGATAAAATCCAAGCTATATTAGATTGGCCCCCTCCTACTAACATGACTCAATTAAGAGGATTCTTGGGGTTATGCACTTACCATTGAAGGTTTGTTAAAGGGTTCTCTCGGATAACTGTCCCTTTGACTAATTTTACCAAAAAGGGAGCTTTTCATTGCACTGAAATTGCTAAATCCACATTTGATGATCTTAAAAAAGAAATGAGTTCATGCCCCGTGTTGGCTGAACCAGATTTCTCATTACCCTTTGTGTTGGAATGCGACACATCATGGGAAGGAATTGGTGTTGTCTTAATGCAACAAAGTCATCCAATTGCATTCGAAAGCCTGAAACTGAAAGATCATGAGCACAAGTACTCTATATACGATAAAGAAATGTTGGCAATCATTCATGCGCTAGCCAAGTTCCGTCAATATTTGTGGGAAATTCGTGGTGAGAACAGATCATAATAGTCTGAAATTTTTCTTAAGTCAAAAGGATCTAAACGATAGACAACAAAAATGGGTGAACAAGGTCCAAGCCTTTGATTTCAAGTCTAAGGAAAGAATAATGTTGTGGCGGATGCATTATCGAGAAAACCATCTTTATGTTTCATATCTACAATTGCAACTGATTGGAAGGTTTTCATAATATCTGAATATGTTCAAAACGAGTTTGGTCATGCGATTTTAGAGGGAAAAACTGTGGCTGAACGATATAAGGTAGTAGAAGGTCTCATTTTGCATAAAAATAGAATCTTCTTGGTACCAGAATCAAAGATTAAACATAAAATGTTAAAGGCTATTCATAACAACACTTTGGCAGGCCATCCAAGTTATCATAAGATGTATAAACTGGGAAGAGAAATGTTCTTTTGGAAAGGGCTTAAGAGTGAAGTTCTCAAGTACATTCAGGAGTGTCCTACTAGGGAAGACTTGCCTCTATGTAGTTGTTAACCGTTTGGCGAAGTATGCTCATTTCTTGCCTCTTCCCACTAAGTATGATGCCGCATTGGTAGCTGGAATATTTTTTAGGGAAATCTTTAAATTACATGGGCTGCCAAAGAACATTGTTAGTGACAGAGATCGAGGTTTATGAGCTCATTTTGGCAAGAACTCTTTCACCTAGTAGGCACTGAACTTACCCCAAGTACAAGTTGTCATCCTCAAACAGATGGTCAAACAGAAATCGTCAATAAATGGATTGAGTGTATTTAAGGAATTATATATCAAGGCAACAAAATGCATGGATCAAACGGTTGCACTTGGGAGAATTCTGCTATAATACCTCTTATCACATGTCAATTGGAATGACACCCTTCAAAGCTTTGTACGGGTGAAATGCGCAATCTTTCGTGGACTTGGTCATTCCAGGCAGTAGAGTTCCAGGAGCCAAAGACTTAATCCAACAAAGTCAAGATATCCTTAGGACTCAAGGAGAATCTTCAGCACGCACAAAATCAACAAAAGCTATATGTAGATCAGCGTAGAACATAATGGAACTTTAAAGAAGGGGGCATGGTATATTTGTGTTTACAACGCTATAGACAAACCTCTATCAAGCAAAGTAGAGCCGAGAAACTCAAACCACGTTTCTACAGACCATATAAAGTCATGAGGAAGGTGGGAGAGGTTGCTTACGAGTTAGAATTACCAGGTTGTAGTCGAATACATAATGTTTTCCATGTTTCGCGCCTAAAAAGGGCACTTGGCCAACATATTACCCTTTCTATAGAGCTACCACCATTAGACGACAAAGGCAACTTGATTTTAATACCTGAAGCCATCCTCGAAGCTCGTGAAAAAAGGTTAAGAAATAGAAGTATCACAAAGTATTTGGTTCATTGGAAAAATTTACCACTCGAAGATGCCACATGGGAAGGAGCATCAATTCTTGAACAACTTAATTTACAATTGCTTGAGAATAAGCAATTTGGGGATGGGAGGTTTGTAATATTGCAACGCAATATTTACTTTGGGAATCGCTGCAATCTAATTAGGAATAATGTAATGTCCCCATTTTTGCGAGCATCAGAGTTCGGTGGATTTAGCCTATTCTTAGCCCTCGTAGGTTAATATGCATGGTTAGAGGGTCTCTTGATGGAGCTTGGCGCAGCTTCAGATTGTCAGTACTTGATCAGTTGGCTTTCGTTCGGGCTCATTCGGACACTTCTAGCCTGAGTTGCTATTTTTAGCAGTATTCAGCACTCAGCGTGGGACCCCTGCTATTTTTAGCAGTATGGATTGATAGCGTCCAGAATCACTTCCTCAGTCGACAGCTTCAGACGGCTCGTGCATCGGATGAATGATGAGAGAGATATTAATATTTAATTGAATTAATTAAATATTAATTAATTGGAGTTTATAATATAAAGTTATAATATTTTATTATAACTTAAGTGATTTTTGTTGAAGGGGTCGCCATCATTGGAGGGGCCACTTTTAATTATATTTTATAATTAAAAGTGCTTTCGAAAACTATTGAAAAATTAAAAAGAAAAAAAAGTTCGAATTTATTTAAATGAAACCTAATTGAGAAAATTGGAACTCTTGAGGAGATATAAGGGTTTCATTGGGTTTGGAGCTCATTATGTTATGAAATCAGTTTTTGATCAAGTCTTCTTCAGAGAACGAAGCCAAGGGTTTCAGTTGTCTACAGGCATTGGAGAACGAGCCATTTTTAGTGTTGCAGTTCAGAGGCTGTGAAATATCAGCTGATCTATTGCATTCAAGGAGATATCTTCATTCGGAAGTTATCACAGAACGTTCACAGAGTTTCTTTCAGCTTACAGCACTAATCAGGTTTTCATCAAAATATCATTACCTTTTTGTTGCATGTTATTGGATCTTATTTGTAATCATTTCAGAAGATTAAGAAATAGTCTGGCATCAATATTTTCAATAGATTCTATCATTTCTGGTATTGCATTATTTTATATAAATTTATTCAGCATTTTCTTTCAAAAAACGCAAAATCGAGAAAAAACAATCAAAGCATTCAGTTTTCAAAAATCAGGGAGAACAGGGGTTTCTACAGTGGTATCAGAGCGGTTTCCTGCCATCCTGTGTTGGTTTTCGAAAAGAGAATCTCATACTCCTAGGGTTTAGAATTGCTGAAAAGATTAATGAAAAATTGCAGACTATATGAACAGGTCTTCAAGGCTTTGATCTTTAATAAAATAATCAGAAATGCAAGGCCCATTTTTAGTGAAATCGCAGCTTCTGGACAGGTAAAGAAAGAATTGATTTAGAGATAAATTTTAAAGCACGATCATACAGCATCCAAAAGGGTTTGATAAAAATCGTGGAAATTGTTCTCCGGATATTTTAAAATACGCCAAAGACGCCCAGGCATGGGAGCTATTTGATAAATCGTCAGAGGGAATTCGCACCAGCGTGGGTTTCGCATAAGACAAGCCGCTAATGACAAAGTGATGAAAGCTTGAGACGGAAAGGACAAGTGACAGAAATAAATCGCGTGCGCCAGGAGTAATATTCAAAAAAAAAAAAAAAAAAAAAAAAAAAAAAAAAAAGTATATATTAAGACTATCAGGAGGACGTATCTGAAGACTATCGGGTTTTAATAAAATACAGAGATCGACGCATAGAGTATCCAACAGTGGAAGCAAGAAACAAATCGAAGTGTCTTTTGAGGCAGCCGTCTCATGCCAAGGTATCCCGCTAGTTGAAAGAGTCGAATTTGTCAAAAGCGTCTGCAGGAGAAGAAATCGCGGGATGCATTCTGAAGGCTCAATGATCTTTTTGGAGGTCTAGGGAGGAGCTGATAATGTGCTTTGTGGAATCGTGGTATTTCAAAAAGCTAGCCGCCATCATTTTTAAACTGGAATAAAGACACATCAATTAGTCGTGCATACTCAGGAACAATGAAAAGCAACAAAATCTGTTGTTTGATATAATAAGGAGTGAAGAATCAATGAGAGATACATCTTTGAATAGAAACCGTATCCTCTATACCCCAAAGTCTGGTATTGATGACAATGAAAAGATAATTCCATATATAGTTTTATCAACTGGAGCCACAGTTAACTGCGACTCTAGTATTGATTTAATCTACAAATACTGTGCAAAGTTGCCTAGTGACAAATAGTATTCTCCACGACCGGAATTTATCTTTAGGGCTCTTGAGGGCAAAGAAAATTTACACATTTGTATTTTGAAATTGCCACCTAATGCACCATTTCGCGAGGTTTTAAGTTGTCCAAGTGGCAAACTACATCGAGCAAAGCAACTTGCATGTTTAAAGGCATGCAAAAAGTTACATGAAGTTGGTGCACTTGATGAGCATCTAATTCCTGTCATTGAAGCTGGGTCCGAGGAGGAAATTGTAGACTTAAAGAACAAAAGTACTGCAGGTGCAGGCACAACAAAAAGGAAGGAATTGCATATAACATCAGAAAACACTAAACTTGCTGATAGCAGGTCAAATGCACACTGTTTGACAGAACTCCAGGGCAGCAAACTGATAAAAGTTACATCATAACCAGTAAGGAACAGTACAGTGAAGGCCTCAAATCAAGTCAGTTGATTGGGTTTTCAGTTTGGCAGCGAAAATGGGCGTCATGAAAACACTGTCCAGAAATAAACAGGTATTCAAAGAACTTGAACAATCCCAATACAAGCTCAATCGCGAGTTGTTGCGTGTAGAATGGGCGCTTTCAGAGCTTGGACAGTCTAAAGGATCCAATTCACTTCCTTCCAGCAGAGGTCGAACACCACAAAACAAAGAAGAAGAAGTGATTAGCATGTTTAAGGAGTATAGCACTCTTCCTCAAAAAATTAAGAAGGAACTTCCTTTCATGAGTTACATGGATTTGCACCCGAGTCTTTTCTATAAGACAGAGTTTGCAAGGAAGAAATATCACACTATAGCTCATGAATTGTTTGCACATGAAATGGATAGAGAATCTACACATAAGGATGATACAACTCTTCATCAAAATGATTTGGTATCTTCAAATTCCTATGAAGTATGCAGAAATTTATATGATGAATTTGATACACATGCTGATTTGATTCAAGAAGACACTAGCACAGCTTTGGGTAATGATTTATCTACATCATCCTTGCAAGAGGTGACTCAAGAAGTTTCTAATATAGAGGCTACTTCCGATTTTCATGACAGCGATGGTGAAACTTTGCATGAGTATGAGACAGCAGTGTTTTCACATGTGCAAAATGATCCTATTGAATTGTCACATGAAAGTACTCTGGAATTGGGTACTAATGATGCATTGTATGTAGAGGATTCATGTCAAGGTGAATCTGATTTTTCAGATCAGACCTTGGAAAACAAACTAGAAGGTTCATATGTTGATATGGAATCCCAGGATCATGCTTTGGATGGGCATGCAATTACTTTGGGAGTAGAAGTGTGTGAAGATACTGTCATACCAGCAACTTCTACCTTATCAGTTGAGCCACCCTTTGAGGTACATAGCAGCAGTACCTTAGATGTTGAGGTGTGCATGGATGTAAGCGCACATGATGCTGCTTATCATGAGGAGAGTGAGGGCGAATCAGCCTCATATCATAGTGCATATTGTGAACCGGGAAACTTGTATGGAGGTCATAAGCTACAAAGTTCTCACCATTTGGTTGGGCAACTAAAAGTGAATGACAATATGATTGCCACAACCATTGAGCATTTTGATGTTGCTCGTCAGATGTTAGCTACTTATGGTTGGAGTACTCCTTTGACAGATGAGCACGGTGATAGTGGTTTTTCCCTTGCAGAGATACATGCACTTCGAGAAGCAATTGGAATGATGAAACAAAATTACTTAAAACTACTTGCAGACAGGGATTTTCTTCTCGAGTGGGATTGCATTTGTTATGATGCATTGCAGAGGAAGGAGGAGCAGGTTGATGAGCTCACTCATGAGCTTGAGGTGACTATGGACTCGTTGGAGAGTGCTCAGTTGGCCCTTCAAGAATCACAGTCACGGTTGGAGGAGCTTACCGTGGAGTTGAGTTTGGCACAGTTTCCACCAGCTGCAGATACAGTACAGTTATATACAGAGGCAGTTGATGAGGATCTTATCTCCACGAGTTGTAGTGAGGATGTGGTTACATCTATCACAGATATTGGTGCAGTCAATTCAGATGGGATGAGTGTTTTGATTGAGAGCTCTTGTGATGAGATAGTTGATTTTTCCGAGAGTTGTGTGACAGATCACGTCACTACTTCATCGTCGTCACAGGGGATATGTGGGGAATCATCCAGTATAGAGATTTGTACTTATGCTGATTTGTTTCCCCAGGACCATGATGGTCAGCCATTGACAGAGGTGGGAGCATTTCATCTTGATTGCATAGTGAGGAGTGTTTATCACTTCTCCGTTGGTCCACACACAGAGGATTTGATGATGCATCAGTGTGGATTGGCCCCAGAGTTATACCATCCGTTGTGGGATGGGTATTCACCATCTTCAGAAGATGGGATTAGCGGCTGCAAGCGTCCGACTCAGTTGTTTGCAGGGGATTACTTGCAGGGACAGCTGTCAGTTTTACATCATGCTGATATGTATCCAACAGGGTTTGCTACTTCTATGTCAGAGAGTTTTCTTATTGGTACATGGTTACAGGATGACTACGGTGTCAGTTGGCATGATGGCTTGGTCAGTTATCACATTCATGAGGGTTTAGCAGAGGACAGGGAGAGATTCAGTGTAGCAGATGCTTCTAGAAGTTCTTTTCTTCGCATGACAGATGGATGTGAATTCAGATTGTATTGGGATCCAGGTGGTGACAGTTTTGGCACTGAGTATTGGATGGGTCCCATTGGGTTACTTCACCACTCACAGCATGGTGAAGTTGGAGGCAGTAGAGCACAGTGGCAGCCTGAGGATGACAGACACGACATACTTTCACTCTGGGTTTGGGATCCAGGGATAGCTTGCGCAGTTGTGTTTTTATTGATGCTACAGGAGACAGTCAGTGATGTGTGGGACACTTCACAGTTCTTATTTTGGGCCTTCCGGGGAGTTGGGTTTCCTTGCAGTAGAGATTGCTTGAGGACAAGCAATTTCAGGGAGGGCGGACTGTAATGTCCCCATTTTTGCGAGCATCAGAGTTCGGTGGATTTAGCCTATTCTTAGCCCTCGTAGGTTAATATGCATGGTTAGAGGGTCTCTTGATGGAGCTTGGCTCAGCTTCAGATTGTCAGTACTTGATCAGTTGGCTTTCGTTCGGGCTCATTCGGACACTTCTAGCCTGAGTTGCTATTTTTAGCAGTATTCAGCACTCAGCGTGGGACCCCTGCTATTTTTAGCAGTATGGATTGATAGCGTCCAGAATCACTTCCTCAGTCGACAGCTTCAGACGGCTCGTGCATCGGATGAATGATGAGAGAGATATTAATATTTAATTGAATTAATTAAATATTAATTAATTGGAGTTTATAATATAAAGTTATAATATTTTATTATAACTTAAGTGATTTTTGTTGAAGGGGTCGCCATCATTGGAGGGGCCACTTTTAATTATATTTTATAATTAAAAGTGCTTTCGAAAACTATTGAAAAATTAAAAAGAAAAAAAAGTTCGAATTTATTTAAATGAAACCTAATTGAGAAAATTGGAACTCTTGAGGAGATATAAGGGTTTCATTGGGTTTGGAGCTCATTATGTTATGAAATCAGTTTTTGATCAAGTCTTCTTCAGAGAACGAAGCCAAGGGTTTCAGTTGTCTACAGGCATTGGAGAACGAGCCATCTTCAGTGTTGCAGTTCAGAGGCTGTGAAATATCAGCTGATCTATTGCATTCAAGGAGATATCTTCATTCGGAAGTTATCACAGAACGTTCACAGAGTTTCTTTCAGCTTACAGCACTAATCAGGTTTTCATCAAAATATCATTACCTTTTTGTTGCATGTTATTGGATCTTATTTGTAATCATTTCAGAAGATTAAGAAATAGTCTGGCATCAATATTTTCAATAGATTCTATCATTTCTGGTATTGCATTATTTTATATAAATTTATTCAGCATTTTCTTTCAAAAAATGCAAAATCGAGAAAAAACAATCAAAGCATTCAGTTTTCAGAAATCAGGGAGAACAGGGGTTTCTACAAATAACAACGCAACATTTACTTGAAGGAATTGCTGCACTAAGGAACAACAACGCTGCATTCATTAGTAGTTAGTTAGTTGTTAAGTACTTAGTTAAAGATGTTAAACAACATTCATTTAAATGGAGGGATGCTACCTTTGCAGAAGTCACACCTCTTCAATGTAGGGTTGAGGGTATAAATAAAGCATTTTGGGGAATGGAAGGAAATCATCCAATCATTTATGTATAAAACATTTAAACCTGTATAAGCTTAATGCTTATGATTACAATTGAGGACGAAACCCCTCAAAAGTAAGATTGGATACATGTATGAAAACCTTTGTAATCCTAACTCAAGGATGTAAACCCTTGAGACGTTTATTGTGAAATTCGAGATCTAAAATTAGATACTAAAATTCATTTGATTTAAATAAATTATTCTGAAGTACAAATTTTATATTTATTTTATTTTAAACGGAATTTTCAAGGAAATCAAATTTCCATATAATATTCCAGTTTGGAATATTACATAAAGTAAAGCCCATGAAGGATGCATGCAATCGTGACCTTGTGCCACTTGAGGCTCATGACATTTTTCTTAGAAGGCTGTATTTGAATGATTGCGATGCTACATGTTGGAGATATCTTAGGGTAGTTAGTACATCATAGTTTATATTAATCTTATATGAGTATAATTAGGCATATTAGGAATGTGTATGTGTGTGTAAGGATTGCAGTAACATTCACCTTTAGACTATGATGAGAGAGTGTTTGTAGGAGAGAGAGATAAGAGTTGACTCCTCATTAGTAAGTGATTAGTAAGTGATCAAGCCTATATACGTACCTTTCTGTTTGATGAATAAATTGAACCATTTGATTTTCGCAATATGGTATCAGAGGTCTCTTTGGTCTTGTTCCTGTGATGGAAGAATAATGTGTTTTTAGGGGCAACTCTTTAGGAGATTAGTTGTGCAAGTGTATTTTACAATAGTTAATAAAATTTTGTGTCGATTAAGTTTTTTTTTGTAGAAATAAAGGATTTTTGTACAATTGTATGCTCTTGAAGATTTTATGTATAGACCGGTGCATTTATAAGGAGTAGTTGTTTCCCTTTATGGTATCCGTTCCTGTGCGTGGTCTGCACTTTCTTGATGCCTGTTATGTGAGATATTTTATCTTTGTGGATTGTCTGCAGGGCAAATCTGACCCTGTGTGCATTTTTTTTTGTGTTTGACGAACTCATATGTCAAGGTTGTCACCCATTTTCCATGCATAGTTCACTTTGTGCATCCTCCATCAGAATCTGATATGCCTTTGTGCATCCTCGATTTCATCCATGATTCCATTACTGCTGGTGTTCATTTGCCGTTACTGCTCTATTAGATCTGAATTATTCATGCTTAAGGTTCCATCAGTGGTCAGCCAATTCCATGTGTGTAGACAATGCCAAACGTTTGTGTGTCTTGAAAACTCTATCGATCTTCCATTCTTTACGTGGTTATATTTGCTAGCGTGTGCGTCACCATTCAAACTACCTCCCTACCACGATTACGTGCTAAGCATTCCATGTTGCAAATCCATGCTTTCGAAGGTAGTCTATCCATGTGCATCGAACGTGCCAACCATCGTACTAACCTGTCTTCATCATGCATCTTATTCCTTGGTCATTAAATAGTTACGACACCATTAGTGATCACGATTATGTGCATCATGCATCTTATTCCTTGGTCATTAAATAGTTACGACACCATTAGTGATCACGATTATGTGCAAATAATGCATGTCAAAGCAATGTCATCCAATGTCAACAAATAAAGCCTCAAATATCTTAAAAGCTATAAGGCTTAGATAATTAGTTTTTTATTATAATTTTTTAGGTTTCCATTTTATTGTTTAGTCTTATAAAACTTCTTTAATATAGCTTGTTTTGGTAGTTTGTTTATAAACTATAATGTTGTCAATTTTGGTTAAGTGTCAAGGCTATAGTCAATAATATTGTGCCAATAACTTGTCATGTCCCCATTTCCATTATTTTGATGTTGTGGAATAAATGGCTATTCCAATATTTCTCCAGCACTATTCATAAGGACACTATTCACCAAGTCACTATTCATACATGAACTACTCATGGATTTACTATTCACTATCATTATTCACTAGTGATGTGGCAGGGGATGATGTAGCAGATAAGGTGGATTGTGGATGATGTGGTATGCCCCACAGGGGGTCTCCAATGGAATCTAAGGCATGTGAGTGGAGTGATGACTTTTGTGATCACATGGTGTGGCCACTTGAAGGAAAAAACAAAAGGAGAAAAGATGGCGCATTTCTTATTGAGAGTCATGATTTAGAGTTTGTGGAGAAGTCAAATGAGAGTTGTGACATGTTTGAAATCTTATGTGTACACTTGGGAAAGTGGGAGACAAGATTTACTATGCTGAGTTGGCTCACATGTGAAGGTGGGGGCGCAATTATAGAAGCATGTGGAAGTGGAGACACTTTGTCTAAAGTGAGAGATTGCTTTTGACTCTCTCAAAAGGTGCCAAGCTTGCCACTATTGCTCAATAGTGATCCCATTGGAGGGGGGCACATTTCTTCCTTGTTCATGAAGTTTCCTCTCCTCTCCTCTCTCTCATCATTTTCTACTTAAGGATGGCTCTCTCATTGTAATGGATATCTTATGCCAATTTATATGTCTTTTATGATATTGTTGAACTTATGTTCATACAATTATGTTCTTTGAACGAAATCCCATTGAAGATTGAAATCTGTGGATGAAACCCCATTGATTTCTTGGATCAGAGGATGAAACCCCTTTGGTTCAGTAGGACAATCTCACTCAAAGATTGTGAATTTGCTACAAAGTTGCAGACCTAGAATTCCAGTGTGCAAAGTGTGGTGCTTGCAGGTTTTCCAGTGTGTGTATTGCAGTGGTGTAGTGTGTGTGAGTGTTTGTAGAATTTCAGCATCCAAAGTATTGGTGTTTATTCTTAATATTGAGTTGTTATTGTTATTAGTAGTAGATTTGAGCATAGTATTGGGTTTAATACCATTGTTATCAATATATGTGTTCCATGCTTATCAATATATGAGCATTTCCTATCATTTATGTGTTGTACCTTGTTAAAGGATAATATAAATGTGTGCATGTTAATCCATTTGTGGGTTTATATCTGATTTGAGTCTTTTAGTAAAGTGTGAGTTTGGATTATTGTGGATTTGGGTGTTTTTAGCAATATTCCCATTTGGGGATATTACAGTGGTATGAGAGCATTAGTATTGAGTGTGGATTTTATATTGTAGAGTGTTTTAGTAAATATCCCATTCGGGGATATTACATAACCAGTGAGTCTTGTTAGTCTACTATTGTCTATTTTCACTATAAGGGCACATTTTCAGCAAACTCAACGTCTGTCAAAGAATGAGCGTGTCCATTTTAAGGGAAGGGCAGATTCTATCTATTATTTTGTGTTTTTCCATGAATGGAGACCCTGTCAGAACTATCAAAATGTGATGTAAAGTAGTCTTAGCTATTTGAGCTAAGCTTACAAGAGGTTGGAGGAAACAAAAGGAGGTGGGCAATCGCAATCTCAGGTTGTATTCATCTCTATGGTAGTGATGATGTACTCTGGCTACAGATGATTCAAAATAGTCTATACCAAAAAGACTAAATCATGGGATTATGTTTAGTGCAGTGTTGACCATACTGTTGTTCGTGATCAAAAGGCAATGATCAAGTGTAGTGGTTGCTTATGCGATGTTCAGTGAGGTGGTTGGCACTTACGGAAGGCATCGTGAGGACATAGTTACTCTATTTGATTTATAATTTGCTCAGTGAAGTCCAACCAACCAGAGGAGCAGAATAAAAGAGAAGGGCAGGCCCATGCCACACTTTCAGTGACTAGAGTGTATGTCCCTACTTGGATGTTATAAAGGTCAGTAAGGCTTAGCTAACTAATCTCATTATAAACTGTGCATGTCCATTCATAGTTTTGGAGATTGTATAGTGTGTTTGACCCTATCCACTTTTGTTTGTATGATCTATGATATATGTACGTTGTTATACCTGATCATAGTAGTAGTGAGGTTGTTCCAACTACACTTGTATCTTGTATGAACTTAGTGTATATCCTAGTTTGTACTACCCATGTTAGATCGGCGATATGATTCAATCCAACGTTCGTTTCAAAATGGTGTATGTTCTAGTTCTCATGCAGTTACATTCATTTCCCTGTGAGCTATGTTTGTACTAGAGGGGGAAGTGTTGGAGATTTCTTAGGGTAGTTAGTACATCATAGTTTGTATTAATATTATATTAATATTTTTAGGCATATTAGGGCTTTGTGCGCATGAGTTGTATTAACAACTCAACTTTAGATTATGATGAGAGAGTGTTTGTAGGAGAGATAGATAAGAGTTGACTCCTCATTAATAGGAGATCAAGCCTATATATGTGCCTCTCTATTTGATAAATAAATTGAACCATTTGATTTTCTCGATATATCAAGCCAACCCATAGTGATGGAATGTGCATATCAAAGATTGGTTCTTAAACCTCTTTAGGTTACCTCTAACAACCAAATTCACTTTGATCTTTGCCAAACAATGTTGCAAGCTCATTTCACACACACAAAAGTTCGTGCTACTCATGGTTTACCTAGAAGCACTTGCGTAGGAGAGCAAGTGCGCATTAACATTATGCAATGTCATGTAAACACCGTTGCAACATCTAGGTAAGATAATGTAGCAATATAGAGACATCTTTGAAGAGCCAAAGGTTCTGTGAACACATTGTGTGGTAAAGCATCACATTGATTTGGTTCTTGATTCCCCTCTTCTAAACTGTCTGTTGTACCACATGTCTATTTTGGAGGATGAAATCCAGTGCCAGGAGCTTCTTGATCAAGGTAGGATCAGGGTTAGCTCTTCTCTTTGTGGAAGCTCGATAGTCCTTGTGCCAAAGAAATATTGTACTTGGTGCTTGTGCAATGACAACTTCACGCTCAACAAGATAATGGTGAAGAATCGGTACCCAATACCATGCATTGTCGACCTTTTGGAGCCAGCTCTAAGGTGCACGATACTTCACCAAGATCAACTTAAAGTCAGGTTATCATCAGGTACTAGTCTAGCCTGGGGATGTTTAGAAGACAACATTCAAAACATGGGACAAATGGTTGGTTATGCTCTTCGGTTTGACCAATGTGCCATCAACATTCATGCTCTTGATGACTGATCTACTTAGGCCCTTCCTCAACTCCTTTGTCATTGTTTACTTGGATGACATCCTCATCTTCAACAAGACTTGGGAGAAGCATGTGGAGCTCACCTCACACGCCTTAGACACATTGCGCCAACACAAATTGCAAGCCAACTTAGCAAAGTGTACATCGCAAAATCTCTCAGTCAAATCATGCATGTGAAAGCAACATTCCATTCGACACTTGCACACCAACGTGATTTTGAGGAACTCAAACAACACCTTTGCGTAACCCCTATTTTGGCAATGCCTAAAATTGCCCATTCCTTTGATATTCACACTGATGCATTTCACTATGCGATCGATGGGGGTACTCACTCAACATGGACATATAGTCGCCTATCACTCATAGATATTTAGCGACACAACTCAGTGTTACTCTACCTACAAGAAAGAGTTGTACGCCATCGTGCAAGCAGTAAAGAAATGGTGCCACTCTATCTTGAGTAAGTAGACAATCATCCTTTTTGATCAGAAGCCACTTTAGTTCCTACATATGCAGAGTAAGCTAGAGAATGTGCCCTCCATGAAGTGGATGACTTACTTGCAATAGTTCCATCTGGTGATAAAACACAAGAAGGGAAACAATAATAAGGCCACAAATTGCTTTAATTGATCGCCGATACACACACTCATCAAAGTGATGGACACGCGTGGCCACTTCTTTGATTGGTATCTCTGTACTTAGCAGACTGCAACTTCGTAGAAGCCTATATTGCCCTTGCGCATGATGAATAGGTTCTTTATTTCTACATGTCCACGATTTTTTACAAGATTGGACATCTTTGTGTTCTGGTGCACCTCGCCAAAAACTCATTTGGCAGATGCATTATGCAAAGACAATAGGGCACTTCTCACATATATATCTTATATATAATATATATATAAGATAATAGTTTGCTACATCATACTACATCTCACACACACAGATATATATATATATATATATATATATATATATATATATATATATATATCATATGCCTCCTGCACCTCTATCAAGGCATGGGGCTACACTATATGATGACACAACATCTCTAGCCTCCCTAAGAGATTGGGTCAAGGATTGCTCTCTAGAGCACAATCATTATGCCTCCCCTCGTGCAGCGGCCAATGTTGTCTCTAGCTGCAAAATCCACTCACTAGTCATGTGCTCGCTCTATCCTGGCAGGGATGGTTGCTAGATGTGGCTTATAGCCTCTCATTAGGACCTCTTAAGTGTATATATATAAGAGTTGGCATTTGGTTCCATTGTGTTCACTACATGTATATGTTGTTCTTGTTGTCAATTTTATGTTGTTTGCATTTTAGCATGGTATATGATGTTATGTGATATATACGTTTCATTCCTTCATTCGAAAAATGTGAATATTTATATGTCCCAAATTGAAAGAACTAATGATAGTGTGATAAACAATGTGACATCTAATGCAATTAGATAGAAAATTCTAATAAAACAAAAGATGCGATAAAGAGTTGGAAATATGAAACATCTAATGTGACTAGATAGGAAATCTAAAGAAACAAAAGATGTGATAAAATGAAGCAAAGAAATGAGTTAAGAACCAAATCAATGCTTGTGGTCGATTTTCTCATTGGAATAACAAGACCATCTAATGCCAAAACTAATATAACAAAAATGGTGGGGATAGATGTGTGAGAGCATAGGAGGTGAACATTTGTGAGGAATGCCCGATTAAATCCCCAAGGTGTTACAATGTTAAACTTGCAAACCTTTAGATAGAGCTAGGCAATTGGAGTCAAATCTGAGGCATGATATAGAATAAGAATGTAAAGAAAAGGGCTGTGGTCAACTAGCAACAATGTCAACTAGCAGCAATATCCATCAAGGGGATGTTGAGAATAATGTGTGAAAGAAAGAGTAAGGCGCCATGAAGGAGATGTGAAATTCTTAGTGGAGATAAGACATCCTAATCAAGTGGGCAAGCCTACAAGTTTTCGACATTGAAATATTTAGGAACCCTATTTTGTAAGGTTGTGGTCCGGACTAACTAGTGAAATATAAGATATATCCCATGAAGGCTATGCATGAAAAGTAAAAGTGCTTGCCTTCCCACAACATGTTCCTCGTTCTCAAGGATCCCACTGAAGCCATCGACCAACTATGGGATTGGGGATTTGCATGAAAAGGCAGATGGCACAAATGATAGATATGATGCCTTCTACCCCAATTTGTTGGCCTACTGCACTTCGATGGATCTTCTACTCTACTATTAGGCCGAGGCCAACTATGGAATTTGAGCTTTAACTAGGATGGGGGAGTGCGAATGATTCGATCATGTCTTTTTCATTTGTGATTGACCTTTGAAAATTTTCCTTTTGACTTTTTATATTTTGGCTTTTAACTTTTGATTTTTGATATTTTGGATTCTACATTTTGATATTTCCTCCATATGGATTTGGAAGGCCAATTAATGGGTATGTAAGATGACTGCGTTTAAAGAGATTACACCTAGATGCTATAGAGGAGAACCGAGGAACCAAGAAGCTTAGATACTCCTAGTCCTACACTTTTGAAAAGAGTGCAATCTTTATCTCCAACCCAAGTGTGCATCAAGTGAGAAAGTAGGAGTGGGAAAATGGGGATTGTTAGTAATCTTTATGAAATGTAAGATGGTACAATTATGGCATGTGAGTAGTTGACCATGAGGAGAGATTTTTGCTTCAGAAAGGACTAGGAATAGTAGGGTTTGGAAATACATGTGAATGTGACTAGTACTATAAAAAGTACGAGTGCGAAGGTAAGCTCAGGGTGGAGAGTGAAATAGAGGAAATAGGTAGCAATGTTGCTAGATAGAAATTCTAAAGTTATAATAGGTGATATAGATGAGAATGAGTGTAATGTCCCCTTCTCAAACCTGATCTTCACAGTGACCGTTGGCCTTTTTCTGAAAACCCGAAGGCTAGTCAGAAGGTACAAATTAGAATTTCCTAGTTTTTAGGATGTCCTTGCTCGGAGTTTTGATGGCGGATTCTTTCTAGGTTTTCAGAGAGCTTCGCAGGGGTATGTTCGTCTCGGCTTTCTGAACATTTCCAGGAATTTACTATTTTTAGTAAATTCTATTTTTGGCAGCTAACAGGTTTGTCTCAGGCAGTTGACTTTTCTTTTCAGTTGACTCATTCAGTTTCGGGCTTCAGAATGCGGTCTTGTAGAAATAAGTTTATTTCACTTAAAAATAACATTATATTTTAATGTTATAACCTTGGCCTAGTCGAATAACTTAAAGTTATTTTAAAAGGTGGACTTGAGGGGGGGGCGCCATCATTGCTTGGAAAAGGGCGCCACTCTTGTAGTTAGGGTTTCAAGGGAGGCCAACTGAAGTCTATAAAAGAAAGCCTTGAGTTCTCATTTGATCATCTTTGTCTACAGGAATGTTATGCTGCCAGATTGGCTTTGGGATCGCTTCGAGGAATGAAGGCCTCCTAGCTAGGGCATCACTTCTTGCTTGCAATACAGCGACTAGTGGTGATTTAGTCTAGTTTGTGAGTTTGCTTTGAGTTGTGTGCATTGTAATCAGCTTGTGGCTGTCTAGATCAGATTATAGCATATTAGTTAATTTCTGAAAATTGCATTTTAAGCTACAGCAGATCCGTGTTTTCATTGGTAAATCATAAAACAAAAATAATCTCGTTCTGGGTATTGTGTCATTGCATTTTATTGGTAAGGGCGCCCCTTCATGAATATTTGCAGATTTTAATACGAAGCTTATGATTTTATAATGCAAATCCGTCATTCCTTAAAGGCCGTACTTTCTAGAGTGCATTGGGATTCGTGTCAATAATTAATAACCATTTTTAGATGCCATTTCTTATTACTAAGTTAGGCGCCATCATTTTGAGGGTCTATTGCATCAGATTTGAGATCATTTGGGTGAGAAATGAGAGAGTTATGAGCATATGAGTAAATTCATAGGTTGCTGATTTTTCAATTTAAAGTGCAGATTTGTAAAAAAAAAAAACAGAATTATTATTTGGTCACCGAGAGAGTTATTGTTTCGGCATCTCTAATCAAGCCAAGGAGAGTTCTTTATATGATGTAATGCTAATCTTATAATTCCTATGCTCCTGGCAGGCGAATGAGTTTGTAAACTGGCAGTAGTACTGGTAGTAATTCTCAAACTTGTTCAAATCTGATTGTAATGTTCAGTTTCAATTTAAGTCATTGTATTAGTTATAGCTCCGCCCTATGGTAGCTACTTTCCCTCTTGGGGTTAGCAAGCACATTCTAGGTGTTGAGCTCCGCCCTACGGTAGCTACTTTCCCTCTTTGGGTTAGCAAGCACATGCTGGGTGTGGAGTAGTTTCATCTTTCAACGTTTCCTTTTCAAGCAATTTTATTGTAATCACTCCGTCATATGGTCGCCCCTCACTCCGCATTGGATTGGGTAGCACATACTTGACGTCGAGTTCCTTTTTCGGCTTTTAGAATAGCAGATCCTCTGACCAATGCTCGCCATCATCGGCGCCATTCTGGTTAGAGTTACAGCATAAGCAGTTTGTTTTAGATCCTCTGACCAATGCTCGCCATCATCGGCGCCATTCTGGTTAGAGTTGTTTCAGTAAGTTTGGGTTTATCTTCTAACCTTAACGGGTACTTGCTTGTAATGTTGAAATCTATTAATTAAAAAATCAAAAAAATTTGGCTCGGGATATTTCAATGAGGGGGCCAAGTTGATGGTAGCCTTTATCCCAAGCATAGATTCAATCCACTCTACAATGAACACACTTCCACACACAACACTTAAACTTGGAACCAAAACTCATGATTTATTACATTGAATAATAGTATTACAAAGATTTGACATAGACGAACGCTTGACTTGTTTATTGAACACAAACATGAAGAAGATATTATCCTAGACATATTTTGTCACTAGACTTGATACTCTAGCAAGCTTTCTCTCCCTCTATCTGTCCCTCTTTCTTTTCCCCAATTGAGGCTTTTTCCAATTGTTAGATTTTAATCCTTTTTAACTACCTCTGACTCCTAGAATGCCTCTTTGAACTCCCAAGCATCTTGAAAATGATCAACAAATGACAATCCATCACTCTTTTCCATTACAGATCTTGCTTAACTGTGATGGGCAAAACTGCCGGTTCCTGCAGACTAGGGGTTACATAACCATTGCTTGTGTTAATCAGCGATTTTGTCATCTGTTCAAAAGGGGTCAATTTGATACCCGATCATTGACTACAACCCTCTACACTTGGTGATTTGGAAGTGTTGGAGCTTTGGATATGTTTTGTCTCTGTAATCATCTTCGACATGTAAACCAATGGTGACACTGCTAACAAGTTGCAAACACTCATAAACAAATGACATGTTTTTGTTTGATACAAGATTGCTCATTGACTCTTATGCTCCTAGGTCTAGCACAAGTAGAGATTTAGGTAAACCCAAGAGGGGAGAGATAGTATATATAAGCTAAACCCAAGAGGGTAATGTAAGCTAAGTTACCAAAGAATTCAAAAGGCATAACTGCTGGATGAACTTAAGAGGGAGTACAAAAAAATAAACTACCAAAGAACCTAGAAGGCATAATGGTTGGGTCAACCCAAAAGCGAAAAAAAAAAGTAAGCCACCAAAGAACTAAGAAGGTTGGTTGGATATACCCAAGAGGGATGACAAAAATTAAACTACCAAAAAAACCCAAAAGGTGCAGTGGCTAAATAGACCCAAGAGGGAAGGCAAAAAATAAACCATCAAAGAACCTAGAAGGCGCAGTGGTCGGATAAGCCCAAGAGGGAAGACAAAAAGTGAAAAAAAAAAGAAACCCATAGGCATAGTGGCCAAATAAACCCAAGGGGTAAGACAAAATGCAAACTACCAAAGAACCTAGAAGGTATAGTGGCTGGGTAAACCCTGGAGGAAAGATATAGTAAACCCAATGTAAATTCTAGTTATATGAAGGTTATAATAATATGATGCAAATGACAAAACATATAATAGCTCTGAAATGTTTCAAAATGTCATTACATACTCTGTCAATAAATTCAAATATTTCTTCTTGTAATTTGTATCTTGCTAAGATTATAGTTTCTTTCACTCTCTTTGAGATCCTGGCAAGCACTTTCTTGAGAATGGGCATCATGGAGAAAGTAGGGGAGGTAGAATCGGAAGGATGTGTAAAGACCACGAAAAAAAGTGTCTCGATGTTTTTTTTCCCAACTAATCAAGTCATTCTTCCAATATACAAAAGCTAATCTTGTTGTCTTATACATACAAATTTTTTAAGACTGCATTCTTAATGCAACAACTTAGATTAAAGCAATCTTACTTGTAAGTTTTGTGACACTTGTCATCTATATGTCAACTAAGTCCGTAGTCTTTTGTGTCGACTAAGCCCATAGTCTTTCCATTGGATTAGGATGGCCAATCCTATCATCCTTTTTGATTCCTTAATCGGCACATTCTCGTTGTGTTCAACTGAAATTTTTGATTGGTCGTGACCATGCCTTGGTTCCTTTTACATCGCAGTCAATTTGACCCATGTTATGCATTTAACTTTGCCATAAGGCATTGCATTTATTTCAACCTGATCCCATAACATGAAGTAGACAAATAAATTGCCTAACATTAATGTCTTAGTGTAAAAGACAGTTATATGGGTTGAAGTGTGCCTTTAGCTAGTCAAGGCTTTTATTGGATGATATCATCGAATCCGACACGGATTCAATGAGGTCATGCATCTTCGCCCTTAATGGGTTTTAACCTTGTCATAGCTAAGTTGCTTGCACAACTTGGTTTTCAAAATCCAAAAGGCAATGGCTGCATCTGAACCTGAGGTTTCGTTCTTAATGCAACATCAAGTTGTTGTTAAGTCAAGATCGTTTATTATCCTTCACTAGTACCCATTTACCATGTTTCATATACATATTATCACTTTCTCTTATTTATCTGGTTATGCTAAAGGGGTCTCATTTGTACCCAATAGTTCATGTTTTATTATTTTTAGTGACTTAATCTCATTTGGTTCGATTACCTTAAGGTGAGTTGATCTAATTAGCTTCATTTCGTCCCTTTCACAGCAGGTCCTCTTTTGATATTAGGGGGATGATTGAGAATATTTTGAGTCCCGCATATGGGCATGTTCCTTGTTATGAGGATTTTTGGATGGACTGCGATGATGAAAGAGAGGTCAGGATTCTCAATTACACTTGCTTCATGCTAGAGCAAGTAACCAAGTTTAACATAGTCCATCTTCCCGAAGACTTGGACTTTGAAGATGATGGTGAGGTTGTAGACGACAACTACTTCCAACAAGGCATCAAAACGACACCTCTTCCCAGGGTGGATTGGAGCCATCATGAATCAATATCTTTGGAAGATTGGACCCGAGGAGTCCTTAGGAGAACCCTTGCATGGATTACAAGCAAAGGGGTAGATGTACAAAACGCCAAACTTCCTTCACCCTTGAGAGCTGTAGATATACCTTTGCTAGAGGCAACAAAGCAAAAAGAAGGAAAGGTTCAAGCGACATCTTCTAGTGCCATTGTAGATATTGTTATTATTGAAGAAGTAGAAGCAGAAGAGCCTCCACCTCAGCTGGAAAGAGGCCTATAAAGTTCAAGATCAAGAAGTTGACTGGTGGCAAAGGGATACCTGGGATATCAACAGTATTGAACAAGCCTTCCAAAGGAGTCATCCATTCACAAGTGTTGATAAAAAATACAACACTGCAATTTGTAATGTTAGATCTATCTTTGGTGATCCTTGAGGTTCCTTCTTCAAAGGTATCACCTCCTACACTTTCCACTGAGCTGTGCGAAGTCCCTCCTCAGGTTGCATCAAAGAAAACATCTAAGACTGTCTTAGAAAAAGAGGCACCTTTTCCAGAAGTGGAGGAACTTTTTCCTGAAATGGTGGTACTCCCCCCTTCATCATAGAAAAGGAGCCAAAAGCACAGAAAGTAGTGGAACAAGAAGCAACTCAACCACCTCCTTAGGTAGAAATAGAAGTTGAGCTTGCCATGGGAAAAGCTTTGGTGATTCTACCTACAACAAAGAAGGTTTAGGCCCAAAAAGAGTCTTCATCATTACAAGCCCTGACATAAAGGCACCTCAATGGTTAAATGAGGTTGTGAGGAAAAGGAAGAAGACAGTCCCACCATTGGCAATTGATTTCAGCACTCTCATTGCACCAACCCCTCGGGTCTCTAAGAAACCTAAGATGGTTTCTCACATTGTTAGGGATGAACAAGGAGAAATGTATGCTGAGATTGCGGTTCCAGTCTCAAATAAATCTAAGGATGAAATTACAGTGGGGGATTACGAAATCTCATGGGTTCATCTTGGAAAGTCTACTCATGAGGGGCTGAGGGAGGATGTGCAGATGGAAATTGGGTCCTTGATCGAGAAATATGATCATGACAAAGTTACAAAGGATCTGTTGAAGGAGAGAGTAGATCAGCTTACGTCAGTGATCTAGAAATTAGTGAGCCCTATTCAGCGCCAACATTAGACAACAGATGCAAGGACTCTGAAAACAAGAACATGGGTAGATCCACTTAAGAATGTTTAGAGAAGCTCTTTGAGCAGGGAAATAAGTCAATAGCCTCAGTTGTTGAAGTCTATACTTCAATTGACAAAGAAATCAAATATGCTTTCAAAAACGAGGTTGTTTATAGAGAAGAGATCGACAAAATAAACTGTTGGTTGCCTAGGTTGGAAGCCCTTGCCAGAGCAGATGAGGACATTTTAGTCAATGAAGGGGTCATGATAGAAGAAGATCAAGGAGATCAAGTTGAATTCTGGGGTTTAACAAAATTTTGAATTAGGACAATAGAAGAATACTTGCGCAATTTTGAGGAGTCATGATCCTTGGCAACTGATTCTGCATGCAATACTGAGGAAATAATTGAGAAGCTTCCATGTTATTCCTTGGAAATGAAGGAAAGGTGATTTCTATTGAAAATATACAATAAGAGTTTAAGCAGTCGATCTGACGAGAAACTGATTCATCTTCTGTGTTTGACTTCAAATCGATCCAAAATTTTATACATTATTAGAAATCTTTTGATAGACAAGACAAAGATTTGAAGGCATTTCAAAGAATTCCTCAATAAATGATAAATCTGCAAGTGGAGGCCGAAATTCCATACTGACACTCCCAAGGCCTAGATCTTGGGAAGGTTGAGAGGATACTATAGAAGTTTTAAGACTATGAGGAGAAGTTTCAACAATTGAGGCAAAAGGAAGTCTTCACAATTGATGATGAGGAAGAAGAGCAGGTGCCGGTGATGACACTTTGATTTGCAGCTCAGGGGTGCATTTTGGCGTGACCTTCGTCGTAGGTTAAACTCTACATTTAGGTTTGAAGTTTTTTGCAGTTTTGCATCAAGTTTGAACAAGTCAATATGCACCTTGAAATGTGCAACCGTTTCTATTTTTAGAATTTGTTTCCTAAGTCTTAGGAATTGTATTTCCTATAAGTAGAAGGCTTGCATGTCTCCGAAAGGGCTGCCAATTTTATAATAATTTGCAAGGAAAGAACTTTTGGAATAAAGAAAGGAAGAAATAACTTTTTTTGTAAGAAACCAATAAAACTAAGTTGTTGTAGGACTTTGTGCTTGTTCTTAGTTGTGAATGAATGCTCCCTTGTTCGTTTATTCATGCTATTGATCCCTTCACTCTCTTCTTAATAAAAGATCTTAGTTGATGGTAAATTTGTTTTGAGTTAATGAAAATGATATTTAGATGAAATTTGCGTTTGCTCACCTATTGATGTTCTTTCTTTTTTCTCTCAGTTAACTTTTTCCATTCTGTCTTCCTTACTCTTTTTATCATATTTCCTTTTTCTATACATGTAAAACCCCCAAAGAATTTAGTATGTATATTTGTAAAATATGTCAGGTTTGTGTTTTTCTTGTTTTTGAATAAAGGTAGCTTTCCTTGCTAATAGAAGAGGGACTTTGTCCCGCTATACTAATGATTGCAGCGCATGCGTTGAAGTGTTTGACACTTTTTACAGCCAATAGTTTCCGTCGGAGTCCGATGCCTACTTAATAACCCTCATATCTCGACCCCTGCTCAATGGGCGTCAGATTCCGATGCACAAGTAGGTGTCTAACTTCGATCATTAACAAAAATTTGTCTAAGTCTTTCCAATTGGCATTTTTTTTGGGTTTTTCTCCTCTGATTTGACGTGTGGGAAAAATTTGAATGGAGTCACCCAAATTTCTCGAGCCATCAAAATTTGGGGACAACAAATAGGTAAAAGGACTGACTGGTGTAATAACAGTACTGATAGAGATCAATAGGTGCATAATGAATGGAAGGGCGCACAAAGACCGGATAAAGATAGGCCACACGATCTTGATGAAGATTTGACAAACTAGAACAAAATTGACAAGGATGATGTTGAGAACACAGGCCGATTTGACAAGTTTGGAAAAATTGCACACAAATTGTAGTGTCCCACCCCAAATCTGCCTTGAATTTACAGAATTTAGTGTATTGACATTTTGTCAAACACTTAGCACACTGGCTGTTATCACCGAATTTTCTGAGTTTGAATGCTTGTTTGTGATAAGTTTTTCCAGTTTGTTTCATATAGACATTTCAATTAACAATATAGCATACATTTCACACGCATATGCCAATAACCAAACAAGATCCAATGACTGATATTAACACTTATAACAGCAGAAGTAAACAGGATATATGTACTCAAATTATAGATTTGAATAGAGTTATTTGCTGATTACATTCAGTTTTAAATTATACAATGAAATGCCAACATACCAAATTTTGCCCTTGTGCCATGATGAAGTTACAATGCCAAACTGCAAACAAGGTATCAAATCCAATCGCCTTCATATGCATATGCTGCTCCAGCTGTAGATTAATGTCTGAGATACTAGAAGACTGCTGTAGCTCAACCTTTTCACCATATACAATCTCCAAATAGCTTTGATAAGCTGTGATCCCACTACAAGTGGCGTCTCCACTTATGAGATGATGCGGCTGGTTTGTATGGATCTGGATCTCCTTTGAAATGCAATATATTCTCTGATGATGGCTGCAAGTAGTCTTTCCAATGGCGCTAGGGCTAGTATGAACCCTCTGATTTGCACAAATAAACTCTAAAAATCTGAATTAAAAACTCTTCCAATATGGTCTCTACACAGCAGTAATTAAATCATCAAATTCTTGCCTGGCAATGATGAACAATATGTGCACAATATTTTGATAAATCCTTCGAAAACCTAAATAAAGAAATCTTCCTGAATTCGATGAAGCACAAACACAATCCCTACAATGGAAATGTCTGCAAGCTATTCTTCCCGAGGGGCTACGCCCTCAAAAAACTTGAGATTTTCAGGCTCTCCAATCTTCAGAAGCCCTTAGCCAAATTCTTATTCTTCAACAACGAATGAATGAAAATGAGCTTTAAATGCCCTTTTATAATATTCAATTTGCATTTGACTTCATCTCATTTAATTTATTTTAATTTCATTTACTTTTCCCTCCTTTTTGGTGCACAACTTTAAAATATAAAGTATACTTTATTATTCACTTATATCTCCCCTTTAAAATAACACTTTAACACTTATTATAAAGCATACTTTTAAAAGCATTTGCATCCCCCTTTTAAATAAAGTCCATTTAATTCATTAATGATATGCACTTAATAATTAATTACTATTAAAGTATAACTTTAATAATAATTATAATATTATGACTACATTAATCATCGTATATCAATTCTGACTTCACCAGGAGGTAGCCCACTGCATTCACTGCTAACCAGGGTGCCTTACTATAAATAGTAAGGCTGGCCTTTATCATCCAATTGACTTATTATAAATAGTAAGGATACACAAATGAAGCCATAAACCCCTGAATAACATTGCCTCTGAACAAGCTCAGGATCTGGAGATGAAAACATTGCCAATTGCCCACTGGAGAACCAACTAACTCCAACACTGGGCCCTCTAATCACCCTGATTAGCCTATGAGGACCTGATGATAGTCTAAACCACCAAACGTTTGATGCTCGCTCAAAAGGGGACATTACACAAATCGACACTGATTGATCCTTCGTAGTCAAACAGATATGACAAATGCACACACTGGCTCATAAATGTGTGCAAAGATCTCATATATCATTGACACCACAAAGGAGAGATTGACCACATAACTGGATGTGATCAGATAGGTCCGTAGGAATAATCACAAAGAACTGTCCGGATCTTGCATAGAGAAGGATGTATAATGTGATATCCACACCGGCTCAAACTAATCAACGACATATACTATCCTTAATTTTTTGACAAAGAAATTTAAACACCATGGATTGGGGCAACATAATAAATTGCCCCTCTAACAATTAACAAATTCAGAGAGACCTTTCCATCACAAAAACCCCGCTTGCTTTGATACCAAATGAAAATTTGGTATTAGATTAATACAAATAATATTGCAATAAAGATTTCATTAACTAATCAATATGAAGGTACAAAAATATATAGGCTCAAGAACTCGTATTTACAAGGAGCTTGGCTTATCACAACCAATCCCTACAATCACTTTCAAACCTATTCTTGCACAAACTTATCTAGTGAGTTGCCTTACAACTTCTCTTACAAGAATACTCACACGCACAAATAATAATTCTAATTTAACTAAGGTGAGTACTAATAATTCCTAACAGAAGAAAGGACAAGTGGCCCTTGTACCACACATGCCCAAGTTTGCATGTAGAGAAAAAGGGAAGGCTGGCCCTTTTTCTCATGTTCAAGTTTGCGTGTTAAGAAGAAACGATGATCTATTCTTTTGAGAGACATGCCCAAGTTTCCATAGAATGGAGAAATGATGAGAGACACTTCTTGAAGGTGTGCTTAAGTTTGCACATGTTGGAGAAAGGACAATCGATCCTTCTTGGAGGCATGCCCATTTTTCCACATCATAGAGAAAGGATGGTCAATCATCCATGGAGACAGGGCCATGTATGCACATGATGGACAAATGATGATTGACCCTTCTAAGAGGTATACCCAAGTTTGTACATGAAGAAGAAAGAATAACCAACCCTTAAAGACATGCCCAAGTGCACAAATTGAAGATTAAAGAATGATTGACCCTTCTTTGTGTCATGCCCAAACTCATACATAGAAGCTGAAAGGACACTTGACCATTCTGAGAGGCATGTCCCGTACCTCCATGGGAGGAAAAAGGATACTTGACCCTTCTAAGGGCATGCCCAATACACATGGGTGGAAAATCATTGTTCTTGTTGCAGATGCAAAACCATTGCATGTGGCTTGTAGTCCAAGAGTTGTTAGAGGACTAACACGTGTCTAATTGTCAATAATGTGGTTTGTGTTGGTGCCAATCAAGATATGTAGCTTAGTTCAAACCATTGCATTTGTGAATGTGGGTCTGATCTCAATGCATGCTATCTTGTAGAAGTTAGGAGATTAATCATTTCAATTTCTCTATTATTTGCCTTTGTTTCAGCAAGGGATATTAGGGAAGAGTATAAACACTTGAAGCATGGGAGAAATAAGGGGATGCTCGCAAGTGAGGAACATAAGTGAGAAGACAAAAGGTTATAAGGATGACTAGTGAGAAGAGTAAGAAGTAGGAAAAGAAGACACGAAGCTATGTCTTGTTTTTGTTTTGTAATCTTTGATTTCAAATCAAGTAAGTTTTTTTTGGTATCTTTTTGCGAAATTGTGCTTGTGCATATAAGTAAATTTCCTATTCTATGGTGTGTTGTACCTTTAATTCCATAATGAATTGTTGTGCACCTTGAAAAGGTTTAGCTGTTGACTTTTGATTAATTCAACCCTTGGTTGCACCATCATTAGGATATGAAAATTAAAATTTTAAATGCAATTGAAGATTTTTTTTAAAAAAAAATATTACTTAAAAATAGTAAAAAGAGAGAATTTCAACTAAAGGTTTTTCTTTTGACAAACATATGTAGACTTGCATTCTAAATAAATACTTATATTTACTGAATAATGAGAATTATGTTAGGAGCAGGAGAGCTTCAATTAATTTTTGTAACACAGGTGGTTCCCTTAGGTTGGGAATCCAACTATTGCAAGTGCTCCTCATGGAATCCTATATAGGTACATCATTCCTAGAGAATGAGCATCTTTTCATCTTGTGCAATATCCCATATTGTGACATGATCTTGAAGAGTAACATTTGACAAATGTATAGTTAGAAGTTTGAGTATAATATTGTTTTAGCATATCACGTGTCTTGTGTATTCTATATGATGGAACTCTTATTCTATTGCTATGTAATGTGCTCCTATACTACAATGTGTTTTGTATATAATGTTCTTGTTGGAGGGTTTATATTCACGCGAAGTTTCTTTCCTACATTTCTGGTGTCGTTGCCTAAGTTCGAGCTTGAGGAATTTGTGTGAAGTTCGTTCTAGGATTCCTTGTGGATGGTGTTTTGTAGTGTAGTATACCTACATCTTTGGCATTGTTGTCATGATTTGAATACGTCGTTGTTTGTGTCAACCATTTCCCATTAAACACTTTGTGACCCTTCTGTCTACATAGCCTATGAGGACTACAAGGTGGTTGAGGAGAAGAATTGAGATGAAGCTGAGATAATTGTTGGTGGGAGAAGCTTGACGATGAAGGTGAGGGTAGTACTGACTCTAGGGAAAATGTGGCACTAAGTGGCAATGTAGGGTTAAAGACTGCATCCAAATTCTTGCAGGATAGTGGTATGGTGACCGGTGCCGCTAGTGCTAAGAGCACAGATACGGACCAAAAAATCCAGCAAGGGGAGGGTTGTGCAAGTCAGAGTACAAAGGGAGGTTAGGCAGAGCTAGTCTAACAAACATGTGAATACCACCAAGATTGTCAAGATCATCAATAAAATTGGAAATAGAAGTAGATGGAAAAATATTGATGAGATGTGAAGTCAATAAACAAGAAGGCTGAAAGTTGCAAGTCATACTTAGGGTCCAATAGGTGTTTGAGGTGACGAGATTTCTAGTTTAGATGAAATAGTTCTGATAGGGGCATGTACCATACTAGAAGAGGGTGCATTGCACGACGATATATAGTAATGTGTGGAAGCCACATGCGTTTTGAAAATTTCGTAGATATGTCATTCAAGTATCGCATATAGTTATGGGAACAAAATGTGAGTGCAAGAGACATTATGAATTGTGAGAACAAAATGTTCTCTCAATTCCTAGAAGAAGTGGCATCAAATTTCCAAATATTAGCTTGGCACCAATATGAAATGGTGAACTCGATAAACATAGTTACCAAGAGATAGGAATGGGTACATGTAATGGTATGCCACTTTTCAAAAAAGGAAGAGATAGGCACTTGGAGACATGGTGTGTGCGTGTGCGTGTGCGTATGAGTACATAAATTGCATATTTAAATATATATGTAAAATTTAGAGAGAATATTATACAATGGCCATGAAGACATGATGTGTGTGTGTGTGAACTTAAATTGCATATTTAAATATATATGTAAAATTTAGAGAGAATATTATACAATGGCCATGGAACTTCAAAAAATATAAAATGCATTAAAAACTAATATTTTATAAGTAAATAAATTAGATGTTGATAAAAGAAGAGTAATTATATTGATATTTGTCTTTGATAACTCATCATATCTAGGATCAAGAGTACATCGTAACACACTAAATGTTGACAACTAGGCATACCAAAAAAAAATCACAAATGTGAATCTCAATCATATCTCATTTGATGGAATAGGGTCAACTGTTGTATCAACTATGCCATCATTCTCTAGGTCTTCTAACAAGGTATTGTCTAAATACTCATCACTCATAAGCTCAAGGTATTTTATAGGAAATCGAACAGGGGGTAAATCATTGAGGTCATTTTCCTCAAGCACCTCATCCTCCAAGTCTATGATTGCTGCTTTATCAGGTGGAATTTGGTCCCATTTTGTTGAGGGACCCTCCTTGTACTGTGAAAGAAGACAAATTGTGCTTGAATGAAACCGTAAGTACCTCAATGCTCTCGCAAGATGAAAAACTGGTTTGTAAGAGTAATCGCATTGCAAATGATTGCAATTCAGGTGCTCAACTACCATGGTTCCACCCCTTAACATGCATATCATACGGGTCTTCTACCATAGAAAAATCTCCTCACCCACGTGAAAACTTTTTCCATTGAGTCCTGATAGTAGAAGCATCCTCTCCTTTGTTATAAATCATTTTCATCGCAGCCTAAAATCCCTTCATTATTCTTTTTATTCAGATGGAGCCCTGTTCTTGCTGACTTCTGTATCATACCAGTTTGGGTTTAAATCATGAGCAACACAATGTAGTGGTGTATTAAGTTTTCTCTATCTTTGACGTTTTTTTTCCTTAATCAAAGGATATAGAGAAGGATCCCTTGAGTTTGTAATTTTTCTTATTCTTTCTACGCATGGAATCAATTTCTTCATAAACCTTCCCCAAACATGGATTGTTTGAATTTGCAAAACGAATTATCTCACAAATGGGTTGGATGAAGTCAACAACAAATTTAACATTGCCTCAAAAATGTCATCAAGGACCATCTATCTCAACTACAATCTCTATTGTGGATTGCCTCGAATCTACCCATCCATAACTGACAACAATGGAACATAAGTCCCCTTTGACTGCACAAATATGGTCAAGATGTGTGAAGAAAGAAACAAACCATGTATCTACAGGTTTGAGGAATTCCACCATGGTGAATCTTTGATAAATAACTTGCGTATGTTGATGATTGCATATGAACAACTTTATTTTCCTGCTTTTCAATAAGTTTGGAAGTCCATTGAAACCTGCCAATGTATTTGAGTGCATTATTTCATGCATTTACACATGGCATCCAAAATACATGTTTGTATTTATTTTGCACCAACAAGTCAACTGCTTTACAAATTGAGGCAACATCTGTAACACCCTGGACAACATATGATGCCCTCACCTCTTCAACTGCCTCACTTAGTTGGTGAAGGAATTCTGCATTTTTATTTTGCCCCAAACAACGTATTGTTCTAAAAAAATAATGGTCTTTGGTGCAAGTTAACATTCAGAAATGGACGGTTTCTAATATTGGTCCAATCATCGATCGTAATGTTGTAAGCTTCTGTAGACCATAGTCTTTTTATTGGTGCAGGTTTTGCTCTATCCTTGTTCTCTCTTTGTCAATAAGAGTCGTGCGAAGCTTCTCACATCTAAGGGTTAATACCCCAATGACCCATTGTTAATTGCACGAACCATCTCCTCATAATAAGGTGAGCAAGCAACATTGAATGGTATTCCATTTGCATCGAAGAAGTGTGCTATTACTACATCAACCGCATCTTGACCACACCCATCAAACATGTCTTCGATGGGGTTTAAATTGCCAATTTGTGGTCTTTTATGAGAAGGCCCCACCCACTTTCCACACATATCACGACTAGAAGGCACGTCTACCTTTGATTTTGTCTCCTCGATTTTGGATCTAGGCTAACTCTAAGTTTCAGTTGTTGCTAAAGCGTGAGAGCTTAAATTAGGCCCTCTACCATTAGCCCTTTCTTGTTCCAGCATAGCTTCATATTGCTATTTCTCATTTGGGCAAGTCTCAATCCATCTCCCCTTTGTGTGAAAACAAATGAGGCTTTGCCCTTGTCTAAGTCCTCTGAAAGGGATTTGCTCAAAGTTTGCAAGTGATAACTGTGGTTTTTCCACTCCCTTTGCTAGCTGAAATGTGTCCGCAATACTTCCAGAAAAGCAATAGGGCGTCTTCCCTACCTAACTTTTAACAAAAAGAAAAATACAAAATATAAAAAATTCACTAAATTAAAATTAGTAAATTTCCAAAAAAAAAATAAAAAAAATAAAATAAATAATAATTAAAGATTGTTATTTTTATTACTTAACACCTCTTTAAATTTTTTTTAAAATCAAATCACAATAGCATATATCTAGAATTTAAGTGTAAAACAAAAATATATAGGTCTAAAAATGTAGAATAATAAAAAAATAAATTAAAATGAAATCAAAATGCTAAAATCTAATTAATATATTAAATTACAATTTAACAATGTGAGTGCAATTTTTAATATAATAGTATTATAAATAAAAAAATGAATTATAATACTACATTGCCGTTCAAATGGTTTGACAATGCTTTGTTGAACAATGAACTATCACAACATTTGAATAACAATGTTGAGTGGACCACTGCCAATAAAATATTAACAATGTTAAATAGATAAATGTTATAAACCCTAGACAACAATGTTGAATGCATACATGGGATTTTTGCACCTTTTTGAAGCTCTCTAGAATTTACAAAAACCTAGTTTGAAGCCCTTTGCATTGCAACTCGACACCCTCTGCAAATTTGTCTCCCTTTGCACATTCAAAGCCTTTGCGAAAAAAATTCAATACCCTCTAAACAAACATTTGATAATAAAATGACATTTGTGTTGTTTTTATAGAAGAAAATGCATTTAGGGTTTTTAAATTTTTATTTTTAACTACTTTTTTCATAGGAGTAGATGCGCGTGTGAAGTAGAGGAAGACAATGTCATTGAAAGTCTCCAATGAACATCTTTGTGGATGAGAGACGTCTCCATATCCGTCTCTTGTATTGCAGATGTGTTCACATCTACGAGACATCTTTGGTTGTAGGAGATGTCTCCCTACAACATTTTCGGCAATTTACTAATCGACCACATTGTGCTTGGAAGACTAGTGTGTTGGGAATGGAATTTGTGTGAAGGATTGCTTAGAGTTTGAAGTATGTTTACATGGTGGACATATGCATTGCCACAAAGAAAGAAGGTTATGAATTCATTGGGGTGGATACATCCCACGACCAACCATTGATTGTGGTAGCCATGGACAATGTTCAATTGCTAAGGTCATGGGTTTTCTTTGATAATATATCAAGTATTCAGAGCCTAGCCTCAGGTGATATTGTGATGAATCCAAATATGTCTCACTACAATTAATGGTGTACAAACCATTCCAAATACAAGACGTATGAGACAATGGAGCCATTGTACTCACGAATCTTGATGGAAAGGTGGTTGAGGATGCGGTTAATGGTTTGAAATTGTAATTATACAAAATGCAGAACAACTTTGAAGAAATGGTGGTGAAGGAAATTGCTAAGGCAAGGCAAGAGAACAAATCAAGTAAGAACAAAGTGCACAAAGTTTGCAAATATTATATTCATGGAGCCAATGAGAGGAGTCGTTGGGAGAGAAAGTGCACAAAACTCCACAAGAAAGGACATGTTCTAGTAGACTGCCAAGTATGGAATGGAAAGAGATGCAAATAATTTAAGAAGGAAGTATTCCAATAAGATTGGGGAGAAGTCTAAAAACAGACTTCACAAAAATAGACACGGAGACTCACTGCCTTTTTACAAATAGAAATTGGGGTCCATGTGGAATGCTGCGTGATATGACGATTGAGCAATTCAATATAAAAAAACAAAAGTATTGGGCAAAATTTGAAATTTATTCGAGAAAAATGACGACTTGTATTAAAATTCCCAACAAAATAAGAAGATTATAAAAAAATTACTAGACTTTGGGATGGTCTTAATGAAGAGCAGGGCATGACATAAAGGATAGAATGTCATCACTGAAGCTTGTGCAAGCCCGATACAATAGTGAGAAGGTGTTGATCAACAATGACTGACAAAAATAGAAGACATTTTAAGGTTAGTGAAGAAAGTACACCAAAGTCCCCTTTTTGAAGAAACTGAAAAATCTCCATGTGACCCCTTCCTTGCTAAGCCAGAAGAACTATGATTTGAATAATCCTATCCTAGCATATATCTCCTTTATGAAAATCCAAACACCCTACCTCAGTCCCCTGTACGAAAAAGTGAGCATGTACTTTCTTCGACATAGTTTGGGATAGACAAATCGATGGAGAGGAAAGCAATAGTTTCACACCTCAAAGATATTAATCATTTTTTTGCAAAATCAAGTGACAGAAGGCAAGCATAACAAAATCAGTTTTTTTTTTACAAGGTCTGCATTGGGTTGGAAAAGCAAGCACAAGCAAGAGAGAATGGCAGAAATTTGGTAGCATAAATTAGCAGTAGCAGCAGTGTGTAAACTCTTGTTATTGCATTGTAAGAGAAGAAGACTTTGAAAGAAAATAAACAGCCATTCAAAGGAGTATGTTTTCAAACCAGCAAAGAGGAAGGTGTTCATACAAAGGTGCCTAGTGAAATATTAAAAGTGGAATTTAACTGGGGCGTGCAAATCAGCCATTTAACACAATCCAAGAGTTGGAAAATACCTTTTTAAGTGCACATAACCAAAGGGGAAGTGATTGGGAAATTTTGTTGACTGAAAACTAAGGAGAAATAAGAAGTGAGTTGCATGTAATCTGTATGATGGATGGATTGCAATATGCGAAGAGCATTTCACCTAGAGGAAGGGAACAAAATCACTCCTATAGCCAAGAGGAAGACGTCATTGAAAAGTTGGACGGTGATTGTTTGTCAAAACATAACAATTACCCATTCTTCATGACTTGTGTTTGACGAAAGGTCAAACTAAATCCTTCGAGGAAATTGGTGAAGTTTAAGTAATCCACGATGAGACTGGTGGACTTGCTGGGGAAATTGGAGAAGGTAGCTGGTCCAAGTACACATGAGAGTCACTCTATGACAATCCAAACACCCTACCCCTGTCATACCCCTTTTTCAAATTAAGTAAAAAAAAATTATTATTATTTTAAGTTGTCTATGTGACTTTTTATTTTTTTAAAAAGTGACAATTTAATATTATTTTTTTACTATTAGAAATGAAAGAAATGGGTGAAAAAAGGTAAAAGTGAAAATAAAAGAAAAGGGTAAAAGTGAAAATTAAAACCTTAACCCTAAAAGTGACAATTGAGTCTATATATTGAGAGTCCTCATTGTAAATCATTCAATTTTTATTATCAATATTTCTCAATTGATTGAGCTTTCCAGTTCATCGGTTTTCAACATAAGGACGAAAACCCTTATAGTTGGAATGAATTGTGAGGATGAAAACCCTCACCATTCAGATTTAGGTTTGAGGACAATTATGACATAGATTGTGATTGAGAGTGACGATATTTTCCAGCCACTCTTATTAGTTTTATTGACTAATGTGAGAAAGGACGTGTGGGAAGTTTCACCAACAACGTGTGCATTGGCTAAAAGTGTGGTTGATCAATGTGAAGAAAAGTTGAAACTGTACTTAACAAAAATGATAGCTGAACTGAACAAGAAATCTCAGAAAGATAGCAGCAAAAATGATCTTAGAAGACAAAAACTTTGCTTCTCATACAAAGAACCTTGGGAGCCAAGCCACAATTGTCTAGGCAAAGGACATGTGGAAGTGTTGCCAATGAAGGACCAAAATAAGTGTTAGATGCAATACAATCTCAAAGGGTTGAAGAAGCAGAAATTGGTGAGAAATCAACATCAAAGTGTGTTGCATAGTCACAAGGTTCGGGTTTGAGCTTGAGTTTGAGTTCGACGAGGATAAAATTCGGTTCAAGTTCGCCAATGGATAAAATTATAAAAAAATTCACCATTAAGTTTGAATCATAGAAAAAACATAAAAACTAAAAAATAATTAAAAAATATAAAATATAGTATAAAAAGATAAAATTAAATATAAAAATTAATAACAATAAAAATAAAAACAAAATTACAAAACATAAAATAATTTTAAATAAATATGTACTAAACATTTAAAAAATAAACAAATAAAAATCATTAAAAAAAAACTAATAAAAAATAAAAAATCATAAACTTTATAAATAACAAATAAAACATTAAAAAATATTTAAAATATAATTACAAAACATAAAATAATTTTATTAAAATACGTAATTTAAAAATTAAAATAAACAAATAAACAAATCCTTAAAAATAAATTGAAAAAACATAAAAAGAAAAAGGAAAAAAAACTACGAAACTTAAAATATATTTTTAAAAAATACATGCTAAAAATAAACATAAAAAAGTAAATAAAAAATTATTTAAAAAACAAATTAAAAAAATATAAAGATGCAATTAAAAAAAATTGAAAAAAAAAACGTAAATAAAAATAGTCTTAACTTTTTCATTGCTTGACACTCGCAGAATCGCCGTGGCCAGTGATTGTTGCTTCGGTTGCCAACATCAATGGCTCCTCTCTGCACTGCGCATGGTGTCGTAGACCTCTTCCATGTCCACATGCACTCCATGCTCTGCAGTCTCGAGTCTCAGATGACACTCCACGTCAACATTAACAACAATGTCCAATGTCTAGGTTTGCCTAGTAGGGCCAACCCCTGCCTAGTCCAACGCCTCTCTGCCCAACTCTGCCCATTTGGCATGTGTTTTTTGCTTCTAACTTCACGATTTTTACCCTCCATAAATGCAACATGTAGATCCACAGACGCGAAAAAAATTGCAGAGCAAAAAATACAGTGAACCCTACGAACTCTAGCGATTTTTTTTTGCCGCATGAAAATTGGCAAATTTCGTGTTTTATTTAAAAAATACGACGAACCTTGTGAGTATGGTGCGCTGAATTACAATAGTCTAGCCAAGAGCAAACAAAGAAAGTAGAGCAGAAGATTGAAGAGCTACAATTGTTGATAACAGAAGAGAGAGGTGCAAGTCCTAACAAAGTTGGATAGTACAAAAAGGTTCATTGAAGATCTAACTTTTAAGTTTGCAGAGTGCTCAAACTGCAATGGAGAACAACACTATGGGTGAGGTAAATGTTGCTATCACTAGGCATACAATCACTCTTGCAGATTTGCAAATGGTAAATAGTACATTGGAAACAAGAAAATCAAAATATCTGCTTGTGATTAAAGATAGGGATATGGTCATCGGAATTGCAGAAGAGGCCTTAACTGTGTTTAGGGAAATGCAGGAAAAGGTTGATGCCCTCACTATGAAGTTTAGCATAGTCTATTCTTCACTTCATAAGACAGAAGAACCACAAATTATTGCAATAGTTTTTAGTGAGATGAATGGGGAGAACATTTTCCAGGGAAACTAGAAGATGCAAATTCAGAGTTGAGCATAACTAAGACAATTGGAGAAGCATCACAAGGAGGAATGGACGAAACATGAAGATTGGGTTGGGATCTTGGTATTTGTAGGACGGTTCAAGCATTGCTTGAGGACAAACAATCTTTGGGAAGGGTAGACTGTCATGTCCCCTTTTTCAAATAAAGTTAAAAAAAAAAAAAAGTTAATATTTTAAGTTGTTTAAGTGACTTTTTATATTATGGAAAAAAATTAACAACTTGATATTACTTTATTATTATTAGAAATAAAAGAAAAGTGTGAGAAAAGGGAAAAATGAAAATAAAAGGGTAAAAGTGAAAAGTAAAACCCTAAACCTAAAAGTATAACCCTATCCCTAAAAGTGACAATTGAATCTATATATTGAGATCCCTCATTGTAAATTATTCAATTTTTATCAATAGTTCTCAATTGATTGAGCCTTCCAGTTCATCAGTTTTCAGCATAAGGACAAAAACTCTTATAGTTGGAACGAATTGTAAGGATGAAAACCCTCACCATTCAAATTTAGGTTTGAGAGCAAAACCCCCCTAAATCTTTGGGGTAATTTCTTATTTAATTTCTTCTAGAAATTACAAGTGTGTTACATCGAAATTTTCAAAAATCAATTCAACAGTAGCTTGGGTACATCTTTTAAGAGAACAACATTCACTGAGTTTGTTGGCAGAATTTCTAACAAGTGTAGAAATAAGATCATAGCTTACAACAGGGTTTCATCCGCCTAGTACAAAGGACACAATTGACAGTAGGGTTTCCAGAGCTGACAAGTGTTGAAAGTTTTTTGAGTCTTCTATTGTGGGCTCATATGTTCTCATGTTTACCTTGTTGGGTATTTTAGATGTTAGTGACAATCTCATTTTTGTCTCGCAAGAGCTTAAATTTGTTATTGAAAGTTTTTCATACTCTTTTGCATGTTGCCTTATCTATGGTTGGTTAATCTGTACACTAATCAATAGCCACTCCTTGAAGTGTGACTTGGAAACACCACAACTAGTGATTCCCATCTGTCTACCCATTGGTAGTCTCGATTTTGATGCATTTCCCGCATTGCTGCACCCAATCTTCATATATGTCACCAATGAACTTTGGCAACTTTTGCTTTTTTGGAGATGTATTTGATGATGTTGATAGGGTGTCCATGGATGTGGGCATTGAATGTTTTTGACATGGCTCTTCAAATACAATTCTCCTTCTGAGGAAGGTTTGTACCAAACATTCCCCTACCCTCTCAGCAATTTCGGACACATTAGTATACTTGACCCTTCTTTTGTTAGTGATCCATACATTATTTTTCTCACTGTCAGGGTCCCTTTTTGTGCTACATAGTCCAACTTGTCATTTTGGCTGCCTTGGTGTTTTTGTCTCGATGTCTTCAATGAGTAGATCCTCAATTCTATAGATATTTGTCTCGTATGAGGCTCTTTCTTCATATGTAAAGGAGTTGTTATTGAACGTCATCTTTGTATAAATATTATTCTTAGAACGAGGGGGCTCAGTTGAATCTTTAGTAGATTCCATGGACTCTTCACTTGATTCTTCTGTAGCACCCTCTAACCCAACTTGATTGGCAAGGTCGACTCTTCTTTCCTCCAAAAGGGGAAATTGTTTAGCAACCTTTATCCATTCCTAACTTGTGATTGGTAAAGGGTCCACTAGTTTCGGCCGAACCCTTGCTTGGTTTCAGCTCTAGCTCTGACTTTTGCTTATGCTTTGGCCTTGGCCTTTATATTTCTCTTGATGGATTTTTAGAATCGGCTGCCTGTTACAACCTTTGTCATCTTTCTTCTTGTTCCACCCATAGTTTAAAACTCATATTTGGCAACCCAAAATTTTGACCCATACTCGAGACTCAGGTATTACTCAACAACTATATTGATACTTTAAAACATATATAAATTCATAAAATAAACCAAAACACAAAAAAATGAAATGAATGTGGAGAACATATAACATAGAGTCATAAGCATGTTTTATAATAGTTTTTGAGCAAGTAAGAGTACAATGCTCACAAACTAGTCATCAATGCACAGTGCACTATAAAATCATCTCCAACTCTGTTTTACCCTAGAAGTGGAAGGTAAAGATTCCTGCTCTGCAACATCATCCATAAACATGTTCTAATCCTCACCAACCCCTCTTGATGCCTCTACTTGCTCTGTCGCTATCGCTTCTTCTGCTTCCCTCTCCAAATCTACGACCTTGTCGGTAAACATGGACTACTACTGCACATCCTTAGACTCACCAATCCAGTTTGCGTATGGATCAATATCATCCAAGTCAATTGCCTCATGATTATCTTGCCCTTCGACTTGTCTCACACAAAGACAAAGATTGTACGACACAAAGAGGTCATTGAGGCGTTGTGTTGTCAACCTATTGTGCTTCTTTATGTGAATGGTCTTAAACATGCTCCGTTTTCCCTCACACCCAAAAGGATGGCTAACTTCTGAAGATTAGGTGTTCTTGCACCATAATCTTCCCACCACAAATCTGCAAATAGGACATTTATAACTTTGTAAGTCAACTAGGTGTGCATTTATAAAGAATTATCAACACTACAATCAAATGAGTCGATTTAAATATTTTTTACTTGCTTAATGGGGCGTTCTCCTTCGAATGCATGGAGGTGAAGGAAAGAGCCTTCCGTCTGCAATCTTGTAAATCTACAACTCTTCGACAATTATAATTTTAGTGGCTTCGTCAGGGATCATCGTCTCTATGCATGTGTTTAGTCCATCTGTGACCTTCTCATCAGCGTTAAATGAATCTGCGTATAGAAATGTTGAGCACAGATTAATACTGAGAGGGGGCGTGAATCAGTATTATATATTCTTTTCTTTTCTAACACTTAAACACTTATTCCAATTAAGATATTCAAAGCAATCAAATCACAACACAAGATAGGACAATACAAAGTGACACCAGATTTACATGGAAGCCCTTTTGGGAGAAAACCACAGAGAAACCTTTCTCAATATAAATATTCGTAGGCACCAACCTACTAGAGCACCAACCCCAATTACAATTTCGTAGGAACCAACCCCAATTACAATTTCGTAGGAACCAACCCCTTTCGCCGAGGACCAACTCAGCAAGAGACACCAATCTCTTCAATACGAAGGCACCAACCTTCTTACAAGAAACACTCTTCTATCTCTGATTTGTTGCTAACACAACTAATGATAGAAGAACATTGATTTTTCTCCTTTAGATCCGATCTACACTTGAGTATTTTCGCTGCTATGCTCTATCTTATACTTGCTGATATTTCTTTCAATATTTTAACAATTTCTGCTTTTAAATATTTCTGCTCTTCTTTTTAACTTACACTTTCAGATCTTTTTTTGCCACTCGCTATGCACCTTTTTATAGCCCACAAAAAGCCATAAATTAAGGTCGTGACTCTTTAACGGTCACAACTCCCAAAGGTGGGGCAACTTCCTAGAAATCAATGCCATAGTCTTTTAGTAGGTCGGCCAAGGTGGGGGACCATTTCAGCGTTAAAAACTGCCTTGAAAGCTTCGCCATAATTACCTCTTTAAGCCCGTTTAGACATAGTTAATTTGTCTTCGAGTCCACGCAAAGATATGACTGTTATTTGCACGTTTAATTGCCTTAATTAAATTAAATATTCTTTATTTATTTTAATTTTTTTATCGAAATACTTTGCCATTAATCAGATTCATGTTTACCCTTTGACATCAATGACAACATTTTCAACAATCTCCCCCTTTGTCATTGATGGCAACCACGCACTAAATTTGCTCCTCCTTGCTGTACTATTTCTTTTGTCTAAGATCTTTTTTTGTAGCTCCCCCTTTGTGTGACTCCCTCTTTCCGCACTTCTCCCCCTTTGACATCAATGGCAAAGGGACTACCTAGGAGCTAGATAATGCAATGCTTAGCTCCCCCTTAATCAATACTTCCCTTCAGTGACAGGGAGTAAAAGAGATTACTCCCAATGTCTGACGTAGGTATTCAAATGTGTCATTTGGAAGTGGCTTGGTGAAAATGTCCGCTATCTGCTCTATGGTGGCAATATATTCCAATTTTACTTGATGTTCTGCAACTTGCTCTCTCAGGGAATGATATCTGATTGGAATGTGCTTTGTTCTGGAATGCATCATTGGATTCTTTGAGATGCTGATAACACTGGTATTGTCGTAGTGTATTGAAATTGGATGATCATATTCTACCTTGATGTCTTTAAGGGTTTGCTTTATGCAAAGAACCTAAGTGCAACACAATACTTGCTGTTATGTACTCTGCCTTTGGTGTGGATAAGGAAATTGAACTCTGCTTCTTACTTAGCCAAGACACTAAGCTATCTCCAAGGAAAAATGCTCCTCCGCTTGTACTTTTTTTGTCATCTTGGCATCCTGCCCAGTCTGACTCTGTATATGCTACCAATATGAAATCCTTCCCTGTAGGATACCACAATCCATAGTCTATGGTCCCATTTAGATATCTGAATATCCACTTCACCGCTTGCACATGTGTTTCTTTAGGAGCTGCCTGATAGCGTGCTACCATGCCCATTGCTTGCATGATATCCGCCTTGGATGTTGTTATGTACAAAAGATTGCCAATCATTGATCTTTAGGACTGATTTGCATTCGACGATTCATCTCCCTTACTCAACTTGTTTCCTGTAGCCATAGGCATGCCAATCGGTGCACAGTTTTCCATTCCAAATTTCTTCAACATTTCTTTAGCATACTTGGTTTGGAAGATGAATATTCCTTTACTGGATTGAGATATTTGCAATCCAAGAAAGAATGATAGTTGACCAAGCATGGACATCTCAAATTCCTTTTGCATGTCTTTGGAGAATCCTTTGGACAACTTTTCACTATCTCCTCCAAAGATTATATTATCAACATAAACTACAACAATTAACTGATGCTCACCTTTAATTTTGATGTACGAATTGCTGTCGACAAATCCTCTCTTGAATGCTTGGTCTTGCAGGTACTTATCAAGTCTTGAGTACCAAGCTCTGGGGGCTTGCTTTAATCCATACAAGACTTTCTTCAATTTGCATACATATTTGCTATCTTCTGATAGGATGAATCCTTTGGCTGCTCGATGTACACTTCCTCTTCTAATTTACCATTCATAAAGGTAGATTTGACATCTATTTGATATACCTTGAAGTTCTTGAACACAACATAGGCAAGAAACATTCTGATTGCCTCTAATCTTGCCACAGGAGCTAAGGTTTCTTCAAAGTCAATACCTTCGATTTGTGCATATCCTTTGCATACCAATTGAGCCTTGTTTCGCGTCACTTGACCATCCTCATTTAGTTTGTTCCTGTATACCCATTTGGTGCCGATCACATTCTGATCCTTCGGTCTAGGTACCAGCGCCCACGTCTCATTCTTCTCAATTTGGTTTAGCTCTTCTTCCATTGCTTTTACCCAATGTTCATCATGGCTTGCTTCTAAAAAATTCTTAGGCTGTATTTTAGATAACAAAGAAAGATTCACTTGTACAAAATTTTTTACAATCCTTCTGGTCTGTACTCCAGCATCTATATTACCAATGATTTGGCTTTCAGCATGGTTCTTTTGAACGAAATGATATGGTGCTTTGGTGTCTTGCCGTTCGTCTTCATCCATCTTCTCTACTTCAACATCTTCTTCTTCAATGATATCTGGTTCGTCTAATGGATCACTTGCCTTCTGAGTTCCAGTTTCATGTACTTTGACACTGGCACTTTCTACAATAGTTTGCGTTCTCTTGTTGTAGCATATATAGGTCTTGCTTTTGGTGGAATATTCCAGAAAAATTTCTTCGTCGGCTCTTGAGTCAAATTTCCCCAAATCATCTTCGGTCCTCTTAATAAAGCACATACTTCCAAATACTTTGAAATATTTGATGGAAGTTGGTCTTCCCATCCATAACTCATATGGGGTCTTGTCACTGTTGACTCTGATCTGCCCTCTATTTAGGATGTATATAGCTGTGTGGACTGCTTCTCTCAAATATTTGTTTGATAACTTGGATTCGTTTAGCATTGTCCTAACCATTTCTTGCATAGTCATGTTCTTTCATTCTACTACCACATTCTGCTATGGGTTTCTTGCAGCTGAGTAATGTCTTTTTATCCCATGGTCTTCACAATACTCAATGAATTCATTTAACATGAACTCACCTCCTTTATTTGAATTTAAGCATTTGATCCTTAAACCGGTATTATTATTAACTAATGCTTTAAATGCTTTGAATTTGCTAAAGGCCTCAAACTTTTCTTTTAGAACGCAACCCATGTCATTCTAGTTTAATCATCAATTAGTAGCATAAAATACTTCTCACCTTGTATACTTTGCATTCTGGTGGGTCCACATAGATCTATATGAATGAGCTCTAATTTCTTCGTGGTGGAATATTCCTTTGTTTTGAATCTTGCCCTGGTCTGCTTCCCGTGCTGGCATTGCTTACAAAGCGTGCTTGATGACTTTGTTATCTTTGGAATGTCCCTTACAACTTGCTTCTTGTTGATATTCACAAGGTTATCAAAATTTATATGGCCCATTCTTTTGTGCCATAACCAACTCTCTTTAACTTCACTGAGACAACACTTCTCTCCTTTGACTTCTGCAAGCATGTATAGATTGTTTGTTGCGCTGTGGGCATCTGCAATTAGCTCTCCCGTGTCTCTTTTTCTGATTTTTCAACTTTCAACAAAGAACTTGAGTGTGTCCTTGATTACACATTTGGCCCACACTTAGAAGATTATGCTTTAATCTTTCCACATATAACACATTCTCTATTTTGGTTCTTCCATTATCGAGACTAAGCATACCTTTTCTTGTTATTCTGGTTGTAGTGTTGTCTCTGAATTTCACTGTGCCTTCATTGACTTTTTTCAACGAGATAAACTTGTTTTTATCTCCAGTCATGTGTCTCAAACATCCACTATCAATAAACCATTGTTGTCCTTCATCTCTTGCATGGAATGCTATTTGAACGATCATGGATTCTTCCTTATTTTGCTCATTATCTTCTTGCTTCTTCCAAGTCTTTGTTGGTTCTCTTTTCTTTATCACTAGAGCCTTGAATTTCTGATCCTGTCTTACAGATTTGAACACACTTCTACAATAGCGTGCTATATGTCCATAGTTGTTGCACTTGTAATAGACTATAGCTTCTTCATCAAAGTTTGATAGGAGAGCAAATGAATTGTAGGTTCTGTTCGAAGCTCCATAGCCTCCTTTGTTTTTGCCTCTGACTTCAATATCCTTGACTCTCTTTCTACAATCTAATTTCTTATGACCAAAATGATTACAATAATAACAATATCCATCAAAATAATTACCAAACCTGGTTTTATTGGTATATCTTGGAGCAAGTGGTCTCCTGAAGTTTTGTTCTCCTTTGCTTTCCTTGTTGATAGAGCTGGTTTTTGTATTCTTGTCTTCTTCCTTTATGGTCTCCTTTTTCATAGGTTCCTTAAGAGTTTCAGCATAGTTCTTAGCATTATCTTTTTCCTTCTCATACCCAATGCCTGACTTGTTGGATGGTGATCTTTGACTCTCCAAAATCTTATTCAAAACTTGAGTGCTTTGCTTAGATTTCAAGTCACTTGCTATTTTAGTATTCGCCTTTCCTAGATCCCTTTTCAAAGCAACAATCTCAGATTCATACCTTTCATAATCTTCTCCTTTCTTTTTTAGCTGATTCGTTAGATCTTCTTCAATTTTCTTTGCCTCTTCGATTTGGACTTTTAGATCAGCAATTATCTTCTTTGATTCCTCAAGACCTTGTGATATTTTGGCTTTTGAGTCCTGACTCTCTTTTTCATATTTCTGAATCTGAAGCTTTAGTTTCATGTTCTTTTTCTTAAGACCTTTTATCTCTCCTAAGGCACATATAAGCTCTTCTTTGAGATTTACCTCACTTTCGTCTTCTTCTTCCTCCAATTTGTTTTTGCTTGTGGAATCATTGTCTTTGAATAATATTTCCTCTTTGTCATTGTCAGAATCACCGACTCCGCTTTCCTTGCATGAGCTATAGTTCCTCTTGGAGTATAAGCTTTTCTTTTGCTTCTCAAATCTCTTATTGTCTTTATTTTGCTTGAATCCCTTCTTGAATTTTGGTTTGCTCTCCTCTTCATCACTATTGTCTTTATACGGGCATTTTGCTGCAAAATGACCAATCTTACTGGAATTAAAACATTTGAATGGTAACTTACCTTTATATTTCCCTGAACCTTTCTTCAACTTTCAAATGAATAGAGCCTCCTATTCATCTTCTTCGCTGCTTGAGCTATCACTTGGCTCAGGTTCATTGACTTTCTCCTTCTTTGATGCTTTGAACGTTGCGTCTCTTTTCGATGGTCTTTCGAGTTAAGTCCTCATATCATATGTTGTGAGGATTCCGTGCAGTTCATTCATCTTTAATTTATCCAGATCTTCTATTTCTTCAACAATAGAGACTTTTGCATCAAATCTCAGCAATAAGGACTCAACACCTTTTGGATGATTGTAGACTCTTCCACGGTTTCTTCAAGTCCTCGAATAACATTGACTATTTCATCAACTCGGAGCAGGTATCCTGCAATGTTCTCTTCTTCTTTCATCTTTAAACTCTCAAATTGTATTCTATGAGTTTGGAGTTTTGCTTGTCTTACCTTGCTATCACCCTCATGGATAGTTTTAAGTTTTTTCCAAATCTCTTTCATAGAATCACATTGCATGACTTTTACGAATTCAGATTCTGAAAGGCCACATAGGATGGCATTCATTGCTTTAGCATTGTTCTCACTAGCATTCTTTCCAGTAACGTCTGTTGGTGGCGTTTGGTACCCAATTACTACTACTTGCCAAGTATTGAACCCAAGAGCCATTAGATATGTCTTCATTCTTATGCTCCAGAAAGCATAATTTGTGCCATCAAACAACGGTGTCTTGTTAGTGAAAAATCCGTTCTGAACTTGTGATCTAGCCATGTGTGCTTGTACAATCTACCTTCTAGCGTTTAAGCTATATCTGAAGGAACCCGCTTTGATACCAATTGTTGAGCACAGGCTAATACCGAGAGGTGGGGTGAATCAATATTATATATTCCTTTATTTTCTAACACTTAAACACTTATTCCAATTAAGATATGCAAAACAATCAAATCACAACACAAGAGAACACAATACGAAGTGACACTAGATATATGTGGAAACCATTTCAGGAGAAAATCACAGAGATTTCTTTCTCAATATTAATATTTGTAGGCACCAACTTACAAGGGCACAACACTTTTCGCCGAGCACCAACTCAACAAGAGACACCAATCTCTTCAATACAAAGGCACCAACCTTCTTACAAAAAACACTCTTCTATCTCTGATTTGTTGCTAACACAACTGATGATAGAACACCGCTTTTTCTTCTTTAGATCCGATCTACACTTGAGTAATTTCGCTGCTATGCTCTGCCTTATACTTGCTGATATTTCTTTCAGTATTCTAACAATTTTTGCTTTTAAAAATTTTTGCTCTTCTTTTTAACTTACAATTTCGTATCTACTTTTTTTGCCACTCGCTATGCATCTTTTTATAGCCCACAGAAAGCCATAAATTAAGGTCGTGACTCTTCAATGGTCACAACTCCTTCCAAAGTTGGGACTACTTAGAAATCAGCACCATAGTCTTTTAGTAGGTCGGCCAAGGTTGGGGACCATTTCAGCCTTAAAAACTGCTTTGTAAGCTTCGCCATAATTATCTCTTTAAGCCCATTTAGACATAGTTAATTTGTTTTCGATTCCACGCAAAGATATGACTGTTATTTGCACGTTTAATTGCCTTAATTAAATTAAATATTCTTTATTTAATTTAATTCTTTTATCGAAATACTTTGTCATTAATCAGATTCACGATTACCCTTTGACATCAATGACAATATTTTCAACAAGAAAAATTGGGGTTCAAGCAGTAGGCCACTATATGTATATGTTGGTGGTGTTGTTTGTTCCATCTACGATCAATTAGGCATCAAATGGATTTTTTTTTAATTTTGCCCATAATAATTTGCTATGGCCTCCTTGACCCTGTCTATGGCCTCATACAAATATCACATTGGATTTTTTCCTCCATCCACCAATTGTAGAGCTCTAACCAGAGGCTTTGATACCTAAAAAGAAAATAACGCATAATTTTAATAATAAAATTAAAGAAATTTGAGTCAAAAAAATTATACAAAAATAAATGATAAATAAAAAATACTTACGTCTAAAGCTACCTTGATGACCTCATATGTGGTCTTTGCAAACACATCATCAAAAATGGTTTTCATCATGCCTATGTCCTCATGTAGGAGATCAATGCAATGGGTTGAGCGTATGCTGCAAAAAAGTGAAGGGTGTCTCCCCTCAAGATGTCTCCCCGCTGCTACATACACTACTCCATTGTCAATCGCAACTTGGACAATGTTCTCCACACCCACCTCCATGACTACCTCGTCCAATATATCACACATAGTGTTTGCATTTTTCATTTTGTTGGAGGCATTGATTGACTTCAAGAACACCTAGTGCCCACTTTTAGCCACTAGAAAGTTAATCAAGTTGCGGTTCCTTCCATTCGTCCACCGATCAGACAAAATGTTGGAACCTTTTTTGCGCCATATTCTTTTTTAATTATGTACAATAATTTCTATATTTTTAACGATTTCCTCTAACATTGGGCCTCTCAAGTCATGAGGAGTAGGGGCTTTGAACCCTTTCCCAACAATTGTCAAAGTAGTTACCAAATTCTTTCAATTTGGGCTTTTTGCCACATTGAATGGGATGTTGTTATAATACTAGAAGTTTGCCACAACCACGCTTGCTTCATTCTGCAATTCCCTATTCCAAGCCATACCTTCGAGTGAAGGTTGTACCCCAAGGGTATTTTGAGGAACAAAAAGGCCTTGTGAGGATGAACCTGAACTATCTCCACTAGGTGAGCCCCGTCTTCGAACTAGCATTTGGGCAACAAAAGAGCCAAAGACTCCTAATGCATCATAATCAACTCTTGCTGCCCCTATTCATCACCACTGCAAGTGATTCAACAACTCTTATTTTTGTTTTTTTTCCTCCTAAAATGCAGCTAGGACAGCAGCCATCTCTCTTTGAGCTTCAGGTGGCGCTTTTTTGTGTAGTTGCACATCATTACCTGGAATTTGTGCTATGTGGTATTTGAAACAATTGATGCCTGCACTCATCTTAAACCCTCTATAATTGCATATGACGGAGTTGTTCTTTGGGCTGTCATAGCAATATTTCCATGCTGGGTCATTAGATTTCCTAGGCGTATGGGAACTGGGTGCTATTTTTGAAATTGAAAACTTGAAACACTATAAAACAAACGTAAAAATTTAATATATTAAAACCTTAGGTTTTAGCATCTAAAATCCAAGGAGTAGGAATAAAATGGGGAAAAATAATATAAAAAATTAAACCCTAGATGCACTTGTGACTTACCTCTCAAATCTGCACTTAAAAATTCAAACTGTTCAAATTTTGTGGGTCTTTCTTGTATGCTGTTGCTTTCCTTTGTCAACTGCCACAGGGTCGAAATGGGAATGGTAAAAGCAATTCTATCGATGCAACTTCTTGGTAACTGATGTCACCTCACCTTTGGGTTGTATTTCAGTTTCTAAAACAGAGATTTCGCTGATGTATTATCACTTCCTTAACAGCAACCTACCAATGATGTAATATGTTCAATGGCAACCTACTATGAACACACCGATGATTTAATATCAATATGATGTATTTGGCTGAGCCGCTCATGTAATATGAACCCACCAATGATATCATATGTTCACAGTTCAATGGCCCACTTGTAAGTTTTAAGTATACATTAACGGCAGGGTACTATGCAAAGACCCCAGCCTCCAGGGAAAACAAGCAAGTGAGCAACTCCAGCTCCTTTGCTCTTACAATTGAGCTCTATCCCAGCAACACTAAGATGGCAGCAAGCATTTCGAGCTCAAATGAAATCATTACAGTATGCTAAAAGCGTCATTTCATTGCTTCACAAACACTACTAAATCTGTGTGACATTGTCTTCATAGAAGTGACTGTATTAAAACCTACGGTTTATAATAGCGATGATCAAATGGCGATAAATCCTTTATCAAAATCCACGGTTTATACAAGTGTATGAATCCTGTACCAATGATTTAGAGCAGTTTATAAGAGCAGCAGAAGACCCAAAATCGCGATGTAAAATTTTGCAAATGATGTTTTTTCCACCACTTTTCATTATGTTTGCCCTATTACCAGGTCAGGGCCGAGTCATGCTTTGATAACCATGGCTAGTTACACGCCGATAACCACAGTTATCAAGGCTTTACCTGGCCCGTGGTAAGTAGGGCAAAAACCCATTTGTTTAAATTTTTCTGAATACTTACGGTTATCTGCGGGTTTTGATACAGAGGTCCCACCAATCAAGTAGACTGTCTGATTTCTTTGTCCACTCCTTGACTAATGTTGTCTTCTGCTACAGCCTTTGTTCCGGGTCAATGGCATTAGTGTATCTCGTATGGCATTGGCCTTCTTATTCTTCACGATACTTCTCTTTGTACAGTTGTAACTTAATATGTCATAGTGCTTCATGGTTATATTTGGCAAATAGGTCTTAAAAGATAATTTAGTGCCTTGTCATCATTGGTTCTTGTTGACCAGCATTTGCTTTTACTTGCCGTTAGCTCGCCCCGAATTCGCAATGGCAGCAGCGCCATATTGTCTATTATACAAAGTGCACTATCAAAGGAACATCAGTTGCAGAATAGTAAATACATACCACATCATAACAAAGAAGAACATGAGAGTGATAACATCTATATTTCATAGTTACTGCTCAATATGAGTGTTCGGTACAAGGAGCACCCTTACCCAGACACACAACATTCTTTTTGTATGACAAACTCAATGGTTGTCGGTTAATGCAACCATTGAAATCTTAAGATAATAGAGTGTCTTTTACAGCACTACCTAAAGCCAGCAGTACAATCATTAAAAAAAATGTCAGCCAAAATTTATAATTGATAATACGCTGATGACAATACCATCATGATGGTCTACAATTACATCCTACCTTGTCCAGTCATCAGTAAAAACGTCTTTGTTTCATACGGGGGGAAGATGTAGACTTGCATTGTAAAAAAAGACTTATATCAATAAATTATAAGGAGTGTTGTGTTAGGAGTAAGAGGGCTTCAATTAATTTTCGTATACATGGATGTTTCCAACGGTTGGAACTCCAACTGTTGCATTCATTCCTCCCGGATCCCTATAAATGTGCAGCACTCCTAGAGAATAAGCCTCTCATCCTCTTGTCTGGTATCCTTGATATCATTGTGGCATGATTTAGAGTAACATCTGATATAGCAGTTTATATGATTAGAATGTTGTTTGAGCATATCACTTGTCTTTTGTATTCTTTGTGATGAACTCTTTCCCTATTGCTATGTGATGTATTCGCATACTACAATGTGTTCTGTACATAATGTTCCTATAGGAGAGTTAGTTTGGATGTGAAGTTTCCTTCTTACAGCATATCCAAGCTGTATCTGGGCTGTTTCCAGGCCTTATAGCTTTGCATTTTGAGAGCTGCCTTACTTCATCTCTTCTTTCTTCACAGCTTCAAAACACAAAGCAGTTCTGAAATACATTTGCTGAGTGGATTATTAACCTTTCCAGTAAAATCTCATTTGCAGGTTATTTCTGGACCTGCTGTTAACATCCAAGCGAAGCAGCCCTTGGTTTTCTGCCCTTTGGAAATCAAATCGGTTTTGAGAGGCATTAGAGGAATCATGTGGCTGCTTCTGCTAAGATAATTCAATTATTTGCTTTACATGTTCAATGAAAGGAAGAGACACTTGTTAGCCTTAAAATATTAGCTCGTTTTGCAGGGACATTTTAGCTATGACTCGACATTTATTTCTCAAGTTTGGCCACTGATATGAACCTTTTATGATATGCATTGAGTTTTTAATGTGTCATTCGGGTAATGGTCTCTTTTGTTTTGCCACAAGACTTTTCAGTTCACTCTGGGATCTTTTGAACCTCCTTGACTCCATTGTGACTTTGTCTTCAGGTGCCAAACTGTGTATGCTTGCTGATATTTTGAAGATGTCGGGTACACTGACTGGTGTTGATATTGCTAAACATCGTTTAGCAGCATGTCGCACCATGTTACAGAAATATGAACTGGAAGATCATTGTCGCCTTTTTGTTGCCGACGGAACCTCATTTAATCTGTTACCCATAAGAAAACCTGCCGGATTAGAATGCATCGATGATCATGTGATCAATGGTAAACACTTACACTCAGCTGAAGCAACTGTAATTTCTAATCACAACCAGCAGCCTTTTAGGATATCTCCCATGGGAAAATGTATATTGACATCTAAAAAATCTGATGTTTCTCTTTCCATTATTGCCTCTTTTCTAATAACACCTTTTGTTGCTTACCACCTTAATGCATCGATTCCTTGTTAAATGTATAGGTAAATCTGGCTCACCTCAAGACAAATCAAATGATGTGTGTGGCGAGTGGAAATCCAAAAGAACATGGAAAGAAAGACACAATTCAAGAAGAGCACTGCAATTGAATTTAAATAGAAGTATACAACTCAAGGAACCAGAGATTATTTTCTATGGCAAAGGTTCTGGAATTGTTGGCCTTAAAAAATCAGCTGTCTTTGAGAATGGAAATGAATTAGAAGCTTCAGAGGCAGGATACGATAAGGTAACTTCTAGACATATACCCAAGTGCAATTAAAAAGGCAGTTTAATTTTACACCATGTACTGGGCATGCTAAACTGTTCCACTTTCTATTTAAGAGGAGACATCTACTCTGTTTTTTAACAAAGGTTAAAAATTATACTAAGATGATAAAGAGTTGGTTACACATATCAGATGCCTGACAGGACAATTCAGGTGATCTACAATTTTCAACAGATATATGATTGTTACATTGAGATAAGAGGGCTTGGGTTTATAGCTTTGTGACCTACTGACAAAAGATGGTACTTTTGCCACTAAGATTATCCAAGACCTTGACTGACCTACCAGCTAATCTTAGCAGAATATGAACATAAACCTTAAACTTCAACCTTTCATACTTACTATTTACATATATATGTATATGTATGTGCTGGTTCAAAACCCTGGCATTATGATGTGTGTTTTGTATTTATTGTGACCAGAATATGCACAAATAACATGTAAAAGAGTTGAATATCATGAAGCAGAGGTATGAGGAGCTCAATGAGAAGGATGGGTAGAGTTTTTCATTGTTTGTCCTGGCTTTCCAATTTAGATTGGCAGGAATGGCTTGGGGTTTGTAGGGTGGAGCATGCTGCGTATAGTCCCTCATTGCTGCGGTAGTTGGGATTTCAGCTTCAGTGGCATGCCCTATAGGAAATGGTACAAGCTATGCTTGCTCCTGAAGCATCTCAGCTATCTTTCTCTTCGCATTTTCAGAAAGTAAAAGACTTTTCATAGCCTCCAGTCTTTGTTGATGCTGTTCTATAATTGTGTCCCCTTTTCCTTCATATCTCTGTTGATTTTTTGTAAAGTTGCTGTCATGTCAAGTATGGTAGCAATCAGTGTAGGGCCACACTTATGGGTTTCAATTGGTTTGCTAGGAAATACCTGGGTTACCTGAGGACCCAATGTATTAGCCTGATGTTTTTTCCATGTGGGATTGGTATTCTAAGGGAAAAATTGGGAGGCCTGTGGCTGAGTGTTTGGAGAAATGCCCATAATCGGAGAGACATTGTATCCAGTTCTGGAGGTGTTCAGGGGAACCCAGGGAATCCCAAATCTGTTGAGAGTCGGCACAAGTGATGCCCTATCTCTAGTATCAATCTGATAGAGTTCAAAAACATAATACACTTGAGAAGTAGGCTAAGGCCTATGGTAAATAGGAGGCAAATAAGTTGTTTTTCTAGGTTCTACAATAGGGGTATTTGCCATCACCTGAGTCAGATTAAGCTCCTTAGAAGGATGCATACCTTGTTGCTGGGGAATAGGATACCACATCTCACTAGTGGCTGCCGGCCCAAGGGGGTTCTCTTCATCATCAACTTGGATCAGTTGCTGCATTTCAGAGCTTTCTCCCTATTCCTTTGTCATTTGGGAAGGCTTAACATGTGAATGCACATTCTTTTTCCTAGACCTTCTATTCTAAGTAGCCGATCTTGGTATTGGTACGAATATGGATATAGGATTTGGGTACACGTGGATATGGCGATTTTTATGGGGGCCTGGATAGTTTATGGATACGCCCCCCATAAAAAATATTAAAAATATAGCCAAATAAGCAAAATTAACCACATAATATGCAAAATAAACAAAATAAGTTAAATAGCCACAAAACATACTGATAATTCAATGCCAAATATCATGATATTCAATTAAAAATCCACAATAGGGGTTATTTGTGTGAATCAAGGATCAGAGAGTAAAGGATCCTCCGATAATTTGTTAAAATTATTATTAGCTATTAGTTAATGTCTAACTAATGGGCGGTTATGAAACCTTCCCAACCGATGTAACCATTTTGTGATTAATAAAAACACGCACACATGAGTTTTAGTGTGCCGCATACATCCAATTTCTCTTCATTCTCTCAGCTCTCATTTTGCTAACATTGGTACCAGAGCTAGTGTTTGAGGAAGCCTATCCTAAGCTTTCATTTGAAATACAAACTATAGGCTAAAAGCCTATCCTAAGCACCCTAAGTATTCATATCATTCATAAATTAAAGCTCCAAATACATTATTATCATATTCCTATGCTAGTACGAGTGCCCATTTATGCCAAGGTGATTGAGGAGCTTGTGGTTCTAATGAACCACATAATGATGTTGATGTTGGTGCTCTCGATGAAGAACAATACGATGATGAATATTAATTGTGATTTGATAATTAATATTTATCATTACATTTGGCATTCAGTTAGCATTATCTATTTTTTATTAGTGTTTTTGTGGTTATTTAGTTTGTTATATGCATACTATGTGGTTAATTCTTGTTTATTAGGCTAGAATATTTATAATTTTATAATTTTTTTGTATGGTCTTACCCTAGCCATATCTAGGGTTGAAAAAATTGCCATACCGGTGAATGCGATTCATTGTACCCAAACCCATACCTAAAAAGAACTGGCTACTTAGTCAAAAGATAAATGCTACACTAACATTTTATGACATAGGTACGTTTCAAAAGAACAGAAAAATGCACTAAGATTAAGATTGCACACTTGAGAAGGAAATGAGTTTGGTACCTCCACATACCATCAATAGGCATGGGCATTGCCCATGCGAACAAAGTATATTTCCATGGGATGTGCTATTTGTGGGTGACACAAAAATGTGATAAATTCTTTGCATGGTTGTGGCATCACACACTCTTGAAAACAGAGCCACTTAATGATCTTACAGTATAGCTGAAAATGCTATGAGTTGCATATTATATGTGGTGTCACTTACATATATCTCTATGTTTTATCACATCTTAGAGACACATTTGTTCTTTTGAATCTATTCTTATTTTTTTAAACATACTTCTGCAACAGACTTGTTACTTTGGTTTGGTTTTGAGTCAGCAATTCATCATTTACTTTATTAGTATAGTTGCCATGCCTTTAATATCTATAGATAGTATATTTCTGTGAATTGAGACTTGGTAGTTTTCGTTTGCAAGGTTTCTGTGAATCAAATACATGTTAATTTATGCTCACTATCTTTGTCTATTTTATAATACAATTTATTTGAATTCTATTCATATTTTTCTGTCCATGTAATGTCATGGATGATCTAGTTTATATTTGGATGTGATTATTGATACTATTCTCTTTTCAATCTTGGTCTCAATTTTGCATTGTCAATCCTGAGTTTGGTAAACTTGTTTTAATATGCTGTTACTGGGTTTCACTTATGAGATTCTACAACTATTTTTTCCTAGCATTCAATGTCTTGGTCTCAAACAATATGCTATCAAGTTAGGAAGATTTAACAATGATCTTGAGTATAAGGTGCATTGCATCATTTCCAAAGCAGGTTCTTGTGGATGCTGAGTGTACTCATGATGGATCGATGAAACATGTCTACAAATTTGAGCAGTGGGGGTGGGACACACTTGAGCGACGTCTTTTAGATATTAAACGCATCAATTCTATCACTCATTTGCAGGTAAGGCACTGTTCTTAATTATCATGCTTCACTTCAGATCCCTTTTATATCTCAAAAATGTCTGGATAGCTATGGTCACTGGTCAGAATAAACTTATACCATAATACCAGGACAATGTAATATTTGTCTTGTTATCACTTTTGATAATATAAAGCTTCACTGGCTTTGTAAGTCATTGAATTGTTGAACCTTTTTTTGCATTGAACATTGTTAGCTTTTTATAATAAGCAAGACTTTAAAGAACTCGATTTAATTCCTCTTAATGGCACTTTTCATAAGTGCTAGCTTGCTCTACCTTGTTCGTATGCTCCTGGAAATCATAAATGGAGGTTGGTGCACAAAGAATACGATGGTAGAAAGCAAGTGATCTATAAATGGGGCCTCCAGATTCTGCTAATCTGTCCAATAGCTATTATTTATCATGGTTCATGAGGGGAGATTCTCAATTTAGAAAATGTTCATTATAATTTGTACTGAAAAGTGAGTGCTTTGTCATTCTCTCAGTTTGGCTCAAAGCCATATTATTTCTTGTCATGTTATTCCCTCACTTGTTTCTCCCTCAATTCAACAGTAATGTGAATATTGTAAATGTTAATGATTATTTAGTTGAATATTTTGGAAGGCGCACAGACTGATTTGTAAATGTAGCATGACATGGTCCATTTACTGATTTTTATGATCAATCTGAGCTTGTTTATACATTCCTCTGGCTGTTCTGGTAGGTATCACAACTTACAGGTACACTTCAGAAAACTGAAGCAATTATTCAACTGTGACAAGAAACACTCATCCAGTCTTCCTTTCTGCTCTTTTCAAACCATATATGTTCTATTGCATCGCAAAGATTGAAAATAGTTGCATTAGGGTGTCACAGTTGAGAGGTGCCCCCCTCACAAAGATGAGGAGAGCCACCATCTCTAATTTGGAACCAATTTGTAAAAAGTCAACATCTTTTCTAAAACCCTTATACATGATAATATGTTAAGTCTACTTTGAAAGAGATTGCCTAACAGCAAGGGAAGCTTATCTCCTATAAATTAACCTATACCTTCTTTTCCAAAGGAAAGTTGCAGCAAGTTGCATAGTTTTCATATTTCTTTTCCATTGCCTTTGATCACCCAAGAGTCACCTAGAAGAGTTCTCTTCGATTGCAAAAGACCCAAAAATGAATTCCATGTTTTGCTTGAATCTGTTGTCAAAAGGATCCTGCTGTTTTGCACTTCAAAAAGGTATGTAATACTAATTTTCTTGTTGGAAGGTATATTAAGGGGGGAATGTGCTATGTTTACATTTTGAAGAGAATATAATAAATAAATAGATTGATAGATATATAGGAGAACGAGTGATAGGTTATATACAGGCACAAGGGACATGTTCCTACATAACAACTATAGATAACTACATAGTATAATTATGTTTATTACAAGGCTTCCCTTATTGGAATGTTTTTGTCCTCGAAGCACATCATGAAGATTTATGATAAGATCTTTTCAAGACTTCATAACATAACTAACAAAACCAGTCAGATCTGGTCTAGATCTTGTTGGATCCAGATTTTCCGACATACCAAGTCTGTCGGATCTGATCTAGACACTTTTTATTATTTTTATTTTCAATACATAAAAAAATATTTTCTCTGCAAACCTTTGTGCTATCCAATTTATTCTTCTCAGCCCAAGTATTAAACTTTACATATGTTATAAACTTATATAATATTTTACATATATATATGTGTATAATTTTTTTTAAAGCAGACTTCCCAATTTTTTTTGGATTTATGGATTTTTTCATCTCCTGTATGAATCCAGATTTCCCAACTTGGTAACTATGCTTTAGAATAATGATGCATGGGGTTAGGATCAATCCATCCAAGATAAATTTTGTTATGCATTGTGGTATTTGTGAGTTGACATTTGTATTTTGTGACTGCTAGTATGGTTGACCTGGATGACATGAATATCAATTATAATTTGGTTATTAATATTTTCAAAAAATTGTCATCGAAGTTGCACAATTTCAGAGTGACGGGGATGTTGATAGAGTCAAATTTTCAAGCATTCTTTTGATGACTTTTTTTTTGTTTATTTCGAACTTGATTTAAGTTGAATAGAATCCTTGACAATTGTTTTTCGGTCAAGATTTTGGTTATCATATTGAGAGTCCTCTTGGATTTTGTTGAAAAGTTGAGGTGTTTCAACTTGAATTTCTTTGTTAACATTGAAGTTTGTTCCCTCAATGTGACATTCTTGGTCAACAAGTGTATGTGTATCACCTCATGTTAAACGTTTAATAAGTACAACACATTACTGTGACTATAATAAGTTGTCCATATTGCTCTAAAAAACTATCAAATTGTACGATGCACATTGATCAGATATTATTTAATATATGTTTCAAAGTATTCAATATCAAGCTGATAAAGGAGTTCATCAAACTAAAAACAAAGGAGCTGAAACAACCTGTTCTCTGAACCTATGTTGACTGGGTTGCACTAGAGTTAATCCAGTTAAGTGGACACTAGAGAAGATCCAGGAACTGCAGAATATTGCCAAACCCTTGACTAAAGTGGTCAGTTATTGCTTTGAGACAACCTTGGGTTCTTTCATCGTAGCCTAGGGGATACAAGGTTGGGTAAATTTTGACGCCAATATAGCATATTTTTTAGAAGAATGGGGAAAGTTTATAAACAAAGTGCCCCTGCTGATTCACATGCTCTTTGTTGATAAAAGGTTATCCCCCGACTGTGAGAAGTTTATATAAGGGGCTGGGCACCTAGGGGATGAAGCAAGAAAAGGGAGAGATGAAAGAAGGGTAACAATTTATAACAGTTGGGAGGGGATAAAGAGGAAGGCAGAGGCAGAAAATGTAGACTAGTAAGAGAATGAGAAGGGAATGAAAGAGAGTAGAGAAAGAGAAAGGAAGAGACAAGAGGAAGAAAGAATTAGGGAACTAGAAAAAAAAGAGACAGAAGAGAGAAGTGAGAGTTAAGAAAAGTGAATTAAAAAAAATTGAGCGAAGTAGAAATGGTATTAAACAAAACAATTCTAGATGCCAAAAAACAAACAAAAACAACAATATCCTGAAAACACAAAAATAGGAAAAGAGGAAGAGATAAGAATATAAGCAATGGTAAAAACAAGGAATACATAGGAAAGACGAAATAAATGAATTATAAGATAAAGATGTAGAGGAAGCAAATTCTAGGAAGAGGAGATTAGTAAGAAAATAGTTTTAAAAAATACAGAAATTATAGAGGGCCGGAGGGGGGGGGGAAGGGCGGCAGAGGAGGTAGAACTCAAGGGAGTAAAAGAGCAAGAGGTACACCCCTATGACTCGCCTAATTACATGATGGAATTAGAGAAAATTGGACTAGAAGATAAAGAAGAATATTTAGAAGAAAATGATATAGGAGAGATGATTTTGGAGATAATTTAGAAGTTTATTTAGAAGATGATGAGGAGATTCTAAGCATAAATATATAAGAGGAAGAGGATAAAGAAAGAAGAGAAAATGGAAGAGGTAGTGAAGTAAATGAACTAGAATTAGTCGAGGAAGATACAAAATAATGTAAAATAAGAGACTTCATGTTAAACTCCCAACCGGAAGAGAACATTTCATGAGATGACCTCTCTGGACTAGGTGTCACTCAAGCCCGGTTTATTTCTGCCTGTCAAATGCCCGCTGAAAAACCTGAACCGGTAACGTAGAATGCAACATATAAAAAGCTGATTAGAATGGTGGATTCTCATAACTTACTTGAAAAATTGGAATTATTACGTAAATAATAGGAGAGGATTGGAGGGAAATTGCACAAAAGAGAAAAAAAACTTGTATAAAACTTCCATAAATGGAAGATGACAATTTTGGTATATGTTAGGATTAATGGACAATAGATTAGAAGTGGATTACTTGATTTGGGGGCATATATAACTTATATGACTGGGTGTTCCTAGGAAATGATGGGTAGGGCGCAATTGCAACCTCTAAATTATGATATTGCTCTAGTGGATGGCACCCCAAGATCCCTAGTCAGTATATTGATGAATGCAAAAGTAGATATTTTGGGGATCAAAAGGAAACTCAATTTTAGAGTGATAAACATATAATAGATTGGATGGTTTCTTCTATTTGTGAGTGGAGGTGGGTCATTCAGAGACTTAATTGGTCATGTTATTTGATTGGTGGCCGAGGTCATTTACATGCTCAACATACATCATGGAGGGCCTAGATCGATGGTCGAGGTCATTTACGTTCTCATTTCAAGGGTGTCACCCTTAGAGGTTGCCTTATTGATAATCCTAGAATCTCCCTCGACCTTAGTCTCGCCATCCTCTATCAGCTGCTATAGATAAACCAATAGAAAAGCCCTGGCTTCATCGATGTTGTTTTTCATGCTACCAAAGTTTCCTTGAAAACTACAACAACTGAAACGTTTCTATCTCATGAGGCATCACCAACCATTGTTGATGTAGGATTATTGCTGATGTAGGAATTGACTTAACTGAGTTATTTCTACCACCCCTTTATCTATGAGTCTATATAACAACATAGATCTAACCCTCTAGCCAGGGATGTTTATTACATATTTATACATAGAATACAAGAAGGCAATTACAATTGCTGATGGTTACAAAGAAAAGTGGTAACAAATCCTTCCATCTTCCTTCTGAGTGACATTTGAAATTCTTCCAGGTGCATGATAGTTGGATGTTCAGGTGGATGGTTATTCTAACATGTCGCATACTAAGAGGTGCCATATGGCAAGCTACACGGTCGGAGCAAGCTGACACATGGATGCATTGGAGTGAGGCAAGCATGGCGCAAGAGCAAGATGCCAATGTTTTCTGCGTGGCGTGTGAAGCTTAATGCATAAGTAGAGTGTGATGCATAACTGCGAGTAGGCACATGTGATCTACGAGACTTGTGGGTGTGCTCAAGTTGTGGAAGGCTTAGAACAGTAGGCGATTGAATTGTGAGACTTGTATGCGGATAATTGCACGGAATTGTGAGCAAGTGCGAGTAGGACACTGTGCGAAGAACTCCAAGGTGAGAGGTGTGCAAGTGCGCAAAGGAGAAGGTTGCTAGTGTTGCACAAAACTACGAGCAGACGCATGCGAGATGTAAGACTTGTGTGCGAAGAAGTGTGTGGAACTGCGACCAATCCACGGTGCAAAGAACTCCAAGATGAGAGGTGCGCAAGTTATGCAAGTGTGCAAAGGATAAGGGTACGCGGCTATGGTGTAATTTTCAGAGATCCCTTTGGTCAGCCTCAATTAGTTTTCTCTGTAGACATTGAGAGCGATGATAGTGACATGGCAGAGGCAAGTGCTTTACTAAAAGGGTTTCAACTGAAAGTATTGAAAGAATGGAAGGAGTTGATAATTGAAGGGGATTTTGAAGTTATCCTCAATGCAATTAAGGGGGGCAGCACCAAAGATTGGCAAATAAGGGGAGTCCTAGAGGAGATAAGGTGGCTATGTTCTAAACTAAACAAAGTGGACTTTAAGCATATCAAAAGATTAGGAAATTAGGAAGTAGATTGGGTTTCCAATGGTGGGGTGGGCCTACGTTGTGCAAAAGGAAGATTTGATAATCTTGGAATCCATCCTTTACTGATAAATTGCAGAGTATTTTGGTCCAAGGCATTGCTCATTTGGAGGCAATGGAGAATTGATTGATCAAAGGAGAAAAATAAAAGGAAAAAAGATTGGAAAAAAGCAAAAATGATTGAAAAAACCAAAGGCAATTTGTGAAAAGCAAACTAAATGATATGCAGCTCAATGCATTGATTTGGGTTTAATTCGCTGCCTTGGTGGCAGCATGTGTCACCTCTCCTTTCACCCCCATCGCATCAAGTGTACCATAACTTTGCACGTTGGAAACAAAGCATCTCTCTCTCACATAATTATCATTCTTTGATAAACCCAAAGAACTTGCATGACAATGAACATTGACAAGGTTGCGTGTGAAGGATTTATTACTCTGCATGTTCGGACAGTGCTTGTAGGTGATGGAAAAGCAATGTATGTGGTCTTCTTTCTTTGCATATAGAAAATTGCTTAATCATTGCTTTTTGGACAATTTGCTCGGGTCTCCTAACTGAAGTAGTTTTCAGACTTTGTCAATGACACCTCCCGAAGGGTAACATAGCCTTCGGACTTTTTGCTTGAGACCTTCGGAAATATTGCAATGGTCCTCTGGAAAAGTGAACAAGCCCTTAAGTAATGGACCCGGTCTTTTTGCAAAGGACCCGGACTTTTGTAAGTGCCCCCACTGCTGATGACAATTCTCCTGGGTAAAATGGAAATGTCCCTTCAGAAGGGGTAGTGGCCCTTCGGAAAACTTGTGATCGAGCTTCGGATTTATTGCAATGGTCCTCTAGAATTACGCTTGGAGAAGACTTGTCTTTTTGAGAACCCGAGAAGCACTTCTAAGACCAAATCGAGCTTTTGATGTCTCATTACTTGCAACTTATAAAATAAAATAAGTCATTTGCCTCTGGAAACCCGATTTGTACTACCCATGACCAATTCAGGGTTTTGAAGCTTCTTACTTCGGGTTTATCATTACTGATTACTCATGAAGTGAAATAAGTTGTGCTGCCTAGGAAACCTGAAGTTGTGTCTCTTGTAAAGCCCAAAAACCTATCACTTGACTAAATCGGGTTTGTGATTGCTCCTTACTTAGGGTTTTTAACTACTCACATCTTGTTAAAACAATTTAAGTTGAGCACTCTCGGAAACCCGAAGTCGTCCTGCTCGATGAACCCAATGTCTTCATATCATGCAAAGCCGAAGTTGTCTCCTTTGGAAAAGCCGAAGACTTTCCAATGAGATAACCCGAAGCCTTCTGTTCAAGACCATTTTGGGTCTTTAACACCTTGTTACTTACTACTTCGGAGCTTTGTATCTCTGCAACTTATTAAGCCATTTAAGTCATGGGCTGTTGAAAGTCCGAAGTCTTCTAAAGACTTGCCATTTCCTGCTTGAAAGTCTATCTTCTCACACTTAGGCAAAAATTGGTATATGGGCCAATTAATGGCCAACAAGAACCGCTCGTGAACTAGAATTTACACACTTGAAAGTTTGCTAATTATAAATGTGGTAGATCTAGTGTTCCCATTCTAGAGGGTTTAGTGACCCCAACTCATCCGCAATATAGGAGATCTGCATAGATGCATTTTGCAAATCTGATAATACTACTAAAGGGTCTTCGACCATGAATGCTAGGAGTTTTTGGAAGACATTATTTGCGTCTTCCCCGAGGATCACCTTGCCATGGTTTCTTATTCTTGGTCCGTCTCCCATATTTATAATCATATCTTGTTTCATCTCATTCATAGTGGTTGATGATGATGGGATTGGCCCTTTGGAATGAGATTCATTTTAAGGGTAGTGGTTGCCTCTATCCATGGCCTTCAATAACCCCAGCTTGTTTCGATGTGGGTCTTCATGTCTCATGGTGATTTAAAATGTTTTTAAGACATGGCATTATTGGTTTGAATTTTTAATTTTTACTCACTTTGGATACACCTCCTTTGGTAGCTAGGCTCTTTTTGCGCTTTTAGTTTAGTTTTGGCTTAGAGCCTCCTTTTGGAGCTTCCTTCCACTTCCCCATGTTATTTATATTGATTATATGTTTGATTCACATTGACCTATTTTGGTCATCCATGGACATTTATATAATTTTTCTTTTTTTCTCCTTCATTCACTCAAGTACAAATTGTTGCGGTTAATTATCATAGCCTACGGCCTTTGCGCTAAGCATTATAAGCTTATCACTAGAATACTCACGTGTTGATGTATCACTTAAAACCCTAGGCTTAAGAGCTCAACCGAGGCACAACGAGAGAATCACTGTAATATCCCAAAATTCTACTCTTCCACATGCCACTTTACAACCAACCAATGACAATTTAATGGACCCTTTGAAAATTGTTAAGGAACAATCAAGGATGATCGCAGCACCCCAAAATAGTAACACAATAGACAGATTACAACACTGCCCACTCCACATCACATAGCCAAGACAATTGACCCAAAGATCGCAGCAATTAAGTTTGGAGATCAATGCTGCCTTGTATTTAAAGAATTGTTGCTTTAATGAAGATCACCGGCCATCGTAAGGTAACGCCAATAATTTGCTAGGAAGGCTCAGCTGTTAACATCAATATTAATGCAATTAATCATTTATATATATTAGTAAAAACAACATTAATTTAATTAAAGTATTATGAAGGGATGCAACCATTCGGAAGATCACAACTTTCAATATCGGATTGTATGTATAAATGATTCACTTTTAGGATGGAGAGAATCATTCATTAAAACATTTATGTATTAACATTATATCCTGTATAAGCTTGAAGCTTTATACTTACCATTAAGGACGGAAACCCTTAGTGTGTGAATAGGTGCAAGGACGAAAACCCTTGTCACTTGAACCCAAGGATGAAAACCCTTGTGGCTGATTGTATTATTCGAAATCTAGAAACTTTGTAATCATTTTATATTCAATTCAATATATTATTATTTAAAAATAAAAAATTATATATTTGTTATAAAACGGAATTTCAAGAAAAGCAATTTTTTCCATATAATACCTTGGTTTGGGATATTACATTGGTATCAGAGCTCTCATCCTGCCATTTTGTGGAACGGAATTCATATGCAGAACAACAATAATTTATATTACGAAAGAAGAAATAAAGCCAAGAAAGTAAATCAACCAACGAAGAAAATGGAAAAAGATATGGAAGAGAGGAACGGAAACGGTGAACGGGTTGATAGACTTATCCAAGGCCAGGAACAACTGGCTAACACCATGAATCAATTAGCTCTCGTAATGCAATCTATGACGAATCATAGATATCAAAATGATGAAAATGGTCATTCTAGCACTAGTCATAATCAAATATTTCAAAAAACAACCATGAGTTTCTTCAAATATACCCTTTCAACCAAAATTCATTGCAAGAAGGGAATCGAGTATAGAAGAGGAATCCCAAATGTCATTTGGAGATGGCCTTACAACAAATTTTGAAGAATATCGAGCCCTTTTGGATGATTTACGAAGTGAATTTTCACTCACAAAATTCATGGACATGAAAAGAAATCGTAACGGCACCAGAATGGAGCATAACCCCAAAATATTCAAAAATATCTTCAACATGCATTGGGTAAATTAAACTTGGCAACTTTTGACGGCTCTAACAAATGCACAGCTCGAGCATGGATCCAAAAATTAGATGCCTATTTATCTCTTTGATCCATGATGGAAGAAGAAGCGATCAAATTCGCAACCCTTCATCTCGAAGGTATTGCTCATGAATGGTGGTACCATGGGTGGATTACGCAAGGGCACGATCTTATCAAATCTTATGACGAATTTACTAAAAGGTTGATCGAAAGATTCGATAGAATCGACCCCGAAATCCATTTTAGAGAATTAGCATTACTAAAACAAAATAGTAATGTGGAAGAATTCCAAAGACTCTCTGTGATGGTCCCAGATATTACGAAAAGGAGGCTTATAGTATTGTTCATGGAAGGATTGATCGAACCACTCAAAGGTTTAGTCAAAGCCTTTAATCCTCCCACCCTCCAAGAAACGATTAAAAAGGCGTTAGATTTGGAAACATCAACACCGAGGAATAAAATTGTGCCATTTGTGCAGCAAAAGATAACCAATAATGGACAACCATGAACCATGTTGTTAGGGTAGCAAGGGACAATACCCTATAGCCAACAAAGAAAACCACTTCCACTAGGGGGATTCCAACCAAACAACCCACGTAAGACGGGAAAAGAATTAGAAGCAAGAAATGATCTAAGGAGGAAAAAATTATGCTTTACGTGTAAAGATCCTTGGGGACCAGGTCACTGTTGTTTGGGAAAAGGACAAGTCCATTACATTGAAGTTGTTTTAGATGGGGAACTCGACGAAGAAGAAACAAAAGTTGAAGAAACCATATCTGAACCAGAAGAAGGCAGAAAAACATGGGGAAGTACTCTTGCGACATTATCAGGAGCCCCGAGTTACCATCCCTTTAGAGTATGAGGAAGTCTTCAAGGCCAAAAAATCACTGTATTAATAGACAAAGGGGCCACTCACAATTTCATCGATGAAGGATTGGTGACAAAAATGGGCCTAAAAACAAAAGAATTTTAAGGTTTTAAGGTACCCATTGCAGACGGTTTTACCATACCATGCACTCGAAGAATCCCGCTACTCTGTCTCACTTTGGGAAGGTATCAAATTAATGATGATTTCTATGTGGTGGGCATTGGGGAAACATACTTGGTACTAGTGCAATGGTTACATTCCTTGGGAGAATTTACCCAAAACTATCAAACCATGGAAATAAAGTTTAAAGTAGACGGGAAAGTAGTCCTTCAAGGTATGGCTAATGGCCCCCCCCAAGTGATTACTGCCAAGAGAATGGAACGAACATTCAGGAAATACCAAGTTTCATGGGCCACACAATGTTTTGTAAGTTCTACAAAATCAGAGCCACAAAAACATCATATCGATATTCAGCCCATACTTAACAAACATGCTAAAGTTTTTGAGAATATCCCACATGGATTGCCACCCGATAGGGGGTTTCAACATATCATTGAATTAGAAAATGGTACCCAACCCATAATAACCACACCTTACCGCCATCCCAAAATTTATAAAGAAGAGATTGAAAAAGCCATCAAAGAATTATTGGAGATGGGTCATATTAGACCAAGTTCGAGTCCTTTTGCTTCATCCATGGTTTTAGTTAAGAAGAAAGATGGCACATTGAGAATGTGCATAGACTATCAACAATTGAATAAAAAGACAATAAAAAATAGATATCCCATACCACAAATTGACGAATTAATTGATGAGCTACATGGAGCTATTTATTTCTCCAAAATTGATTTAAAATCGGGATACCATCAAATACGGATGCGAGACACCAATGTTCAAAAAACAACATTTAGATGTCATTATGGGCATTTCGAGTTCTTAGTCATGCCATTCGGATTGTCCAATGCTCCAGCCACCTTTCATTCATGCATGAATCATATATTTGGTCAACATTTGAGGAAATTTGTGTTAGTTTTCTTCGATGATATATTGATATATAGTACGTCATGGGAGGAACACTTGAGACATTTAGACTTAGTGCTGGGAATTTTAGAGCCGTATTCTTTTTTCGCCAAAATGTCTAAGTGCGAGTTTGGAATGACAGAAATCTTATACTTGGGACATATCATCAATAGATAAGGAGTGCATGTTGATCAAGATAAAATTCAAGCAATATTAGATTGGCCTCTTAACACAACTCAATTAAGAGGATTCTTTGGATTATGTACTTATTATTGAAGATTTGTTAAAGGATTTTCCAGGATAACTGCCCCTTTGACTAATTTAACAAAGAAGGGAGCCTTTCAATGGTCTGAAATTGCTCAATTAACATTTGAAGAACTTAAGAGAGAAATGAGTTCATGTCTGGTATTGACGGTACCCAATTTTTCATTACCCTTTGTGCTGGAATGCGACGCTTCGAGAGAAGGAATTGGAGCTGTCCTAATGCAGCAAGGTCATCCTATTGCATTCAAAAGTAGGAAATTGAAAGAACACGAGTGTAAGTATTCTACATATGATAAGGAAATGTTGGCAATTATGCACGTATTTGTCAAGTTTCGTCAATACTTGTATGTGGGAAATTCATAGTAAGGACGGATCATAATAGCCTGAAATTTTTTTTGAGTCAAAAGGATTTAAATGATGGACCAAAAAAATGGGTAAACAAGGTCCAAGCTTTTGATTTCGATATTGAATATGTAAAAGGGAAGAATAATGTTGTGGCAGATGCATTATCAAGAAAACCCTCGTTGTGCTCCATATCTACCATTGTAGCTGATTGGAAAGTCCTTACAGCAGCTGAATATGTTAAAAATGAATTTGCTAATGCAATTTTAGAGGGACAAAATGGGGATGAACGGTATAAAGTAGTAGAAGGTTTAATTTTGTATAAAAATAGAATCTTCTTGGTACCCGAATAAAAAATTAAACATAAATTGTTAAAAGCTATTCATGATAGTCCTTTGGCAGGCCATCCGAGTTATCTCAAAACATATAAACAAGTAAGAGAGTTATTCTTTTGGAAAGGGCTTAAGAGTGAAGTTCTTAAGTATATTCAAGAATGCCCTACTTGCCAACAAAATAAAATCGAGCCTGAATTTCCAACAGGTTTATTGCAACCTTTACCCATCTCTACTCGAAAATGGAAAAGTATTTCGATGGATTTTATTATCGGATTGCCAATGGTTCAAGGGAAGAATTGCCTCTATGTGGTTGTTGATCATTTAACGAAGTATGCTCATTTTTTTCTACCACCCGTCAAGTATGATGCACCTTTGGTAGCTGGGATATTCTTTAGAGAGATATTAAAACTACATGGATTACCAAAAACCATTGTTAGTGATAGAGATTGCCGATTTATGAGTTCGTTTTGGCAATAACTTTTTCGCTTAGCAGGTACTGAGTTGACCCCAAGCACAAGCTATCATCCACAAACAAATGGTCAAATTGAAGTTGTCAATAAATGGATAGAAGGATATTTAAGAAATTATATTTTGGGGCAACAACATGCGTAGATCAAATGGTTACACTTGGGAGAATTTTTCTATAATACTTCCTATCACATGTCGATTGGAATGTTATGTTTTAAAGCTTTGTATGGGTATGATGCTCAATCTTTTGTGGACTTAGTCATTCCAGATAGCAGAGTTCCAAGTGTTAAAGAATTAATTCAACAAAGTCAAGATATCCTTAGAGCTCTCAAGGATAATCTTCAACAAACACAAAATCAACAAAAGTTATATGCAGATCGGCATAGAACAAAAAGGAGTTTTGAAGTTGGTGACTTGGTGTATTTGCGTTTACAACCCTACAAGCAAAACTCTATCAAGCAAAGCGGAGCCGAGAAACTCAAGCCACGTTTCTATGGACCTTATAAAGTCATACGAAAGATCGGGGAGGTTTATTACGAGTTGGAGTTACTTGGAAGTAGCCGAATACACAATGTTTTCTATGTTTCATGCCTAGAAAGGGCACTCAACCAACATATTGTTCCTTCCATCGAGCTACCACCATTGGATGAGGAAGGTAAGTTGATCGTAATCCCTGAATCCATCCTTGATGTGCGTGAGAACAAGCTAAGGAATAGAAGTATCACCGAATATTTAATTCGTTGGCAAAATTTACCTCTTGAAGACGCCATGTGGGAAGGAGCCTCAATCCTTGAACATCCTAATTTCCAATTGCTTGAGGACAAGCAATTTTGGGAGGGGAAGATTGCAATATCCCAAAATTTTACTCCTTTTCCACATGCCACTTTACAGCCAACCAATGACAAAATAATGGACCCTTTGAAAATTGTTAAGGAACCATTAAGAATGATCGCAACACTCCAGAATAGTAACAAAACAACAGACAGATTACAACACTGCCCACTCCACATCACATAGCCAAGACAATTGACCCAAAGATCACAGCAATTAAGTTTGGAGATCACCGCTGCCTTGTATTTAAAGAATTGCTGCTCTAATGGAGATCGCTGTCCATCTTAAGGCAGCACCAATAATTTTCTAGGAAGGCTCAGCAGTTAACAACAATATTAATGCAATTAATATATATTAGTAAAAACAAAATTAATTTAATTAAAGTATTACGAAGGGATGCAACCATTCGGAAGATCACAACTTTCAATATCAGATTGTATGTATAAATGATTCATTTTCAGGATGGAGAGAATCATTCATTAAAACATTTATGTATTAACATTATATCCCGTATAAGCTTGAAGCTTTATACTTACCATTAAGGACGAAAACCCTTAGTGTGTGAAGAGGTGCAAGGACGAAAACCCTTGTCACCTCAACCCAAGGATGAAAACCCTTGTGGCTGATTGTATTATTCGAAATCTAGAAACTTTGTAATCATTTTATATTCAATTTAATGTATTATTATTTAAAAATAAAAAATTATATATTTGTTATAAAACGGAATTTCAATAAAAGCAATTTTTTCCATATAATTACCTGGTTCGGGATATTACAATCACTGAGGCCCTGGTTATGAGAAGAAAAACTAAGACTAGTAAAGTGTATAACAAAACATGCAATTCATATCCAAACCCTAATATAATCCATTAAGTATGATTCAAACGCATAACCAAAGTACTAAACAAAATTCCATTCCATTCATCAAAATTCCATACATGTATACATTCCTTTTAGGTTACAACATAATACATCATTGTTACAATAGCTGCCACAAGATCTATATATTACAATATGTTACAAAACCTTTCTGCAAACTCTATATCTCGTTGTCTTCAAAACCTGTGTGTCGGCTTTGTTTATCCAAATGAGAGGCCAGGCCACTGACATACCCATGACAGCTGGATCTAGGCAAATATCCTCTACACGGACCTAGAAGATTCTTTGGATCATCCCAGGTACTCTTCAAAAGACTTCATTTGGATAATCCGCACAGTATGCTTTCTTGAAGGTGTTTGTCTATGTTCAACTCCCTTACATGCTATCTATGTGCTACATTCTTCTACTTGCACGGATATCCTTGTCTGCCTTGCTCTCTTCTATGCATTATATAACTTTACATATCTATATACTCAGCGAAAATCCAAGTGCTTAGCTTGCTGTGCAGCCTTGGGGTAAATGTTCCACTATACTAATTAGCTTGTCCGTCCCCACACAAGTTTTGCACTATCAACATTGGTTGGTTTTTCTTCTTCTCGTGCAAGTAGCACATATGGAACCATTGCTTGTAGTTGTTCAAATTGAATCCAACGTTAAGCCATCATGATTACCACTTTCTTAATCTCCTGTGTAGATGAGATTAACTCCTCCAAGTTTTCTAAGTTCAAAGGATTATCTTCATTTTTATTCATGATATCTTTGTATTACTTCCTCCGTGCTACTCATTCCTCATGCACAACCATCTATTCTTCCATGGTTCTCCTTTGAAATTGATCAAATGTTTTATCTGTTCTTGTGTGCCTTTGTGTTATGTTATGTAATATCCCCAAATGGGACAATTCAACCAAAAAGGGGTTTCCCCAAAAATCCACAAAACTCTGAACTCTGAAATTAGCCAAATCAACAAACCCTAGCTCAAAAATATGCTTAAAAAACATGCAATACACTTACAAACCCTAGGCGCCAATGTGAAAATACTATATTGGTAATTTTCAGCAATTACCTTTAGCAAATAACACCTCAAAATTATCCAAAGTAAGCCACGAATTGAAAATAGAGATTTTATACTTTTTTACCACTTGTATGTGGATGAAAATCAGATTTAACCTTGCTTTAAAATATCTGATTTTACACTTAAAACAATAGCTGAATATTTGTCAAACTCTTGTCAAAAACCATGAATAATTTATCAAAAATAGCCATACAAATCCAACGCCCTTTTTGGGCCTTCAAAATGATCAAAATCCTCTTCCAACCTAGTCGCCCTAGGTCAAACTCTGCATATAAAAATCAAAAATATTATTTTTCCTTCCAAACCCTCACTTCAATTCAAGTCACCACACTTGGGAAAATTCCTCAATAAATATTAGACATAAATCCACAATTTATGAAGTCAAAACCCTAATGAAATCTGTCCAAAAATATAAATAAATAAATCATAATTTATTATTTATTTATCCATTTGAAAAGACCTTGCAAACCTTGCCCAATCACACAGAAAGTCAATGCCACACTTCAACAATAATTATCAATAAATTCCAGCAATGTAACTAGGTTAATTTGACCTCAAATTAGCCTTGAAACCCACACAAACAAGTCACTAAGCAAGTCACCCCACTTTAAGTCAATAATTAAATTCCACCTTTACAAAGGTGGCACCAAAAGACACTATTTTGTCGAATAAGTAGCTCCAAAAACCTGCAAACACTTATTGGGCATATATCCTAATATTTTTTTCAAGCATGAAGAATCAATATCAATTTTCAACATATCCCTCAAAGGAGAACTCCACCATGTATTTGTACCCTTCAAAGGGGGGAGAACCACCTTGGGAAGACCAAATACTCTTTCTTAACTCTCCTTGCCAACTTCTAATATATCTCCTCTTTGCCTTTGATCACTTATGAGCTGACATTCCTTTTTTACCACAAATAATATTAAATAATTGCCTAAATAATAAATAGTAATTAAAATTACTTTTAGGCAATAATTCAATAATTATTTCAATTAAATACCTTAGTGGTAAAAACTAATTTTATAAAACATTCTATTAATCAACTAATAATTGTCTTATATGAGCATATGATTAAAATCACTATTCGGGCAATTATAATTAATTAATAAAATAAAACTTCAAAAAGAATCCTTTAGTCTATGAGGGAGTAGACTAAAGGTCTTCAATACCTGCTCATAAATGATGTGAAAATAGGGACATTACATGTTAGCCTTGGAAGTATCTTCTTCGTCTATTCTCTTATGGTGTGCAACCTTGTCTTTCTGGGTGAACACGCACATAGATATTTGATCGTACATAGCCTCATCTCCCTTTAGGAGCACATCCACAAAAGTCCTCTTGTAATAAAACCCATAAAAAATTTAGCCTACTAGTTTAGCCTTGTCTTGGAGTGAATTAACTGAGTTAGTTAACTCCTTGGCATGATCCTTCCACTTTGCCTTTCTCCTCCACCTTCATGCGGAGCTCTTCTTCACTTGGCTATTTGTTTGTTGCTAGTGCCCTCAACATCTTCCTTATTCCTACTTCCATTTTATACATTTGGTCCATTCCACTAACATTTGTGTTACCCTAGATGTCTGTTCTCTCTTTATCAATAAGCTCTACATAACTTTGGGCGTGTGTCTCTAACTCCAACAATCAATTCATTGTTTTTTCCAGTTTATGATTATTGCACTTCTTTTCTTGCTTCTCCTCTTCTTCTGCATAAATGGTGTGCTTGGGTATCTCCATGGCCATTTATAATAACCAAAGTGACCCTTGTTCTATAGTCAACAAGCATGGATTCTACATTTGGGTGCCTATCTCTGATTCTATGTTTGTGTCTACATCATGTTTTGTTGTATCCCTCACTGCTTCTATTGGGACTTCAAAGTCACTACTGTTGTAGTGATTATAAATGTTATTCTTTTATCGCTTATACCCAACTTTTGATATATAGTTCGTATGGTTTACTTGCCATGAACTTGGAGGTTCAGAAGGTGTCAAATATATATTAACATGGCTTGCATGTGGGCTATTTGAGAGTCTTCATGACCTTCCCTACCTTTGGCTTCTTCTCTTCCTCTTGGCCCACATCTTGCATGTTAATGTTCTTTTCCAATGGTACGTCCTCAACATTGCTAGGATCTGTTTTTGCCTTCTCCTTCTCTGGGCCCTTTTCTCCTTCTGTGTGCCACCCTTCTTTCTCCTCTTTGCGTGGTCCTTCTTTCTCTTCTACTTTTGGGGTTAGCGAAGGATTTGCTTGATTGGGTGCTCTATAACATTTGGCACTTCCAGTCCTTCATGTGCCTTTGGTCCCTCTAATTCCTTGAACGCTTCTAGACATGGTGGATTTCCCCCGTTGGTATTTCAAGACCGGTTAGTGGGAATATATTCTGCCCTTGTTGCTCATTTTACCCAAAATCACCTCTTTATTTTGCGTTAGGTTCTCCTCTGTCTTGCTTTTTGGCTTGCTCCATAAGGATGCACCCCTTTTGTGAATCCTTCATTGGAGACTTGTGTCCTCTCTTCTTCCTTGAGGCTTTAAAAGATGACTTCGAATCCTCAGGTGTTGTAGCCTTCTCTTTTTGTTTCTCTTTGCTGGCCCTCTTCTCAGCATTTAACTTTATTTTGCACCTTTCCTCTTCTTTCCTCTATGTGGCGTCTTAAAAAATCTTCAAGCCTACTTCCACACTCTTTTTCTTCCATGAACTCTTTCTAGGCATCTTTAGTTGTCCCCTAGTTGGTTTCAACTTTTGGCTAATCTCACTGTTCTTTTCCAATACAAGTGTAAACAATTTTGGCTTGATCTTGGTCGAGTCACCCGTCAACTCCTTATCTTGCGATAGGTTCTTGCCACCTAACCGGGTTATACTTATAGAACTGCTTAAGTATCTCCTTACCCACGTCATCAACATCCACCTTTGCACACAGTATGCCCTTCAATCTATCTAACACATTGTCAATGTATCGTGTCATTATCGTATATGGTAACTTCATCCATTTGGTGGATTAACCATAGTGATCCATAATACTCACCAATGTGTAGTACGTCATCACACAAAACTTTGTGTGTCCATTATACACCTCCGGCATTTTCCGTGGTATTCTCCACTCCGTGCCAATCACAACTTTCAGATTCTCATACCATACCTTCATCTTCTGCTTGTATAGAGGAGTCATTTGGGTCTCACATTGATATCCCCTATACTTCTCATACTAGGACTGAAACTTCAAAGCCATGGAAAATGATTAATGTTCTAGCACACCGTTCTCCTCAATGAGCATTAGGATGAGGATCATGCACCATCTAAATGCTCTTCCTTGTGTCTGCACTTCTACACCATATTTACCTCTTCTGCAATATAGCATGCATAGTTAAACATGACTTCGATCAACCCTATGTGGTATGCTTTGTACACAATTTCCTTTGAGGCCGAGCCTCAACGTGCAATTGGAGTCAGCTTTGCGTTGATCAGGTATGCAACAACCCTTACTACAAAGTTCTGGACTTCACTCAAAATCATTGTATAGCCCACTCTTGTCAAATTTAAATTCTTATTTACCGTTGTGACCTCTTCTGTATTCCTCATTGCTCTATGCTTTTTCTCCCCTTCATTAGCGAGCCCTAATATATAGCTTATGTGCTCAGGGCTTATTTTCATCCTCCTTCCCTTGAAATGAAGCCTTCCCTCATGAGTGCACAAGAGTAGCCACTTCACTAGCTCATTTGACTTACCAAAATATGGCAACTCATTGAACTGCAACATCCCTGTTTTTTTCTAGGAGTTCCCTAACAAATACTTCGTTGCACTTGTTTGCTAGTTCAATTTTCAATATATCTATGTAGTCTTTCTTTCGGTGATTGAAATCCTCAATTGCGCATATTCTTAAATAGGCCACAATATGTTCCTCATCAAATCCATATTCAAAGTTACCTTCTTATGCTTTGTCTTTGGTTTCTTGACCAGCCAATTTGAAGTAGTTCCAACCTAGGTTTTTTCTTGTTTTGACTCATCTTCTCTTCACCTACTCGTTCTTGCTTTTGGATCTTCCTCTTGCACAATATACATCGTATCAATCTCTTCTAGTTTCCCTTTGCCCATCTTTGGAATCCTTACTACTTGCAACTGCTAATTTGTTTCTCTTGCCACCCTTCCTTGTGGCCCTAACCCGATGTCTTGGCCTCTTCTCCCTTTAGACCTCACATCATTTTAACTTGCTTGCTTTGCTCTATGACTCAAATCGCTTCAAATTAATCACACGACCCGAAACCACTTACTATTATGTCAAAACCCCTTCCCTTCACTCGGCGCTTCGCTTTCAATCGCAAAGGCTTTTTGAATCCTATGTTCACAAGTTTGCAAATAACATTTCACAATGCACTTGCCTTTCTTTTATAGGATTTGGTGCATTAATTCTTTTCACCTACCCGTGGCCACTTGCCTATTTGTCTATGAGCATCACCCCGTGGTAATATGATGTATGTATTCTACACAACCTTTTCGTCATGTATCTGTATAAGTCAATCTCTTACTCACATCATCCTTAAGCACACTTTCAGTCCTTATGCAAGATTTTGTATGCATTCTACGTTCATACTTTGAGCATTACTTCTTCGTACTTTGCACAAAATCTCAATATAATCTTGACTAAACTTTTTTCCCATGACGAGTATATGCTATGCCCTCTTACACATTTCTTCACCTTGTTGGTTGTATTTTCACGTTTTACTCTTGCAAGTCTTGGTAATTTCTCTTGTTTTCCTGAAACGTTGTAACCCAAAAAGTACTTTCCCTTTACAATTGGAACCAAGCTCTCTTATTAACAACAAATAGAACTATCCAATCCAGAGTAATTAGGCATCTGGTATGAGGTTTCGAAGAAACTGTTGACAATTTTGACCTTACAGGTCAAATTGTCACCCCTATCATTCGAGGCTTTTTATGTCATTGTAGTGGAAGGATCCAAACAGGTTTTCAGGGTGTTTAGAACAATTGCAAGGCAGAAGAAGCTAAACATTGGAAGTGCTTGAGGTACTTGGTGTAAGTCGGGTTTTGAGAGGTGGTTTACTGTTTTAATGTAAATCGGGTTTTTCAAGTTACTTTACTTGTGAAGTGTTGACAATTCTTCCACAGGCCAAAAAATTGTCAGCCTTACTATTCAGAAGATGGTCTTATGGTACCAATTTGTCTTGTAAATCAGTTTTTTGGGGTCCTTATATAGCCATCTACAGCTTTCATATAAAGCATGGGATGATCTACTTGAGGATGTTACAGGTGCCCTGGGTTGCGACTGAAGATACATATGTTCTACTTGTTGAGACATACTGTATATCTGGATTGTTTGAAAAGGCAGAGGTTGTTTTGCATACGATGCACAAACATGGCTATTCTTATAGGGTTACTGATACAATACATTAATGCCTTAGGCAAGGTTAGAAAGAAGCCAACAAAGCAAAGGAAATTAAAAGGAAGATATCCTTCGGACTTTTTGTCCGAAGGAATACTTCGGAGAATTTGCAAAGAAAAGTCCGCAGCCTCCAAAAAAGTCCGCAGAAAATCCAAAGGTCCAAAGGAATAAGGACACCTACAAAAAGCCTGGGTGCCCTACAATTTTTCCAAAAACTAGTTCCGAGAGACATAAGTCCTTCCGTAGGGCACTTGGTCGGTGACAGGACCTTTCCAACTTTCTCGAAGGGCACAAAGGAAGGGCATAATCCCTTGCGGAGGGCACTTGGTCGGTGGCAAGACCTTTGCATTTTTTCCGAAGGGCATTCTGCCGGTGGCCAAATAAAGACAAAGGAGTAATTCCTTTGGACAAAAAGTACGAAGAAATTCGGGACAAAGAAAAACCCGTGGAAAATAAAACCCGCGGGAAAGTGAAAAGCAGAATATCCGAAAAAAAAAAAGCCGAAGGAAATATGATGAACCAAAGGAAAATCAAAGGCAAGACCAAGGGACAAAACATAATTTTGAAGGAATAAAGTCCACAGGAAATGAGTGGAGAAAGAAAAGTCAGCTAGCAAAAAGTCCGTAGAAAACCAAGGGGAAGCCAAAAAGTCGGAAAGAAATGGATATCCTTCGGACACATTGTCCAAAGGATTCCTTCGGAAAGCTTGGTCAAGGAAAGGAAAGTCCGAGGGCAGAGAGAGACAAAAGCGAAGTTCGAAAAGAATGAACACGAAGGGAAAATGACTTAGCAAATAGCCCAATGGATTATCCGAAGAAATAAAAGAAAAGAGAGAGGTCCGAGATAATAAAGACCCGAAGAGAGTGAACATTAGGCTGAAGGAATAAGGGAAAGTCCGTGCAAAGACAAATACAGATAGAGGTCAAGAAGAAGAATTCTAGATTTAGCCAAGAGAAATCATGGACAGTTGGGCCGAGAGACACCCATGCACAAACAAAATACGGAGTCAATGCGGAATTCCATGCAAGCAAAAGCTAATTAAGGTTGACTAGTCAAGGCTTCAGTTGACTAGTTGTTGAAGTCAAGTTTATCTCCAAGGTCAACTCAACGTTTCAAACGTTCCAACTCGGCTTCCAACGGATTAAGTCAGAGTTCTAAAATTGATGTTGGCGTTGGATTTCATGCATGCTATTGCCATCTCATACTTTCAAACGTTCCATCAGCTCATAAAGAAGCTAAATTTAGAGGTGGGTATGGATTTCCATGCAAAGAGAGGTGGGCGATTCAATAAACCCAGCCATCCACTTTCTTAACGCCAAGGAGCTTTATGCAAAGACAAAGGGAAAATATATTTTATTGTAAGGCAAAGTTGGTCTTGAGTTAATCTAAGTTGATGTTCCTCTTTTATTTTTTAACACCAATCTCTTGGCTTTTGTAATTTTCTATATTAATGGCTTTTTAGCCTTAGAATTTTTCATCCCTCTCTTGGCAAGACCAGACTCTGCAATTGGTGAGTTGTGTAACCTCTTCAATCAATAGAAGGACTGTACTTACAGATTTCAAGTGCTGGCATAGTGTATATTCATTCAACAATTTGCATACATGGTAGATTTCTCGCCCTTCCCAAATTTTGATTCGTACCTAGTTGCTAGCTCATCATATTATGCAGGTGATGTTCAGTGTTCTAATGTCTTTTGCTGAAGCTGTAAGTGGATGTTAGGTGGCTGCAAAGTGTCTTGTATCAGATCTCTCTCCATCATTTTTCCTCACGTTTTGGTCATTGGATCGAACCTTCTCATGAAATATTCATGCGTAGTGATAAATTGAAATCAAAGGTCTTCTTTTTCCCTTGTTTGATTTAGTGTTAAGGGTTCCAAGTAGAGTGGATCAAGGTTTTGGTGTATAACCGTTATTAGGTAGGATTTCCCTTTCAATTTTTTTTCTCCCTTTTCCATGGTAGATTCGTAGCACAGAGTAGAGATCCATTGATACATCTTACAGGAACTAGCCTTTTCTAGAGGTTCTTCTCACCATTGAGGCACCCACCCTCGTGAGAAGATCCCATTGTTTCAACCTGATAGAGGATTGACCATTTCATGCGTGTCTTCGATTCAGGGTGCAGCTCCAGGTTGACAGCATGAAGTTTAAGCAGTAGAAGTAATTCGGGTTCAAAAACCCGAATTACTCTTTACAGTGCAAAATGGGTTTTCAAAGCTGCTTTACTTCTCAAGGTTTTACAAGTAGAAGTAAGTCGGTTTTCCAAACCCGACTTACTCATGGCAGTTCAAATCGGGTTTCTGAGGGTGCACGACTTCTCTCTTTTGGAAGTCGCAAGCGGTCAAAATTTTGAAGTCGCAGGGAAGTAGTCTGGAAAAATGGAAGGAAACAATTCCCGCAGACATTTTGTCCGCGGGGAATTCACTTGACAAAGGGGCTGAAGAAAAAGACCAACAAGAATCCTGAAGGGCACTTGCCCTTCGAGAATGTACATTACATAAACCCCGGAGGGTAGTTGCCCTTTGGGGAAGGATCAAAACAAAGTCCTGAAGGGCACTTGCCGTTCAAGAAGGTGCACTAAGAGAATCTCGAAGGGTAGGTACCCTTCGGGAAGGTTTGTTTGCAAAAAGCCGAAGGGCAGGTGCCCTTCGACAAAGATCATTCCAAGCGAAGAAGGGACTTTCAAGAGGTTCTAAAGGGCACTTGCCCTTCGGAAAAAAACACAGAGAGGAACCTCGAAGGGTAAGTACCCTTCGAAAAGGACCAAGACAAAGATCTCGAAGGGTAGGTACCTTCGGCAAGGCTCAAAAGACGAATTTCTGCGGAAGAAGATAGAGCCGAAGAGACGAAGGAAAGATAATTCCCACGCACTTTTGTCCGCGGGAAAATTCAAAGAGAAAAAACCCGCAGAAAAGACAAGTCCAAAAGAATTCTTTCGGAAGATTTGTCCGAGAAGACATAACGCGAAGGGATAATTCCTTCGAGCAAATTGCCTGAAGGAAAAGAAGGGACAATTTCCGTAGACAAATTGTTTGCAGGAAAATTAAAAAGGAACAACCCCTGCAATAAATAAAACCCGGGAAAAAAAAAGCCCAAAAATAAGTAAAGTCCAAAGGAGAAAAGAAGAGGAAAGGGAGATAATTCCTGCGGACAAATTGTCCGCAGGAAAGTTCAAAACAAAAACCCGAAGCCCGAAGGGAACAAAAGCCCGATTAAATCGCATAAGGAGAAGAAACCCGTGGAATAGTGTAAAGAACAAGAAGACAAAGACAATAAACCAGAAAGGAGAAAAGAGAAAACAAAAAGGTTGCGGGAAATAGACAGGTAGAGACAAAGAAAATCCGTAGAAATAAGCCTAGGAACGATAAACCAGTGAATAGAAATAAAGACAAAAAAGACAAAAACATGCAAAGAGAGTGCCGGAATAAACAAAACAAACAGATCGACAAAACATGCACAACTACAGTTCTAGAATAAAAGAGTGCATAAAAGACAGAGAAAAATAGACTTTTGTAAAGGCTATTTTCAGTCGTCGAAGCTCAGCTGACTGTTCGTCAAAGATCAACGCTCCTCATGCAAGTCGTGTCTGTCAAACGTTCCAGCGGATTGCTTAAATCCATTTGTGCGTCCCTTTCATGCAAAAGACGGTTTCTTCAATCCAAGCAGCTAAAGAGAAGTCTATTTTAGAAGATCTGCGCAACTTTTATGCAAGGAGCGGAATAAGCCAAGCTTGGACTCACCGTACATTTCCTCTAACGCCAAGGAGCTTCATGCAAGACAAATAGACTTTTTGTAAAGGTTGAGTTGGACTGATTTAGCCTCTCTCATATTTTCCAACGCCAACTCTTGGCTGTTGTAATTTTCTATATAAGTTGGCTTTTCAGCCTTTGATTTTTATCCCTCTTTTGGCAAGAAAGCTTCTGCCAAAGATTGTGCTGTAACCTTTCTCAGAATCAATAAGAGGACTGTGTTTTTTTTCAATTTCCAGCAGTTGGTATAGCGTATTTTTATTATAGATTTGCCTAAGTGATAGATTTTCTTTCTTCCTTGACAAATTTGAGTTCGTACCTAATTACTCGCTGGTCATTTATGCAGGTCATGTTCTGTGTTTGATTGTCTTTTGCTGAGTTTATAGTGGATATTAGTCGTTTAGTGCCTTTCATTAGGCATTTTTTTCTATTTTCCTCAAGCTTAGATCATTAGATTAAACCTTTTCGTGAAATACCTGTGTATTGATCAATTAGAGTTAAAGTTCTGCCTCTTTCTTGTCTGGATCAGTGTTCTCAGAAGCTCGATTTGAGTGGATCAAGCAAATTAGGTGTATCACCATTTTAGCTAGTATTTCCTTTCAAGTTCTTTTTTCCCTTTTCCCTAGGCAATTTGTAGTGTAGAAGTTGAGATCCTCATAGATACATCTTATAGGAATCAACCTTCTCTAGAGGTTCTTCTCATTATTGAGGCACCCACCCTCATGAGAAGACCCCATTGTTTCAACTGGAGTGAGGATTAGTCATTTCAGCGTGTCTTCGATCAGGGTACAACTCCAGGTTGACAACAGAAACCTCCACTCAACTTGGCTGACTTGGCTTACAAGATTGTCCTCCTTTATTAACATAAAACAAAATGCATGTTAGTGAAAACAAACTAAATAAAGCAAGAAATATTTTTGGTGGTACAATTTTCTCATGGCCCTAGGTCTTATTTCATACTCTGCCCTATGCAATCACTCGAAGTAAAGCTTAAGCCTACTTCCATAGAAATGCTTTTGGAGAAATTACCCATTCAACTTGCATTACTTGTATGCGTCAGTCTCCAAGATAAATTCCTACTTCATGGTGCTGATGAACTTGATAAATCCCTAGCTCATTTAAATGGATGGGCCAAATTCAGTTCACTATGGAGAAAGAAGAAGATAATAAGTACCTTTCCTTGATGTCCTTATCTCAAAGAAACCAGATGGCACTTTATCCCAAAAAGTATATATAAAGAAGACACAGATCTTTACCTACAAGCAGAATCTCACCATTGCCCTTGCCATAAAGTGGTCGTTCTTAAGTCTTTGGTGACTAGGGAAATCAAGATATTGGACCCGAAACATTTCATTCATGAGAAAGACCACCTCATAAAGGTCTTGATGACTAATGGCTATAAAAAGTGGGAAATTGAAAGAGCTTTCTATAGAGCTAGAGCATAGAGACAAAAATCTTAATGACGACTCAAAATCACCTAGGATCACCATCCCGTACATAAAATGTGTCTCAGAGAAGTTAGCGAGAATTGTGAGAAAAGCCGGGATATAGATAGGCTGCCTAAAAGCCTCATAACACCCTTTGCACTTCTTTGGATTCCAAAAAAAGTCCTTTATGCCCTAGAGTACAAAAAGGTGTCTACATAGTTCCTTGTTTTTGTGGTAAGCTTTATTTGGGGGAAATTGACAGGTCTCTCTAAACGAGGCTTAGAGAGCATGCTAGAGACACAAATGGCTTCCATCTAGAATTTTCTGCATTAGCTGAACATTCCCATGTTACCAAACACTAGGTTTGTATCAATGAAGCAAAATTAGTTGTAAAGGAAGATTTTTATTGGAGAAGGGAAACTATTGAAATTTAGAAGAGACCAATTACTTTAAATAGGGATAATGGCCTTGGCATTGGTAGTTCCTGGAGACCGATAATAAATCGCTTAAGTAGGCTTGAGTGACTAAATTTCAGTTGATTTTTAAATCTTTGTTAAGTATATGGTTAGTTAATTATACCAATTAATCATTTTGAATTAGTTAGAGGAAGGAGAATAGCTAACTCATAAACTCATTAATAGTATATTATTAATAGAATTCATTATTGATGTGAATCTTTAGAGCATTTGTCATATTCTTCTTCTCCCTGATGATGGATACACATATGGTACCCGAAACGTCTATTATAGTTTCAAATAATATGACGGATCCAAAATTGTTTACCTCAAATATCAAATTTTTGTGCATATTCTTTTGTTATCTTGTACAAAGTTGGTCATCAAAGTATTGAAAAGAGGATCTTATGTGCAGTTGCTTCCCTTGTGTAATGTTCTCTAACATTTCCCCCATGGTACTTGTGCACCACTCCTATATGTTTATATTCCAACAGACATTTGCGCCAAATTTTGCCCCTTTCAACTCACCTTATGGCTTTTAATTCATAGTCCAATCCTTCGGAACTAACACCAATGTTAGAATTGCTGCTACCTCTTCCATCTCCTCTAGAACACATTGAACTCAATAAAGTTATGGATCAGGCATTTCATCCTCAATGGATTGTGTAGCCTCAATGGTCTCAATGTGTAATAAATTATCTGGTCCTACATTCAGTCTTTTTGGCTTCACAAAAACTGAAAAATGAAACTCTTGAAATAAAACAATCCACTGACAAATGCGCCCATGTACAACAAGCTTGTTAAAAAGATATTTCAAAGCCTCATGGTTGGTGAGAAACACAAACAGTGTTGTGAGAAGATACTGTCTAAACTTTTGCAGGACATACACCATTGCCAAAGCTTCCCGTTCTATTGTAGTATAATTTTTCTCCGGCTTGGGACAACTTCTTACTTGCGAAGTATATAGGGTGGTCTGTCTTCCCTTTCACTCGGTTGCGCAAGTATAGCTCCAATGGCTATACCTGAAGCATCTATGTGCACATGAAGCGACTTTTTTCCAATCCAGACTTTGAAGGATTGGCGCTCGTGCAAGCTTCTCCTATAATGTATCAAAAGACACCTAAAGCCTATTAGTCCAGTCAAACAAACCATCCTTTTGTAACAACTCTTCCAAAACCCCAACAATTTGTACATAGTTCTAAATGAGCTCGTAGTAGTATCGTCAATGTCCACAAAATGTGCATTTGTCCTAATTGTGTGGTTCTTCCAAGTGTAAAATTACAACTGTCTTAGCTAGATCAACCAACATGCCCCCTTGGCAAATGGCATGTCCTAACAATGTTCCAAATGGTAGTGCAAACATACATTTCATCAATTTTTCCGAAATTTGAAGTTGTCTATACCTTTCAATCATTAGGGGCAGATTCTCATAATGGTTGTTCACATGTTCATATATTGTCCAATCATCAAGATAAACTTCTACAAAATTGTGAATAAAGTCTTTGAATGCCTTTACAACAATTCATGATAATATTGAATCCAAATGACACTACATTGTACGCAAAAGACGCCCATTCAATAGAAAATGTGGTCTTTGCCTTATCTTCTTCAGCAATTTGTACCTAACGGTACCTTGAAAACCCTTAAGTGCAAACCCTTCCAACACCTCTTCTGTAAATGGAGTAGGTAACAGATCTTGTACGCACACGTTATTCAACACTTGGTAATTCACATATACTCTGATTCTCCCATCTTCCTTGATGCTAATAACCATTGCACTTACCCAGTTTGACTCTGAAATATCCCTTTTTATGATTTCTCTCTATTCTAAATTTATTTTTGGTAATTTTCTGAATTTAAGCAAGCTGAAATAAATCCTAAACAACATGCAAACTGAAACTCCAAATCTAATAACAACCCAAGTGTAATATTTATTCAAGGAGCTGATTATAAATTCAGAATTGATTACAACAAACCCTTATTGCAAAAATCCCACAACAAATGAATAAACTCAATAATAACTACTAGTCAATGTCAACAGCTTGGAAATAAGATACAATAGTCCCCAACTAGTATGGCAGGCTGGAATATGCTGCTGTAGATATACGGCAGTCCCTTTTGGAGTGTGACGCTGGCTGGAATGTCCATGATGGGCACTAGGATGCAACAAGGAGAATGCCCAATAACAAAGGCAGCACGAAGGGCATACAATAGTCCTCAATTCAGATCGATGCCATGCATAGATATGGGGCGAATACCCTCCAAAGAGCCACGCAGGTGTACGTTAGCCCAATCAAGGGAACATTAGCTACTAAGGGTTTCAAGAACAAACATCCACCTAAATGCCAACGCAACAGTTTGAAAATTATTTCAAACCCTCACAAGGGATGGGAAATGATGGCAATCCTAAATCACACTAAAACTGAAATTGAATCCTAATTTGCAAGCACAAATATGATTCCTAGATGCAATCGCCTCAATGGGTTAGAGGGTTTTTGCCCTTCACACCTATATATCAGAGGGTTTTCATCTTTAGATGACAAGATTGAACACAATGGCTCAAGCTCTGGATTAGGGTTTGATTGTCAAAGATGAATAATAATAATGACTCTTTTTAGCTCAACTTCTCCTTTTATAATTTCTCTTTTCCAATTACACCCTAAAAGTATTTAAAAATAGTTCTAATAAAATATCGCTTTTCATTCATTTAATGATAATTACTTTTGGCCCTCTTAATAATAATAATAATAATAATAATAATAATAATACATGTCATTTTCATGTTATAAAATAAAAGTGATTTAGGGCAACTTAAAGGATTATCGTTAATTTATTTCCCTAACTTCATCTCTTAGCCTATGAAAAATAATGAATAGGGTACGGGTTTTCTAACTGACTTAATTATGAGAAGGAGACATGACAATCCAGCCTCGGAATTGCTTGCCCTCAAGCAATTGTAGATTAGGATGCTCAAGGATCTTTGCACCTTCCCATTTAGCATCTTCTATTGGGAGATCTTTCCAATGCACCAAATATTTTGTTATGCTCCTGTTCCTCAATTTCTTCTCTGACATTAATAATAGCTTCTGGAACCAAGATCAAAATACCTTAATCATCTAAAGGAGGTAACTCAGTGGAAGAAATGATGTGCTGTCCTAGTGCCCTTTTGAGCCACAAAACATGAAATACATTATGCATATTGTTGTAATTTGGCAATTCAAGCTCATAAGCAACCTCTCCAATCTTCTGTTTAATCTTGTAAGATCCATAGAAGCGAGGCTTGAGTTTTTCAAATCCACTTTTCTTGAGAGAAGACTGTCTATAGGGTTGCAACCTTAAGAGAACCATGTTTCCAACCTCAAAAGTTCTCTCAATACGATGCTGGTCTGCATAAAACTCATGTTGATTCTGTGCTTGTTGGAGGTTTTCTTTGAGTGACTCCAATATTTCTTGACTATGTGCAACCAAGTCTCTTGTCTCTGGCACTCCACTGTCTGTAATAACCAAATCCACAAAAGAGAGAACATCATAACCATACAAAGCCTTGAAATGAGACATACCAATGGACATATGATGTGAGGTGTTGTAGCACTACTCCCCCATATAGAGCCATTTGATCCAAGCTATTTGCTGCTTTGTTACATAGTTCCTCAAATATCCCTTAAATCCACTTATTCACAATCTCTGTTTGCCCATTTGTCTAAGGGTGGTAACTGGTACTAGGAGTCAACTCGGTCCCTGTTAAATGAAAGAGCTCTTGCTAAAATAGACTAAGGAACTTACTATTCCTGTCACTATGTTCGTAGGCAATCCATGAAGCCTGAATACTTATATGAAAAACACATCAACAACTTGTAATGCCTTAAATTTAGTTGGAATAACAAAGTGATCATATTTAGTAAGTATATCCACTACCACATACATACAATTCTTACCTTGAACTTTTGGAAGACCCGTGATAAAATCCATAGAAATGCTCTCCCATTTTTGATTTGGAATTGGTAAGGGCTGCAACAAACATGTTGGAAATCCTTGTTCTACTTTGTTTTGCTGGTAGGTAATACACTCTCTGATATATTGGAGGACCTCTCCCTTGAGTCCTCTCCAAAAAAGTCCATCCTTTATTTACTTGTAAGTCTTGAAATACACTACATGACCAGTCAAAAGTGTATCATGTACATCTCTCAAGAATTTTTTCTTATACTTTTGATTTAAGAACAAGATAAATTCTATCATTGTGAAGGTTGATATCGTCAATCACCTTATCCCTGCCATCCTGTACTTTGCCTTTAAGGATATCATTAGTGAAAACATTTTTTGCATACTACTATTATAATAACCTTCCAATCAACAGAGATTTCAGACATTGTAGAGCATAGAAAGGGTTTTCTAGACACAACATCAACTACAACATTGTTATTTCCCTTAACATACTTTGTCAAAGTTATAGCCTTGAAGTTTACTCACCCATTTTTGTTGCCTATCATTCAAGTCCTTTTGGTTGAGAAAAAAACTTCAAATTGTTGTGATCCGTCTTAACCACAAATCTGCTACAAACAAAGTATGCCTAAATTTCACTAATGCATGCATGATGGCCAACATCTCTTTGTCATATATGGAGAATCCACATTTCGTATCTTTGAGTTTCTGACTCTCAGAGGCTATGGGATGTCCCTTTTGCATCAAAACAGCCCCAATCCCTTTTCTTGATGCATTACACTCTAACACAAATGGAATAAAAAAATCGGGAAGAGCCAATATTGGGCATGAACTCTTTACCTTTTTGAGTTTGTCAAAGGCTGTTTGGACTGATTCGGACCAGCTGAATGCTTCCTTCTTCGTTAAATCAGTCAATGGAACAACCAATTGTGAAAATCCTTTAACGAACCTCCTATTGTAACTGCAAAGACCCAAGAATCCCCTTAGCTGTGACATTGGGGCTGGAAGAGGCCAGTCCAATTTGGCTTAAATATTCTATTGGTCCACTTGGATTTCTTCGGCATTGATAACATGGCCAAGGTACAAAACTTCAGTCATGCCAAACTCACACTTAGACTCCTTAGCAAAGAGAGTCTGTTTCTCCAAAATTTATAACACTGTATTCAAGTGTCTCAGATGCTCTTTCCATGCCTTGCTATATACTAAAATATCATCAAAAAATACCAAAACAAATTTCCTCAAGTGCTTACTAAAGATGTGGTTCATGCATAACTGGAAAGTAGTTGGAGCATTTGTCAAACCAAAAGACATAACAAAAAATTCAAAATGCCCAAAGTGACACCAAAATGTTGTTTTTTGTACATCTTCATCTCTTACCCAAATCTGATGATAGCCAGATCTCAAATCAATTTTAGAAAAATATATAGCTCCATGCAATTCATCAATCAACTCATCGATCCTACATATGGGGTACTCGTTTTTGATGGTCCTCTTGTTAAAAGCCCGGTAATCAATACAAATCCTTCGTCACCAAGACAACAAAAGAAGCAAAGGGACTAGAACTACGCTGGATATGTCCCATCTCCCATAATTCCTTTATTGCCTTCTCAATTTCCTGTTTGAATGCTCATTGATGGCGATAAGGAGTAATCATTACAAGTTTAAAACCTAGTTCCTACTCAATTATGTTCTAGAATCCTCTATCAGGTGGCAATCTTGAAGGTATACCACTGAACATTGTGCCATGCGTGTGTAAAATAGATTGAATGTCCATGTGGTAGGATTTCTTATATGTGGATGAAGTTGTAGTGTTAACCAAACAATGGGCTGCCCAAGCTACTTGCCCTCTACGAAAAGCTCTCTCCATCCTCTTAGCCGTGACCATTTTAGGAGCTCCATTGGTCATGCCTTGAAGCACAACCTCTTTCCCATCTGATTTCAACTTCAGCTCCATACTTTGATAATTTTGGGTGAATTCTTCCAAAGAATGTAACCATTGTACCCTAAGTACCACGTCTGTTTCTCCTATGCCTATAACATAGAAGTCATCACTTACTTTATATCTCCGCAATGTAGGATTAAGCTGATGAATTTTCTTAGTACATGGAAGGGTGAAGCCATCGGCTACAGTGACATTGAAGCCCTTGAAATCCTTTGCTTTCAAACCCATCCTGATTACCAATCTTTTATCAATAAAATTGTGGGTTGCCCCACTGTCAATCAACACTATGACCTTTTTCCTTTGCAAAACTCCTCGAACTCTAAAAGGATGATATCTAGGAGCACTAGATAATGTGGCAAGGGTGCTTTCTGAAGTTTCTACATCTTCCTTTTCATGTTATAGTTCATGGGTTCCAATTTCTAGTTCAAGTTCTTCTGATTTCGATTCACCATCGGATGTAATCTCAATGTAGTGTACTTGTCTGTGCCCAAGACATCTATGGTTGGGTTCCCATGGGTCCTTGCAAGTGAAGCATAGTTTTTTTCTTCTGAGCTCATGCCTTGTTTCCACCTCTTTACTCACTTTTGGGAGCTCCTTTTGTTGAAACCCTCTGTGCTGGAATGGTTTCTTTAGCTGCCATTAAGGTGCTGACTTTGGCTGCCCAAAAGGTGCTGTTTCCACCATTCCTTCCTGTTTGAGTTGGGCTAACTCCCTGAAATGGACCTTTGGATCTTACCTGTCAAACATTTTTGTTAGTCTTTGGCTGAATTCTTCCAAAATAGAGATAGAACCGTGTCCTTGGGTGGCTATACCATGGTACCACCACTTGTGTGCCACTCCCTCCAAATGTAGTGTGATAGATTTGATAACTTCTTCCTCATACATATTATTTGGAGACAAGTATGTATCCAATTTATGTAATTAAGACCTCCCAGAGCACTTATCTGATCCGTCATAAGTAGGAATGATGATCTTACCCAAACGCTATTGGAAGTTTTTCCAAGGCTGATCTTGCTAAGTTCTCCTTCCCCTCCCTATACTATTCTTTATTCTTAGATCACATAACTCTCGGAAAGTCAATGCTTGTTGTACTTCAACGCTGGGACCTTCATATTTTGCATGAAATGCTGCAAAATCATTACCTATGTGATGTTGGGGTTCTACCTCATCTAGGTGTTCTTTTTGCATGAATTTTGCTTGGAAAGTCTTGGAAGGGGTATTGATTGAGGCCCGCTCATTAGATGACGAACTTCTCTCTCCTTGATTTGCCTTATTTTGATTAACATTTTGTAGAGCTTATACTAACCCTGCTATGGATTCTCTTAATGTCATTTGGATTGTTCTTTCCAATTCTCTTTGACTCGGGCTGATTATTTTCTGCAAATAACTCATTTCATCTGTAGGAGCTCTCTATTCTCTGCCCCCCATGACCTCCGTTTCTTTTTCTGGTAACTGATCTCTTCTTTTTTCTCTTTGATAATACCTGATTTCTCTTTGATTGGGTTGCATATGAAATCAAAATATTATTTTTCCTATAGGTTGGCAAAATCAATGCTCTGGTACCACTGAAATATCCATTTTTATGATTTTTCTCTATTAAGATTTTTTTGTTGTAATGTTCTGAATTTAAACAAGCTGAAATAAATCCTAAACAACAACATAAAAACCGAAACTCCAAATATGATAACAACCCAACTGTAATGTTTATTTAAGGAGTCGATTATAAATTCGAAACTGATTACAACCCTATAATGGAAAAATCCCACAACAAATGTATAAACTCAAAAGTAAATACCAATCAATGTCCAATAGCTTGGAAACAAGGTACAACAGTCCCCCACTGGTATGACAAATATGATATTGTAGTTGTTTGACAATCCCTTTTGGAGTGTGACACTAGCTAAATGTACACGGTGGGCACAAGGAGGCAGCAAGGAGAAAGCCCAACAACAAAGGTATCAAGGAGGGCATACAACAGTCCTCAATTTAGATTGATGCCAAGCATCGATATGGGATGAATACCCTCTAAATAGCCATGTAGGTTTACAACAACCCAATCAAGTGAACATTTGCGATTGAGAGTTTAAAAAAAACCAAACATCCACCTAAACCTCAATGCAACAGTCTGGAAATTAATTCAAACCCTCATAAGGGCTGGAAAATGATGGCAATGCTTAATCACATTCAAACTGAAATTTAATTTTGATTTGCAAGCACAATTATGACTCCTGGAGGGAATCACCTCAATGAGTTAGAGGGTTTTCGTCCTCCACACCTATATATCAGAGGGTTTGCGTCTTCAGATGAAAAGATTGAACACAATTGCTCAAGCTTTGGATTAGGGTTTGATTGTCAAAGATGAATAATACTAATGACTCTTTTTAGCCCAACTTCTTTTATAATTTCTCTTTTCCAATTTCACCCTAAAAGTGTTTAAAATTTCTTTTAATAAAATATAGTTTTCATCCACTTAATGATAATCAATTTTGGCCGGCTTAATAAATAATAATAATACACAAGTGTCATTTTCATGTTATAAAATAAATTTGACTCAAGATGTCTTAAAGTATTATCATTAATTTATTTCTCTAGCTTTATCTCTTAGCTTACGAGAAATAAGGAATAGACTACGAGTCTTCTGACTGACTTAATTCCAAAAAGGGGACATGATAGACTCCAATGGATAAATCACTCTTGCATCCAACATCTTGTCAATTTCCTCTTTGACTTGTGCTTATAGATTAAGATTCATTATGTATTGTCTTTTCTTCATAGTTGTGCCTTGCATTGACCCCTTCTGCATGCTACACCTAATAACTCCACTTCGAACTGATTTCGTTTGATTTATCCTAACTCTTGCACACTTCCAGCCAGTAACCTCATACACCTCCTGAATTCATCTTTCATATGAAATGCAATTGGTGTCCGACATTACCACTCCACTCCCCTAGCTTAATCCACCATCATCTTGTTGATTCAAGTATTCTTTCCCCTTCACATTGATGCTATAGATGTTGTTCAAGTCTTCATCTATATCTACACTCAACATATTTAGGACCATGCTCACCATCAAGAGGAATAACAACTTTTTGTTCCTTATTTTCGAAACTCATATAACATTGTTTAAAGCGCATATCTACTTGGCTCTCATAACACCATGGCCTTTTGAGCAAAGTTGGATAATTGCCAGCCTCCGCTAACTCTATCACACTAAAGTTGGTTGTGTAATTTGTCCACGTTATATCCAATTATGTGCCTTTCAAGACTCCAATAGGCTTTGAATGAATCTTGTTAGATATAAATAGCATATTTGATGAAGGATGCAACTTTGGACTTCCCATTTTTCTCCACACATCCTTTGTTAGTATGTGTACCCATATCCACCAAATTTTTTCTTAAAGCTCACTCATTGATCCTTGCATCAATGGTTAGTGTGTTCCTGAATTTGCTCAAGTACCTCCCCCGTACTTTGCTTGAGCCAAGTCTTTAGAAAAGTAACCCACCTTCATTCTTCAACAAGGAAAATATCTCAAAGAGTTCTTCAATCTCCTTAACACTGGGACCTTTCCTTGATCTTAGCATCCATCCCCCGCACAATTTTTACATCACCTTGGAGATTCTCAATCTTCTCGTTTGCTTGGACTAAGGTTAACTTATGTAGTGGTGCATCAGGGTAATTTGCAACCATCACATTTGGTTTGCGCACTAATTTCTCTGTTTGTTGGGTGGCCATTTTCCTTGCCTAAGCCTCAACCCCACTCGTAGTTATGTTCACATTAGGGTCAGCTTTTCTCTTATGCTCTTGCTATTTAACAACCCCTATAATCTCTTTTTGTGTAATCCAGATCATTCTTGTGCCATTTTGCGCTTTATCCCTCTGCAATATTCTCTAACAAAGATCTAGACAATCATCCATCCTATGTCTGTCTCCACAATGTCCACTAGGAGGAAACTTTGGGCATTGCTTTTGCTAATGATCAATTGCTCCACACTTAAAAGCATGATCCTCGGAAATTGTCGCCTCCTCGTCTACTTCCTTTGTGCCCATAGGATCTTCCTCAATTGTATATTCCTGGGTTTTGTGGCGTAGGAGCCGTGGTTGCTTGTCTCAATTTGAATTCTCTAGCTTCACGCATTTCATCTATTACATGACAGTCCACCATGTTATGCATGTTTGAATCACACACCTTGCACCAACATGAAACTTTAGTTTGCTTTGTGCAATGAAAAAGTGGACAACTCCTTGCCTCCTGCTCCTCCCAACAAATTTCACAACTCATGCTGATTGCATGCACCCTTCTCCTTTTGCAATCATTCTTAGTGTGGCTCTTAGTTTCGCAATATGTGTACCACAAACCTATTTGTGTATCATGCACAATACTTCTTGTTGACTTCTACAATTGAGTAGCCATGGTTGAAATATGTGCCTTAAAAAATGGGTTGAAACCTATGACAAAAGTCCATGCTGCATCGATTCTTAGCACGACCTCCAATGCCTCACGGGCATCCACAAAGTTCTTTAGTGCCAAATACCTTTGGAATAGAGGTAACAATTCTCTTAGTAAGAAATGGTCAATTGATTTCACCTTTGCAAAAATTCATGGGTTTGCCAATGCAAAAGTTGTACTTGAATTGGTCACCTAACCATTGTGATGTCAGAAAAATTTAGAAGACTTGGATCGGACCACCTTAGTGAGAACAAACTACAAGTTAGATTTGTCCCAATAATTCTCAATCAAATTATTTAAGATAAATTTTCCATCTAATTTGATTTAGATTCTCAAAATATATACATCATATGTAATATACGAATAGATTTTGTTTGTGAGATAAGGATCGAAATTGAGTCCAATTTTGTTATTTTGAATGAAATTTGTTGATGTGAACGATAAATACAAATTGTTGCACAAAGTGCAAAGGGTGGATATCATAGGATATCTTTGAAAACAATGTTACAAAACACATCCTACACGCACACACTCTGCTACACATCCTACTTGATACTTGTCAATGTGGAGATACTTTGTTGCTCAAACTCAGGAATGTGGAACTCCTTCAGATTGGCAACTTTCAATATGTCAAAGTCCACCACTGTGTGATTAGGATAACAAATCCTATTCTAGTTATGCACACAATCCCACACCGTTGTCGCAAATTGACTTGCCTTCCTCTTTGAAGATGCGATTCCCTTAACTCTTCAAGTTATCTCACACTTGTGCATGTGCTCCAAGGTATTTTATATGCTTGTATTATCTAGCAATTTCATTTTCATCTCATAAAATATGTTATGTTGTGATACTTGTTGGAATTGTGCTTGTGCATTGGATCTAAGAACCATTATTCCTCCTTGTCCACTTGCAACTCCCACACCTCTAGTTGTTGTACCAATGCCTCTTGAAGTTGCACTTCCTTGTGCCACAACTAAATTGACCATTCATTTAGGGTTACTTCCTGGTGGACTTTGATTTCCTATGATTCCTCTACCCGTTCCTCCTAACAGTAGTCCAAGACTTATCTTCAATGGTGTGTATGGTAGTATTTGATTTACTACAAAGTTATCACTCTCTTGTTTAAGAAATTTCTCAATTCCTCCCAAATCTACACTCTCCTTAACACTTTCTTCCTGAATATCCATGTGTGTGGGTGTTAGCTTTAGGTAGGTTTAGGTGCGAGCCCTTTACAGGATTTGCACATTCCAATTCTTCCTTTTCTGGAATCCAATCATCTGCTCCTCCTAGTTCCTCTTCATCTAGGGACTCTCCTTTGTGCAATTCATCTTTGTCACTGGAACACATTTCTCCTTTGTGCGAAGCAATCATGTGCTCTCTTGGTCCATTCTGGGTTCTCATGGCATCCATTTGACTTGATTCCTCCTTATTCTTGGGGTCCTTGGTAGCTATTACCTTCTCTCTACCATCACCATATCTACATAGCCCTTGTTCCCTTTCATTTGAGAAATACATTTCTTTAGAGATTTCATTCTCTTTCAGTCCTTTGCACAATCCTTACTCCCCTCCAACCTACCATAGGCCTAGCCCATATGCATAAAGATTTAGCTTTCCATCTTTAAGTACCCAATTCTACAATCTGCTAACAACATCTCTATCCAAAGAGGAATTAGAGCAATGAACGATTCTCTAGGTTCATTCAAAAATTGGAATTCTGCTTCTTTTGGGTAGGCATATGTTGATATTGAAAACTCCAACACAGAGTTGTTCAACACACCTTGCATCCATATGTCCATTGTGTGAGTCCACATTTCGTTGGTTTCCTTGAGTTTTATAACCCGATCCCCAACACGTGGCTAGCTGTGCATAAAAATGCTTAGGAAGCTCTACAGAAAACACTTCATATGAATTGATGTAAATCTCACTTTGCAATCACTTCTTAGGTCGCTAATCTCCATGGACGGGTGCTTCCTTGGAAAAACTCAATGCCTTTGCTTCAAACCATGCTTCCATGTGATCTAGCATGATGTGCTTTGCTATTCACTCCCCCAATTTTCTTGCAAATAGGGTCCCAACAACAGAACCAAAATGTTGTGCTTAATTATCATAACCTATACATATTGCGCTAAGCATTATAAGCTCAACACTAGCATACTCACGTGTCGACATATCATTTAAGCCCTAGGCTTAAGAGCTCACCTGAGGCGCAGCTAGAGAATTTCACATCCAAAGTACTAAACACAATTCCATTCTATTCATCATAATTCCATACATGTATTTATTCCTTTCAGGTTAGAACATAATGCATCACAGTTACAATATTTTATGCAATCTCTATACATTACAATACATTCCAAAATCTTGCATTAAACACCGTATCTCGCTGTCTTCAAAACCTATGTTTTAACTCTATATATCTAAATGAGAGGTTGGGGGATCTATTTATAGGTTTACCCCACTGACATGGTCATGACAGCTGGATCCAGATAAATATCTTCTAGATGGACCTATAAGATCCCTTGGATCAACCTATGTGCTCTTCAAAAGGGCTTCATGCACATCATCTACGCGCGATGCTTTATTGGGGGTTTGTCATCTGTCCATTTGTGTAGAACTCCCTTACACACTATCTATGTGCTGCAGTCTTTTGCTTGCATGGATATCCTTGCCTACCTTGTGCATGTCATATAACTATGCATATCCTTGTACTTAGCCAAAATCCAGGTCCTTAGCCTGGTGTGCAACCTTGGGGTCAACATAAATGCAATACAAAGCCTTTTTTACAATGACACATGGAATAAACCATAGTGAAAAGCTAATAGCATTTACTTGATTATTACACTATAAATAAATGTCAAAGGTCTATCAGTAGAATACTAACAAAGGTTACCTATATAATCTCATAATACCCAACCTCAACATTGCTTAGAAACCGAATTCTAGATGGGTGACCATGATTGATGAGGAGCATGATTGAGGATTAAAGCCATTCGGTCCGCTCTTTATGCATTTTAAGTTTGGAGTACTTGGGTGGTAGTTTCTATTCCAAGGAGTGGGTAGCAAACATTTGCTAGCCAGAACAGGTGTCACTAATGGCGTAATGTGTTCTATTAAGCACATCTTTGGCAGTACAAGTTTACTAGGAAGCTATGGACCCATATTTGTAGAGCTTTCATGATATCTTTTGGAGGCATGTTCATTGGAGGGTTGGTAATTTTGGTAATCCTTTGCTTTGTAATAATTCAATATGGTGTTTGTGGTATGTTTTGCTCACTAATCTCTCATACCTTAGGAAAATGAAAGATAATATTACCTTTGTGGACTCCAAGGGGTTCTTTTGTACTATGGATGAATTAGTGACTCAAGTCCATGCTAGGCTTCTGTTGTGTAGGAAGAACCTTTTTTCTTTCGATATGGGAGTCGTATTAAAGATACTTTCCTCTCTTGTTAGGGTGGAAAAGGAAGATGCTGCACCATAAGGGCCTACTGTACTTTGCATTTTATTTGTAATATATCACACAAATTTTCTGGAAAAACAAATGTCACTTAACATATTGTCATAAGCATTCAGAGGTAACATATTATGGCTACTGGAAAATTATATAAGCCGAGGAGGATATCTTTTTTAGTCATAAGTTGTTATGTAGATGAACCTTTTCTTCTTCATTGGCTAGCTTCTGGATTACTATTTGTAAAGCATTCAGGACTAACATGAATGGTAGTGCATGCCACAATATAGATTTTCAAGTGCAATGCTTTAATTCTGCCTTCAATTTCCTTTGATGCAGCTGCAGCTTCTGAATAATGGGTTTAGATTGTTGAATGTCAGTGGCACCCTCGTTTACAGCACTTGCAGGTCATACTGCACTCTCCAGAACGCTTAGAGAATAACTTGCAGTTCTGTATGTTGATAGAAAGTATGATGGGGCATGTAGCAATTCCATTTCGTAGTCTAAAACCTTGATTTATAAACCTTGATATTCTTATTTGTTTCTTATCGATGCAGTTTGACAACTACTCAAAATGAGGGTGTTGTGGAGAAATTTCTTGCAGTAAATCCTAATGCCAGTAAGAAGTCTGATTACTATACTCCATGAGATCATAGCTGGTTCTGAATTTTTATTTCTCTATGACATTAAAAATTTATTATTTTATTCAAATTATAGAATATTTTATTCCATTTATAAGCCTAAAGTACTTTGGAGATTCTGGTTTTTGTCCCTAGCGGGCTTGCTGGACTAAGGCCTGGAAAGCAAAACAGCAAGCAACAAAAGATTATATGAACATAAACATGAAAGATTGAAATTCTATCATCCTACTGCATGACAGGGTCAATTGTTTTATAGCCTGTAGGCTGTTGCCATCAGAGATCATAAATTTAGAGATGACGATTCAATGGAACAAATTAGTAATGTAATTTATTCTTATACTGTGAAGCACCTTGATGAAATATAGTTCTAATTTGTAAACCAGAACTATGCAACTCCCATGCATTGCAAGTCTGTATGTCCAACAAACATGCTTCTACAAGGGACCATGTAATTTTCAAGGCAATGGCCAAAACTGGAATGCCTACCAAGAGTAGATGCTCTGGAGCTACCTTTGCTTCTATAAGCCATAACAGTGACATACATTTAGAGTTGTGCACATCCTCCAAATCACAACACAAAATAAATACAAAATTTAAGGAATCGGATAGTTAGTATCTTTCCTATGATCCTTACCAAACGAATGTGGAGATCTAGAGGCTACTGGAAACCATGTTCAACTTTCATTGGTGTAAGAAAAGCACCTGGAACTTAATACTATACTTTCTTAATTACTGTAGAAGATTATCTTAGCTGATATCTTAGTGTTTAATATAGCTCAGAACACGTATATCAGAATGATAATGTATTGTTAAAGCAGGTTAGGTTTCTACTTTATTCATCTCCGGTCTTTGTAATAAGCTTTGAAGTTTATTGCTCTGAGAGAGAGATACATGTCCGGATCTTCTCTGTAGTGGAGCATTCATAAAAATATGGATATGCATATTTTTTTGATGTAAACTATATAATCAAGAAGCTATTTAGGCTTCCATCTTGGGTTCAAGTCATTTCCAAGAACATCCCGATGCTCAGCCTTCTCAAAAGAAAGCAATGGATGTAAATATTTTCTGAAAATTGATAGATTGCATTAGAGATATCTTCCAAAGGAACCTAGAAAGTTTTGCAGTACGGTGTTATTCACTTTAGTGAGATTGTTTGAAATTTGGGAGTTAATCTCTCAAAAAATAAATAAAAATACGGTAATGTTCACAAGCGACCAATGTAGGTCAAGGATACTGGAAATACATAGCCAAGTGGAACAACAAAAGGAGTGAAAAGTAACATCTAGCCCTCAGAAATCTTTGGAAAGGAAAATATCAGAAGAGTTAGCAATATAAACCAGAAGAAAAAAAGAAAATGGACATCAAGTACCATGTATAAAACTAGGAGGATATGAACAGGGAAACCCTTCTCTTTTACTCTTTGACTAACCGAAATTGTGATTAACATTGATGGTTACCACATGGTTTAATTAACGTCCATAAAAAATTGGTCATGTGGAAATTTTCTGACTTGTGGAATTCGGTGATGAGGTCCTCTGAGGTGAAAATTGCCTCCTGCAGAAAAAAGGGACAACCTTCCTAACATTGAAGGCTGGCAGATTGCTGGTGGAAGTGAAGGAGGTGGAGTTATGGCCATAGGCATGCATGACAGAGATTCTACCAACTCTCTCATAGCTCATACCCAAAACATGCTGCAGAATCCCTTGATAAATTCAGATCCCAAAGGAGTATTTTTAATATTTATGATGACATTATTAACAACAAACTAGTAATAATTTCCAAAAACTAAGATTGTGCTCCTATTAGTTACCCTTATAAGGTGCGTATATGCTCGAAGTCGAAAAAACATTAACTTAAATGTTTAAGCAGTGAAGGATAGTTTGTAGTTTAAATTATCTAGGCATTGAAATTGTCTGAGTAAGTTCTCAAGCTATTAGTGTTTTAAGTATGCTTTGATGGGACACAAATCATTGAGGCATCCACATGTTTTCAACCTTTGGAAAAATGTCATGCCTTGTAAACGAATCCTAATGTAAATTTTGTGGGTTTTAGATTTTCCAAACTTTGCGTCAGGGTTTAGCCTAAATTGCTTTGCTACATATGTGTCACACTATTTCAATAGAATAAGGGTTGATAATATCGTATTTCATTTTCATCAAAACATTGATTGTAATTTTGTATATCAGACCTTGCTTTAACGTCACAAGAGATAGTAGAGCAGAAGGGGGAGTATACAAAAGTTATTAAGTTAAAGATAATTTCTTATCCTTGAGAAACATCTATATAATGTCCTTAATATCATATTCTCAAGGCCTGCTATCAATATCTTTATAGTGTCCTCAAGTTTGATGACACAGACCCTCTATCTTCGATTTTTTAAATGGAACAATTTTTCGAATTTCACTAGATTCCATTTGCTTCGATGGATATGTAAAATCCTTGATATGGTTGGCACCAATGTACCCTCAAGCGTAAGGGAGACAAATTTATTAATTCAAGCATTTTTATTGGGGAGTTAGCCGTGCATTATCAGAGAAGCAAAAATAAATCATTCTTTAGTCAACTTGCACATCTCAAGCAAACAAGGCCGCTAGTTGAATATATGGAGTTTAAAAAGCTTACTCTTTTGGTTTATGACATCAAGACCCACGCACCACTCCTCACTTTCTGAGTTGGTTGCTTTAAATTTTATGCTACGTGCCTCACGCATCTTTGAATTACAACTGCTGCTCCTCAGGTTTCAAAACATGACAGCACGGCAATGCATGATAGTTACGCTTCCTCTTTGGATTAGCATCTAAACTTCCATGCAGATACCATATGCTTTGAACACACCTTCCTTGTTACAACAAATTTGATATATGATTTCCTCTTGCTATAACTAGGCTCTGATTTTCTGATAGATCCTATCATGAGGTGCAACTCACATTGAAATTCAATGCTTCCTCCCTCTCTTCTCTACACTCAAACACCTCAACAAGATTCTCTCCTTCACAGGCACTTTAATGGATCGGCTATGATACCAAATCAAATTGCATTACAAGCTGTGAATAATACATTACAGAGAGGCTGTTAAATAAGCCAGAGAAGTAAACCAACATTCCTACAATCAAGGAATGACCTTAACAACTAAACCTCTACGTATAACCTACAACCATTTGCTATCTATAACACAAGCGGAACTATGCCTACGCAATGCTTAACAAAACATTGTAGGCAATATTACAATATTGCTTGATTATCCTAATAGCTCGTCTATGGGACTTATTCATTGTGGGTTTAGAGGCAAGCATCGAACATGATGTTCGTCTTCATGGTCCTGTAGATGTGGAGAAATTTATGATGGTAGAAAAAATTGTAAATGACAATTACTTGGCAGCCAAATTTTTTGACCCGTACTCGGGACTCAGCAATTTTATCGCTACTTTTAAAAATATATAAATCCATAAAATACACTAAAACACAAAAAAATGAAATGAATGTAGAGAACATATAACTTAGAGTCATGAGTATGTTTTATATTAGTTTTTGAGCAAATAAGAGTACAATGCTTTATTTTAAACAAGAAGAGTACAATGGCTCATAGAAGTCCTCCTCTCTGACTCCTCTACTGCCCCTTAGAAGTGAAAGGTAAAGAGTCCTCCTTTGGATCATCATTCACAAACACATCGTCTAGATCCTCACCAACCCCTCCTAATGCCTTTGATTCCCCTGCCGCTATAGCTTCTACTTTCCTTTCTAAATTTGTGACCTCCTTTGTAAACATGGGCTCCTGTTTTATATCTTCAGATTCAATGATCCAATCTGAGTATGGATCAATATCATCTAAGTCAATTGCCTTGTGACTAACTTGTTTTTCCACTTGTCTCACACGGAGACGAAGATTGTACCACACAAAGACAAGGTCACTGAGATGCGTTGTTAGCTTATTGTGCTTCTTTGTGTGAATGGCCCCAAACATGCTCCAATTTCTTTCACACACAGAAGCACTACATGACTGGGACAAAATGTGGATGGCTAATTTTGGAAGATTTGGTGTCCTTGCACCATAATATTCCCACCACAAATCTTCAAATAAGACATTTATAACTTTGTAAATTAACTAGGCGTTGATTTATAAAGAAATAACAACACTATAATCAAAAGATCAATTTGAATTTGTTTTTTACTTGGTTGATGGGTTGTTCTCCTTCGAATGCATAGAGGTAAAGAAAAGAGCCTTCCTTTTGCACTCTTGTAAATCTACAGCTCATCCACAATCATGTCTCTAGTGGTTTTGTCAAGGGCCATCCTCTCTATGCATGTGTTTAGGCCATCCATGACCTCATCGGCCTTAAATGAATCCACAAATAAAAACTTGGGGTTCAAGTAGTAGGCCACTACATCTATATGTCGATGGAGCTGCTTGTTCCATCTATAAAATCAATTAGGCGTCAATTGGGGTCATTTAATTTTTTATTTTGCCTATAATAATTTGCTATGGCCTCATACAAATATCTCAACGGATTCTTTTCTCCATCCACCAATCAGAGAACTCTAACCAGAGGCTCTGACACCTAAGAACAAATAATGTGTAATTTTAAAATTAAAATTAAGATAAGATAAATATATGAATGTTCATTAAATGACCACAAAAGTAGGTCAAAGGGACTGCAGAGTACAAAAGTGTTAGAGCGAAGCGGGAAAACCAAACAGTTTCCCACGGAGAACACAAAACGGAAAGAGAAACAATGCAACAAAGAGCGAGAGCAACCGGAAAGGAAAGAGGTAAAGAACAACCCGCAACCAATGACCCCAGCCAAACAAAGAGGTGGGAAAGTACAATATGAGAGAACCAGGAGAAGCAATGAGAAAGGTCCATCAAGGAGTGGACCCAACTCTCCTAATGTTTGAGGCCATCGAAAAGAAGCTAAGAATAGATGGATAACCAGTGGGGGAGGAGGTGGAGTGTCTGGTTTGTCCCGTGTGCTGCTGTCTGGAGCGAGTAGCTCACCGTGATGATTTGGTGTGATTTAGTTTGACTCCTAGGGCTGGGACTAGAATGGTTATGCCATTGAGATTCCCTAGGAGTTGTGAATGGTCTCCTGGATCCACACTTATCTGGAGTGTGAAGCTGTGCTGATGTCGATTTGGTGCTTAGTGCCTCTCCCCGAAGGTAGCACCATAAAGAAGGAAGTAATCCGCTGGATTGACTGTGGTCTAGTGAGGACCTGAATCGTGTGGCCACGAAGCTTGAGGGCCTCCTACATGTATAGAGCTAGACATCTCTGGTCTTGATATTTGAAGATGGAGAGAGCCTAGGTCTCCCTAAAAAAGTAGTGGAACCTCCCTTTGATCTCGTAGTAGATGGGGCAACAGAAGATGAAGTGTTCTTCCATCATGACCTCTTGAATAATGCATAACTGACAGATCCTGTCTGCTGGATCCATATGGGTGATCTGTCTCAATCTGAAGCCTATGAGAACCCACTTTGAACTGTCCAAGGGGAATACAGAGAGCATGCATCCAATGGTGGAAAGTGTACTAAGGACGGACAATAAGCCCGTTCCTCAGTTTCAAGAAGTGTTTTGCATAAAAAGCCATCTTTGGGCATAACCCCCTGTAGGGGTTAACCCAAGTGGTATGAATAAATAGTCTGTAAATATCCTCCCTGATAATCCTGTTCATCTCTAGTTTGGTAGGTAGAAGGTGGCTTGGAGCATCCAAGGAGTACTAAAATGGAGGGAGACGATCCATCCTAATCCCCATAGACCCTACGAGATCTAAGACCCTAGTGTACCATCAACGACCCTGACCAGGGGGGACAGAATGAGCAATAGCGTTTGAAGAACAATAAGCTAAGTATAGGTTTCTGTCACGCCCCTTCGTTGAGTCGACGAAACTCCAGATGTGATGCATTAAAGAGATCGAATCAAACATAGTCTCCAGTTTGAAGGGACGGGCCCCAAACTCTGCAAGGATGATGTGCTAAGGAAAAATTTGTTTGCACTTGATAATGTGACAGAGGAGAAGTGTTTTGACTCTCTCAGTCGATGCCCAATCATACTCTGTTGGAATATTGTCATTGACGTCAATGGCAAAGTGAAGGGCAAGCTACAGTAGCTTCGAACTCACTTAGAGCTTCATACTCAATAGCTTCTGACTCGTCCAGAGCTTCAGACTCACTCAGTAGCTTTAGGCTCGCCCAGAGCTTTGGACTCATTCAGTAGCTTCGGATTTGACCATACCTCGGACTCACTCAGTAGCTTCGGTCTCGCCCAGATATTCGAACTCGGTCAGTAGCTTTGGACATGCCTAGAGCTTCGAACTTGCTCAATAGCTTCGGACGCGCCCAAAGCTTCGGACTCACTCAGTAGTTTCGAACTCGCCCAGTGAGCAGCTCCGGACTCGCCCAACAGCTCTAGACTTACCCAATATGAAGAGTAGCGATTGAAGAATGAAGAGCAGCGTTGAAATGGAGTTAAATTCATTTGTATTAAATGATGGCCAACCACCTTTGTTAGTGTCCAAGTTTTGGCATAAATAAATCACTGCCCAAGTCTAATGAATGATAATCTAAAGTGAAGGGCCGACCACCTTTGGAGAGGTTGTATCCTTTGGGAGAAGTCACACCCTTTCGAAGAGGCATAAGGAAGGTATAAATATATAGAGAAGTTGGAGAGAAAGTATGAGAAGTGTGGAAGTGTGAGATATGTGAAGAAGAGAAGGAAACAAGTGTGTGGAGAATAAAAAGACATATCATACAAACAAATGCAGATTTGAAAAGTAGAAATAATTCTTTCCATCATACACAAGGAGAAGAAGAGAAAGAAGAGGGAGAAGAGCGAAACTTGATCGTGCCATCATTTGTTGACAAAGCAACAGTGAGAAGGTGAAAATTGTTTAAGTGAGGTCGGTGCCTCAGAAGAGAGAGATTGGTGTCTTTCCTAAGTCGGTGCTTGGCTGTGAAGTTAGTGATTCAAAGAGATCGATGTCTTTTGCTCAGTCGTTGCTTGGCACTGAAGTTGGTGCTTCAAAAAGATCGATGTCTTTTGTTAAGTCAATGCTTGGCAGTAAAGTTGGTGCTTCAAAGAGATCAGTGTCTAGAGCTAAGTTGGTGCTTAGCATTGGGGATTGATGTCTCCAAGTAGGTTGGTGCCTACAAAATTTTTGTAAAAAGAATTATTTATCTTATGGTTGGATTTGGACAATAGATTCAAGCAACCTTTCAAGTGTGGTTTTTCCCCACTGAGGGTTTTCCACGTAAATTTTGTGTTGTGCATTTACTTGTTCTTACGTGAATGGTTTCTTTATGAAAGTTAATTAGTAAGATAAATTATTATTACACACTGATTCACACCCCCTCTCAGTGTGGTGTGTGCTCAAAAATTGGTATCAGAGCAAGGTTCCTTTAGGATCAGTTTAATCACTGGAAGACAGATCCCGAAAGCACACATGGCTAGTCATCAGGTTCAGGAATGTTTCTCCATCAACAAGGCTCCATTGTTCAATGGGACAAATTACGCATTCTGGAGTATAAGGATGTAATGACTCTTGTACCACTGACTTTTTTTTGCCTTTGCTGATGTGAATTTATGATTTGTTTCCTTTTGATTTAGTTTAGGGTTTTGATGTTTGTAATTGCATGCAATTGTTTGATTGATGTAACTTGATAAAAAGTAATGTAATCAAGTAAATTAAACACTTATGATCATAAAGAAACACATAGCAAAGAAAGGCCACGTATACCCGGATGAATTTGGCTTCCTTTATTGAAATGGATCACTGCTGTTACAATTTTTCAGAGGTCTGATATGAAAAATCAGACAATATATCAAACTGATATATGTCCAAAAATTACACAATTTAGCCGGTATATGATACCCAAACCCTAGGGTATGAAGCCAATGAAGTTCCCAGTCAAACCCAATGGATAAAAGTCTTATATAATGACTGAAACCCTCTTGTAACGCTGTTATAGCTGCATATACCTGATAAAATTGTCAAACCCTAGCTGCCATAGTGAAATGTGCCTCTAACATGAAATCGGCTAGGCCAAAATGGAATCGGCTAAGTCCAAAAAGTTCAACAATGATGTCAAATGACTCCAATAGCCAAAAACCCTCACTGTAATCACAAATTCAGAGGTATGAAACAGACTCCAGCCACTTGTAAATTCATCAATCTGCCAACAAATGATGTCTATGAAGGGCAATTTGGCCAAGAATGCAAGGTATTGTCAAATGATGATCTAATAATTCTTTTATCTCCAAATTTCCTGTCACAATCAGTTATTAATTACCCTGCAAAACAAATACATATCACCATGAATTCCTTTCTTGAAGCTCTATGATGATTCTTGAATGAAATCACCTCTCAATGGTGGAAATGGAGTATCACCAATCCACAATGCCAAGGGAACACCACCTTGAGCTAACTCAATTTTTTTCTAGCCAAGAGAAACTCTCTAATATCAAATTGCTAAAGATTTCTAGATGTTTCAAATGGACCCAAGAGCCTCTATTTATGAACTTTTCCTTTGCCGATGTATGAAGCCGACAAAACCACCATCAAAAATAATATTTTATTTTATTATTTTTTTCCCTTCAATTTGGGCGATTATACTTGGCAAATAAATATTATTTTTATTTTATTTATTTCTCCCATAGGAGCGCCGATTTTCCATAATTGAAAATAATATTTATTTTATTATTATTATTTTTTATTTCCCACTTGGCCGATTCTTCCCTTGATCGCCAACTTTTGACATAAATAAATAATATTTATTCCTCCTTTTTTAATCGATCATTTTTGAGGGAGAAATAAAATAATAAACAAATCTTCTAGTCCTCTTCTCTAGGAATCAATTTCACTTAGGCAAGTGTATATAAAAATGTAATTAAAATTTGCATCTCCCATCAATATCATCTTGGCTATAAAAATCGAATAATTTGGTTAGAAGAATCCATCACAAACAACACTTGGCCAAAAATCCACTAGAAACCATTATTGAGCCAACTTTTCAAGTTTCTATGCAGTGTAACAACTCAATATAACAACATTCCCTTACCACAACTGTTAGCCTATGGGAATGAATGAGATAGGCTAACCATCAACTCCAAGAGTGATCACTCCAAAAATGGGGACATGACAAAGGATGATGACATATCTAATGGCCCTTGGTTTTGACATTTGGCAAGCAGTTGTGGATGAATACACAACGCCACAGACTTCACCGACAGATCCACAATAGGAAAGAAGGCTAGTGAAAATAACACAAAAACTATGAATGTTATTCTGTGTGGTTTGTCAGGATTTGAGTTTGTAAAAGTAATGCAGTGTGACTCGACTAAGGAGATTTGGGATAAATTTAAGACCATCTATGAGGGAGATAACAAAGTAAAGATATCCAAGCTTCAAACTCACAAGAGACAATTTGAAAGTTTGAAGATGAGAGAGGATGAAAACATTGTAGCCTATTTGCTTCATGCAGATGAGATTGTTAACACCATCAGAGGGCTTGTTGAAAAAGTTGAAGAATCTTTAATAGTTCAAAAAGTACTAAGGTTTTTATCCTTCAGATTTGAAGGAACAGTTTCTGCTATTGAAGAGGTAAAGGATTTGGACTCATTAAAAATTGATGAGCTGCATGGGATAATAATGGCATATGAGATGAGGACTGAAAAGGAAAAATCATCTAAGAAGGAAGCAACTTTCAAAGCTTCTGAGAAAGGGAAATATAAAGACCCTGAATCAAGTGATAGCATTAGTGATGAAGAAGATGAGAAGGAGGCCTTGTTTGTTAGAAAGCTTAAAAGGAGATCTGAAAAATACAAAGGTAGGTTACCCTTCAAATGCTTTAATTGTGGTAGGATAGGACATTTTGCTGCCAAGTGTCCTCATAAGGATGATAGTGAAGATGAAGAAAATAATAACGATGAAAAGAAAAAGAAGGAAAACAAGCCTCATTTCAAGAAAAAAACTTTAAACAAAATGGGTATAAGAAAAATTCCAAAGTACAAGAAAAGCCTCTATTCCAAAAAGGATAGTAGCTCAATGGAGGAGAGTGATGAAGAAATATCAGACAATGATAGGGAGGAAACCCTGTTCATGGCAATAGAAACAAAACTTGAAGCCTCTGTAAGTTCAGATACCTTGGAAGAAGAGGATGATGTTGAAAATGGAGTGGTAGATATTGAAGAAGAGCTGATTTGTGCCTTGGGAGAGATAAAAATACTGAAGAAAAAGAATCTGAAACAAAGATTACATATTCAAAAATATGAAAAAGAAAATCGTGATCTAAAAAAAGAAATGTCTCAAAAACTTGAAGAGTCAAAAAAGGTCATCATTAGTCTAAATACTAAAATAGAAGAAGCCAAGAAGACAGAGGAGGAAGTAAGAGTCTAGCTTAAGGCAAAAGAAGACCATATTGCCAAGCTAGAATCAAAAGGTGATTTCTTAAAGAAGGAATTGGAGAAGACATGTGCTAAATTGAAAAGCACCAAACTACTGGATGAGATTCTCAATTGCCAAAGGTCCTCATACATCAAGACTGGGCTTGGTTATGAAGAGAACCAGAAGAGCACTAAAGAAGGGCAGAGTGCAAAAACTACAAAACTACCTAAGAGGATAAATACGGAGAAGCCAAAGAGCTTTGCAGATGCACTTAAGAGATCTGTGAATACATAAAGGAAAAAGATGACAGAGTATGTCAATACTCCTCATAGAGAAAACAAAGGTAAGAACATCCCTGTTAGAGAGCTCAGAAGATCATTTCTGTCAAGGTAGAACAATGTGATAAGGCACACAAGCTACTTCTATTGTTATTGTTATTCTTGCAATCAATTTGGTCATAGAGCAATAGAGTGTAATGCACATGCAACAAATGAATATGCATGGAGCTATGGAAAAGGCACTTATTGAGTTTCCAATAGAAACTATAACTCATTTGCACCATTATCTAATTACAAAGAAAGTGACATTGCATGTTGTAATTACAATAACTCTGGTCATATAGCACGATTTTGTAGGAGTGTTTTCACAGAAGCCCCTAAACAGAACAAGAAGGTGAATACCCCAGTTATAAAGAAAAAAGAATCTACAAAAATATGGAGAGAAGCAAGAAGAAGTTAATCAGAGAAAGGAAAAATCTATGCTTGTTCAGACAATGTTTCATGCACAAGATGAAGGGCAACAATGGTATATTGATAGTGGGTGTTCAAGCTACATGACAGGGGATAAAAGCAAATTTCTCACTTTGAAGAAAATGAGTGAAGGTATAGTAAAGTTTGGGGATAATGCTACAGCTAGGATTGACGAAAAAGGTACACTCGGCCTTCATAATGGAAAGACAAAAACTTAAAATGTTTTATACATTGAAGGGTTCAAGCGTAACCTATTGAGTGTCAACCAAATGTGTGATAAACACACACATTTTATGCTCAAGGCTGCGAGATCAGGAGAGCAGACACAAGAAAATTAGTTGCAAACACAAATAGAACATCAAATAATCTATACATACTCAGTGAAGTAAAAGGAGAGAAATGCTACATGAGTCAAGTTGATGAAAGTAAAGTATGGCATAAAAGAATGGGCCATATGAATTTTGACAATTTAGTGAAAATCAACACTAAGAATGCTGCAAGAGACATGCCGAAAATCACAAAACCTTCAAACACTATTTGTAAGCAATGTCAGCATGGGAAGTAGACACGAGCGAGTTTCATATCAAAAGAGTACTCGACAACCAAGCCATTGAAATTGATCCATACGGATCTGTGTGGACCCACAAGAACACAAAGCATAGAAGGTGAGAGTTATTTTATGTTGGTTATTGATGATTATTCTAGAATGACATGGACTGCCTTTTGAAAAGAAAAATCCGAGGTGTTTGAAAAGTTTAAAGATTTTAAAGCTCTGGTTGAAAATGAAATGGATCTAAAGATCAAATGCCTAAGGTCAGATCGAGGGGTTGAGTTCCTTTCAAATAAATTCAATGGATTCTGTGAAGAGCATGGAATAAAGAGACATTTTTCAGCTATTAGTACTCCACATCAAAATGGAGTTGTAGAGAGAAGGAATCAAACTGTGCAAGAAATGGCAAGAATGATGCTAAACGAATCTATGCTTTCAGATAGATATTGGAGAGAGGCAGTCAACACTGCAGTTTACATCTTGAACAGAGGACAAATCAGGGTAAACAATAGTAAATCACCCTATGAGCTATGGAGGGGTAGACCAGCTTTGGTCAAATACTTCAAAGTGTTTGGAAGCAAATGCTACATCAAAAGAGATGATGAAGACTTGGGGAAGTTCGACTCGAGCCGATGAAGGTATTTTTCTTGGTTATTCCTCAAATAGTAAAGCCTATAGATGCTATAATAAAATGCTGCAAACAATTGTAAAGAGTGCTAGTATTAGATTGGATGAAACTAGGCCTAAACAAGTGAGTATACCAATACTCTTTCAAAAGAATCAGAGTTCAAGAAAGAAGTCGCAGAAGAAAGTCAAGAAGAAGAAGAAAGGTAAGATACAAGGGCACCATCCAGATTTGTTCAAAAAAATTACGCAAAAAATCAAATCATTGGTGATATTGATGCTGGATTGCAAATTAGGAGAAGGATAATGAATATATTAGAAAATGTAAACTTGTCTCTATTGTCACAGATAGAACCGAAGAGCTTTTCAGAAGCCAACAATGATAAGCTTTGGATCAAAGCCATGGAAGCAGAATTGAACCAAATAGAGAAGAATGAAACTTAGGAACTTGTTTCTAGACCAAAGGACAAGAATGTAATTGGATCTAAATGGGTCTTTAGGAACAAATTGAATGAAGATGGCAAGATAACAAGGAACAAGACAAGACTGGTCTGTAAAGGCTATGCTCAAGTAGAAGGTGTTGACTTTGAGGAGACTTTTGCACCTGTGGCAAGATTAGAAGCCATAAGACTATTCTTAGCATATGCTGGATTCAAGAATTTCAAGGTCTATCAGATGGATGTGAAGTTTGCATTTCTCAATGGGAATCTCAAAGAGGTTTACATAGAGCAACCTGAAGGTTTCTTTCTATCAAGGAATAAGGACTATGTGTGTAGGCTAAAGAAAGCATTGTATGGACTAAAGCAAGCCCCTAGAACCTAGTATGATAGACTTGACAGATTCTTGATCAAGGTTTCAAGAGAGGAGTGGCTGACAGTAACCTATACATCAAGACTGAAGGTGAGAACCAGTTAATTATGGTTGTATATGTTGATGACATTAATTTTGGTGGAGACAATGAGGAGATGTCTTCAAAAATTTGTAGGGGTAATGCAACAAGAATTTGAAATGTCTATGTTAGGAGAGTTATCAATTTTCCTTGGGTTGCAAATTACTCAATCAAGTAAAGAAATCTTCATCTCTCAGACCAAATACATTAAGGAAATGTTGAAGAAATTCAATATGGACAATTGTAAATTAGTTAAGTACTCCAATGGTAACAGGGTGTAAGTTGAGCAAAGATGATGAGTCAACAGAAGTCAATTAGACCTTGTATAGATCAATGATTGGAAGTCTATTGTATACTACTGCATCAAGATCAAATATCATGCAAGCAGTAGCTCTAGTGGCCAAATTTTAGGCATCACCAAAAGAAACACACTTGCAGGCAGTCAAAAGGATATTCAGGTATCTTAAAGGAACTATGGATCTTGGTTTGTGGTACACAAGAGGAAAGGACTTCACTTTGATAGTTTATACTAATGCAGATTGGGCAGGCAACATCGACAACAGAAAGAGCACAAGTGGAGGTGCATTCTTTCTTAGAAAGAGTCTTGTGTCATGGTTGAGTAATAAACAATCTTCAGTTGCCTTGTCCATAGCTGAATTTGAGTACATAGCAATAACATCATGTTGTACACAGGTCCTTTGGATGAAACAAACCTTGAGTGATTTTAGAATTGAGTATGTGAACCCAATTTCTATTTTCTGTGACAATACAAGTGCAATAAACATCTCCAAGAATCTAGTTATGCATTCAAAAACTAAGCATATTTCCATGAAGTATCATTTTCTAAGAGAACAGGTTGAAGATCAACAAGTAAGATGGAGCACATTGCCACAAAGGAAGAAATAGCATATATCTTCATGAAGCCCCTTCCAAAAGAAACTTTTGAGTTTCTAAGGTAGAAATTGGGAGTGATCCATTCTTCATCTAGTCATTAAATCCATCAAGAAAAACATGGATTAAGGGGGAGCTAATCATTGTATTATTCAACTCCATGGATATTTTGATGATATACATTGTTGTATGTCTCTTTGCCATTGATGTCAAAGGGGGAGAATTAAAGAAAGGGAGAGCAACGAAGGAGAACTACAACAAGGTGGAGGTCATGTATTATTTTTTTCTACAAGATTGCCATCAATGACAAAGGGGGAGATTGTTGAAATATTGTCATTAATGTCAAAGGCAAAGTGAAGGGCAAGCTATAGTAGCTTTGAACTCGCCCAGAGCTTTGGACTCACTCAGTAGCTTCAGACTTGCCCAAAGCTTCGGACTCACTTAGTAGCTTTGGACCTCGCCTAGAGCTCGGACTCACTCAGTAGCTTCGGACTCACCCAGTAGTTTCGGACTCACCCAGTAGCTTTGGACTCACTCAGTAGCTTCGGATTCACCTAGAGCTTCGGACTCACTCAGTAGCTTTAGACTCGCCCAGTGAGCAGCTCCAGACTCGCCCAACAGCTCCAGACTCACCAGTATGAAGAGCAACAATTGAAGAATGAAGAGCAATGTTGAAATGGAGTTCAATTCATGTGTATTAAATGCTGGCTGACCACCTTTGTTAGTGTCCAAGTTTTGGCAATAAGAATCGCTGCCCAAGTCTAATGAATGATAATCTAAAATGAAGAACCAACCACCTTTGCAGAGGCTGTATCCTTTGGGAGAAGTCACACCTTTTCAAAGAGGCATAAGGGAGTTATAAATATATAGAGAAGTTGGAGAGAAAGTATGACAAGTGTGGAAGAGTGAGATATGTGAAGAAGAGAAGGAAGCATGTGGAGAATGAAAAGACATCATACAAAAACATGCAAATTTGAAAAACATAAATAATTTTTTCTGTTGTACACAAGGAGAAGAAGAGGAAGAAGAGAAAGAAGAGGGAGAAGAGTGAAACTTGATTGTGCCATCATTTGTTGACAAAGCAACAGCGAGAAGGTGAAAATTGTTTAAGTGAGGTCGGTGCGTTAGAAGAGAGAGATCGGTGTCTTTGTCGAAGTCGGTGCTTGGCAGTGAAGTTGGTGCTTGAAAGAGATTGGTGTCTTTCACTAAGTCGGTGCTTGGTAGTGAAGTTGGTGTTTCAAAGAGATTGGTGTCTAAAGCTAAGTTGGTGCTTGAAAGAGATCGGTGTCTTTCGCTAAGTCGGTGCTTGGTAGTGAAGTTGGTGCTTCAAAGAGATCGGTAGCTAGAGCTAAGTTGGTGCTTAACATTGGGGATTGATGTCTCCAAGTAGGTTGGTGCCTACAATTTTTTTTTGTAAAATGAATTATTTATCTTATAACTGGATTTGGACAGTAGATCCAAGTAGCCTTTCAAGTGTTGTTTTTCGCCATCGAGGGTTTTCCACAAATTCTATGTTATGCATTTACTTGTTCTTATGTGAATGGTTTCTTTGAAAGTTAATTAGTAAGAAAGTAAATTATTATTACACACTGATTCATCCCCCTCTATGTGGTGTGTGCTCAACAAACTCAAGTAAAGAGGGTACCCAAACCACGAACCCATAGACAACAGTGGGCCTAATAAGGGTGTCCATGAGGGACATCTTGGAAGAGATGTTCTGAAAATGGTGTTGAAAACACTCTCTCAAGGAGGGCTAAAGAACCGTACACCGTGTTGATTCGAGGTTGGAGGGCTTGTCTCAAGCTAAAGCGGGGTCCATAGAATTGCACCCCCAAGTAAATATAGGTGTTGGTGATCTCAATCTCCTCTCCTTTGAAGAAGAAATGGAGGTGTGAGGTCGTCAACCCGTTGAAGACCATAACCTTGGTTTTGCCTAGGTTGAGTGTCAATTGTCGAAGATGACAGAAAAGAGCTAGGGCATCCAACTGTCACTGCAACTCCTCAAGGGAAGAGGCCATGAGGAGCATGCCATCTGCAAACAATAGGATAGATATCAAAACCTGGTGGAGAAGGCAACCATCATCATCCTGGTTATGCTCATGAAGGAAGGTCTCTAACTCATCAATGTATATTCCAAACAGAGTGGGGGATAGGGGGCAACCCTGTTTAACCTTGATGGTACTCTTGATAAAGTCTGAAAACCCATGGGCAGTGTGGAGACGATTGAGGACTCTCTTGTAGAGGCGCATAATGGCTATCAGAAGGGTCTCGAAAATACTAATGTCTCTAAGCAATTGGAATAGGGCCTCGCGCGGAATAGAGTCAAATGCTTTCCGAAAGTCTACAAATCCATTTTTAAAAAATAAAATAAATGATAAATAAAAAATAGTTAAGTCTAAACTTACCTTGATGATCTCATCTATGGTCTTTGCAAATGCATCATTAAAAACAGTCTTCACAACCCTTTCTCCTTCGGCCTTCCTGCTAAAGGAAGACTCCAACTACCATGTGCTCACAAACATCTACTTAAGAGATGTTAGTGAGAATGCAATGCTCTGCAACGTGATGAATTGTGTGGCAAATCCTATGGCTCCCGGTGACACAAGCTCTTTTCCGTTGGTGGGCTCTCTCATCAAACTCAGCACCTATGGATGATTGTAGATGTACTTTGTAATATTTCTCACCTCTTCGACCACATTTTTCACCCACATCATCTTTCCTATGTCTTCAAGTAGGAGATCAATGCAATGGGCTGAGCATGGGCTTAAAAAACGTGACAAATGCTTCTCCTCAAGAAGTCTTCCCACTGCTACATACGCTGTTGCATTGTTGGTCACAACTTGGATGACATTCTCGACACCCACCTCCATGACCACCTTGTCCAACATATTACACAAAGTGTTTGCATTTTTCACTTTGTCGAAGTCATCAATTGACTTCAAGAACACTAACTATCCACTTGAAGCTACCAGAAAATTAATCAAGGTGCGGTTCCTTTCTGCCCACCTATCAGACAAATTACTGCAATCTTTCTTGTGCCATATTCTTCTTTGCTCATCTATAATGATCTCCATATTTTTTGTAGCATCTATCAACATTGGGCCTCTCAAGTCATGAGTAGGGGCTTTGAACCCCTTCCTAGCGACAGTGAAAGTAGTTACTAGATTCTCCCAGTATGGGCTTTTCACCACATTGAATGGGATGTTATAGTACCTGAAGCTTACCACAACCACCTTTGCTTCATTATGCAATTCTCTATTCTAAGTTGTACCTTCGAGTGAAGGTTGTGTCCCAGGGGTATTTTGAGGAACAAGAAAACCCTATAAAATTGAATTTGAACTGCCTCCACTATGTGAGTCCCATCCTTGAACCACTCTTTGGGCAAAAAAAGAGCTAGAGGCTCCTAACTCATCAAAATCAGCTCTTGTTGCCCCCCTATTCATCATAGTTGCAAGTGCTTGAGCAGTCCTTTCTTTTTTCTTTTTTTTCCTCCTCATATGCTACTAGAACGACAATCTCCCTTTGAGCCTTAGGTGGCGCTTTGTCGCATATCCGCACACCATTCCTTGGAAGTCATGTTATGTGGTACTTGAGGTGATTCACCCTTGCACTCATCTTAAACCCACAATAATTGCATATGACGATGTTATCTCGACCGTAATAACAATGTTTCCATGCTGGATCATCATACTTCTTAGGCCTACTGCTACGAGAAACGGATGCCAATTTGAAGTTACAATATGAATAAATTATTGTGGATAGTTGGCACTAGCAAACAAACTTCGAGCTCAAACCTAGCAAGTTACCATACGAAGTTACAATACGATAAAGAGAATAAGTGGGTACTGTATTTTATTTATTATTGCTGTCAATGTCATCTTTGTATTAAAAGTTAAAAGTTAAAATTGATGTGTGAAGGATTTAATACAAGTTTGATTGCTCTTGAATCTCGAATCTTAATTTTATATTATATTCAACAATTAGGATCAAACTACAATAGCTCTAAGCTAACACTAGTGACTAAATAGCTCAAAGTTTAACTGTTAACTTGTAGTCTTTTCCCAAGGGCACACTGCAATTTGAATCTTCAAGCCTCAAGGCTCAAACTCATCGATTTGAGCTCAAGACAATGATGACACCTGCATTTTTTTTTGTTTTAGCTACTCAGTTCTAGGTTATAGTTGGAGTCTCGAGCTTACAAATTACGAGCCTTAGAATTGGCAGTGGCAGTAATGCTAAACGACGAGCACTGGCAACAATGTCAAATGGCAATCACTGGCAACAATGTCAAACGACAAGCAATGGCAACAATGTCAAATGGCAAGCAAGTATTTCGAACCCTCAGGTTTGACAAACAATATTCAATCCTCCACAAATCGCAGATGCACATGCACAGGGTAAAATCGCGATAGGTAAGAATAAAAATGGCACCTTTTTTTTGGTTTTGATATATTAAACTGCTACTCGAGTCAGGGCAGGTTAGCAACTTGAAACCCGCGGTTAACGGCAAGTAACCATGGTTAGTTACTTGTCGTTAAACATGGGTTTTGGGGTGCTAACCGACCCACCTAAAAAATACAATGATTTACCGTTTGACAAAAATTGTAGGAAACTCGCGTGTAACCAATGGTTACCTACGGGTTTTAATATAATGACTTGCTCATTGCCCTAGAAATAGAGTCACAAAGCTATACACTTCTTACAAAGAGAGAAGCAACTCTTATGTAGGATGGAATTAGTACAATTGAAAATCATCCCTCTTGATTGGCACAACTGGAGGAGAAAAAGGTTGAAGAGATTTGCAAAAACTGTGATAAAAAGTGGAGAAAGGATCCCAATTATACATTGAGTATACTCAAGGAGAAGATGAGGAATAAGGAATTGCTGATGAAGTCCCTCTAATGTCAGGAAATGTTGCACCACAAGAAGACATGGACAATCTTACCATATGTCGTCATGCCCTGGTAGCCACCTATCAAAATCCAAAGTCAATAGGATTTACCAAAAAAAAATGTATTTTGTGTTTATTGAAAGTGGGTGTACTCATAGTATAATCAACCATGAGTTGGAAAAATGTCTCAATTGTTTTATCTATCTAGCATCAAAGCTTCAGGGGACTTGCTAATGGGGGTACCATCAAGTGCATTGGGTAATGCCATAAGGTCAAGCTCATGATGGGATATTTTTTTGACTAGCAATATGTTTGCCGTTTCTATAGGTGGAGTTGATGTTTTCATAAGGGTTGAATGGTTTAAAATATTGGGAACTATGGAAATTCACTTAGAGGAGCATTTCATGTGATTTCAAGGACATATATGATATGAAAGGACACTGAGAATCATTGTCTTAGGTGTTTAGGTCTCATAGAATGGGGAAGTTGAAGCAACAAGCCTCGAGAGTTGTCACCCAATTATTCCCCATGGAAGCATAACCTCAACCAACATCTCCACATATACAAGAGGTTATTGATAAGCACTATAGGGGTTTTCAAGGCATTCTCAAGAGTTGTCTTTTGGTTAGGGAGTATGATCATGCTATTTCAATTAATTTTGGGAAGCCAACAACCCAATATTCACCCCTACCATTCTCTCTGTGAAAAAAAGAGTGAAATTGAGCATATAGTTTGTGAGATGCTTGATTTTGGGATCTTCGGCCAAGTCAAAGTCTTACTTGCATGTGGCTATGGTGCACAAAAAAATGTTTCTCGGCTATCAAGAGTTAATCAAGCTCACCATTGAAGATGAGCTTCCTATGCTTGTTATTGATGATCTGTTAGTTGAATTGCATATAACTATTTTCTTTAATAAGTTGGATTTGTCATGTCCCATTTTTCAAATAAAATAAAAAATAATAAAGTTCATATTTTAAGTTGTCTAAATGACTTACTTTTTATTAAAAAAAAGTGACAACTTAATATTTTTTTATTATTATTAGAAATAAAAGAAAAGGGCGAGAAAGGGGAAAAGTGGAAATAAAAGAAAAGGGTAAAAGTGAAAAGTAAAACCCTAAACCTAAAGGTATAACCTTAACCTTAAAAGTGACAATTGAGTCTATATATTGAAAGTCTTCATTGTAAATCATTCAATTTTTATTACCAATATTTCTCAATTGATTGAGCCTTCCAGTTAATTGGTTTTCTGTATAAGGACGAAAACTCTTATAGTTGGAACAAACTGTGAGGACAAAAACCCTCACCATTTGGATTGAGGTTTGAGGATGAAAACCCTCTAACCAATTGAGGTGATTCCATCGAGGAATCATAGTTTTGCTTGCAAATCAGGGTCAAATTCTAGTTTCAATGTGATTGAAAATTATTATCAAATTTTCAGTTTTTTGTGAGGGCTAGGAGTACTTTACTCATTGTTGTGCTTCCTTGGGAAGTTGCTATACCTCATCTGGAACTGCCATTCATTGCTTTGGAACTTGCTAATGCCATACCATTAAAAAAACTGCTTTACTGGCTGTTGCAATGGGGTTTCCCTTCTTCATACTGCTGCGTGGAGGTATGTAAATGCTGTTTTAGAGACTGTTGTGCATCATAATAGTGTTGTTGGCCTTTGTGATTGTTATACGCTAATTGGTACTTGTGTAACCTCCTTAACAACTATCATTTTATCCTCTATCATTGCCGTAACATTTACTGCAGTCTCCATACTCCATTGACAACAAACAAACGACCCTGCTGGCTGTACTACCTTGCATACCTATCATAGTCCTCTTGAAGATCTATAACTTCTGTATGTCATCAGTATAGCATGGGTTAACACCAGTTTTTGTGAGGGTTTGGAGTATTTTAATCACTAGTATGCATCCTTGGGAAGCTGCTGTACCTCATTTGGAACTTCCATTCGTTGCTTTGGAGCTTGCTACTGCCATAATAGTCAGAAAATAGCCCTAGACTGCTGCGTTGGGGTTTCATGTACAATTGGGTTTATTGCATTGGGGTTTATGTGACCAGCTGAGTCTAATTTGTGGAAATCAAAGTGGCTGTTGCGGCCTTTACTTCCAGCTGTAACCTTACTCCACGCTGCATTTGTTGCTTATTGCTGCATGCAATTATTTTACAGAGGTTTATTCAAGAGTTTTGTCTTTTGGCCTTGTGATGCAAAATAAATGTAAGGATTTTATTATAACATTCTATTATGGTTTAGATTGCTTCATTATCAGAATTTCGTATGCTTTCATCTCATTACAATAAGGATTTCAATGAACTTTCAATTATGTTTTCAATATCAATATTGCATGTGGGATGTTTATTATTTGTGTGATATCCAATATTGGAAAGGATTCATGGTAAATTTCAGAGTTTATAAAATATACAAAAAAGGATATTATAGTGGTATCGTAGCAATGATCTTGCTAGCCTGTTGGGTAAGAGATAGAATGGAGAAACATTTGGAAGAGTATAAGAATAGCATGCCATATCTAGTGGCATCAATAAAAATACAACTGGACATAAAAGAGTCAAAAGAAGAAGAATGGTAGCAACAACTCAGAATTGATTATGAGGCCTACTATGAAGAAGATTCTAATCTAAGCCTGAAAGTTCATGCTGACGCGACACTACAAGATTTTTGTGACTTAAAAAGGAGGCATGAGCCAAGAAGAAGAGGAAGAAATTCATTCAAAATCGTCTGAGCAAGCTTCCCACATATGATGAAATGTCTAACTTTACCTTTGAAGAATTTTTGAAGATGCTCAAAGAAGGTAAAAGTAGAAAATTAAAGAAGGAAGAAGAACAGCTGAAATCAAAACCTCAAAAGATTTGCTAAGAAAGAGATCAAGGAACGAGAATCCAAGAATGCAATCTTGAAGAAAGAAGAAAACCCAGAACCAAAGCTAAAAGAAAGTAAACAAGAGAGGGTAGCTATTCTAATTCAGTCTTGGGGGAGAGTGTTGACTAAAAGAATACAATTCATTAGGATTAGAATGGCTACTTTAGTTATTGAACATTCTGTAAGGGCTTGGCTTTCAACCAAGCAATAACAAAGAAAAGAAGAGGCTACAATGACTATCCAATCTATTTACAAAGGTTTTGTTCGAAGACGACAATTTTTGAAGATGAAAGTAGTTGTTTCACATTTGCAATAACAAAGAAAAGAAGAGGCTACAATGACTATCCAATCTATTTACAAAGGTTTTATTCGAAGACGACAATTTTTGAAGATGAAAGTAGTTGTTTCACATTTGCAACATGTTGTAAGAGCTTGGCTTTTAGCTAGGTGTATAGAGAACAAATGTGTTTTTAGGCATGATAGAGCTTCGATTGTCATTCAATCTCATTATAGAGGTTTGATTGAAAGAAGGCGGTTTTTGAATTGTAAAGCAGTTGCTTTACTTTTGCAATGAGCTGTAAGAGTTCAGATTGCAGTTGCATAGAAGGAAAAGAATAGTCAGAAGGCCCAAGTTGCTGCAATAATAACAATTTAGAGTCATATCTGAGGATATTTCCAACGGTCTCTATACAATTTGCTAATCACCAAGATTAGGAAAATTCAATCTATAAATAGGGCCTGCAAGCATAAGAGTAATCAAATTAAGGCTGCTGTAAACATCCAATGTTCATGGAAGAGAGCCATGGTTTGGGCAAAATTTTGGCAACTAAGGTATGCTGCGATCAAGATTTAGAGTTTTTGGTGGCGTTGGTTGGTTAGAAAGTATTTAAATGAACAGAAGGTAGTTGCTATTGTGATCCTAGGTCGGTTTTGGGGATATTGATGTTGGAAGCAATACAAGTTACGTATGGAGGCTTTGATTAATATCCAGTGTGTCATCAGAGGAAGAATTATGTTACAAACTTAATTGAAGCATAAAAATGCTACATGCAAACTGTGACTTACTTTCTGAGTTTGGACTAGCAAACTCCCAAGGATAGTTTGGGATCCCAGTATTTGCAGGACGACTTAGGTATTGCTTGAGGACAAGCAATGTAATGTCCCCCTTTTCAAGCTAGTCATTGGGACAAGACCCTTAGCTTGTGCGTTCCCAAGGCCAAAGGTCTTTTAAAGCCAAAAGGGGAACATAGGTGAGCTTCAAGGATATGTTTTGATAAAGCCCTTTATTATCTAATTTTTGGGATCTTTTTAAGGGTCATACTAAAAGTGCTTTTATAAGGAAGCTTGAAATATATATTTTTTAAAAAGGAAAAAGTAAACTTTCACTCTATTTTGGGTGTACAATTGGAAGAAAAATATAAAACGAAAGGGAAGACTCATTTGAAAAGGTTATACATTTTTGATATTGAAATTTTTGTGCAAGTATGTCAAGCTTGAACAAGTGACTTGATGATGAAAACCTTCAAGTGCACCAAGGAGTTTGGGGATGAAAACCTCCATTGTTCTACATAGGACAGCTCTAATCAAGCGCTGTAATTGCGCTTAAATTTTGCATAGTTATATGCAAGTGGATCTACAAAGGTGTCTTTGAACACCACCTTCATCAAGGAATTATTACAAATCCTTCAGAGAGCTGGAAATTTATAATTTGCAGGTCAAAGAGGAGGGCGAACTCGGTTGAGGAGCTTGATTAAGTTTAGAGGCCATCCCAAGGGTGGCGACTTGATTTGGGAGGGTGGCCACCCCTCTTAAGAGGGGAATTTTGTCTTCAAAACCCTCTTCTAGGGTCAAGGTAATTTTCGTACTTTATTACAGCTATTGGCGAGTTGTTGTGGGTCAATTTGCATGTGTGGAAGGTCAATCTATGCCCTATAAATATTCAGGAATTTAATATTTATTTGGCAACTTGGGCGACTTGATTGGAGAGATCTGGGAGGTGTTTAAAGGGACAAATTCTAAGAAATAGTTATGATATTTATTTCCCTATATTTTCTAAAGTGTGGCGACCCACTTGTGGATGTTTTTGAGGTGTTTAATGATTGAAAAATGCAATTGTACCTTCATATAAAAATTAGATTATTGGCAGGGGTATTTTCAGCCACTTTGCCAATTTATTTTGGTATAAAAAATGTATCTTGTTTTACGAATATTTTCAGCTATTTGTGAAGTTATTTTTAGTGTGTTTTGCTTGGGTATTCTATAAATTTTCCAACTAGGGATAGCTAGTTTATGGAGCATATTTTCAATTAATTGACAATTTTATTCAATAGTTTGTTGGGTAACCCCAACTAAGTCTAATTATCCCAATTTGGGGACACTACAGTGATATCAGAGCCATATCTTAGCTATATGTGGGATTCAGAGCTTACATCAAACAATAGCCTACACAGGGTGACTTGGGGAAGATAGTTCTTCCAACTTTTGATGGTGATCTAGATATTCCAGTAAGAGCTTGGGTTGACAAGGTGAGTACCTTTATTTGAGGCCTAGAGGTAGAAAGGAAGCATTAATTTTTGTCATCCAACATTTTGATGGGGCTGCCCATGAATGGTGGCATCATGGATGGGAGACTCATGGACACAGCACTATTGAGACACTTGAATTTTTGGAAAAGATAGTTGATAATTTTGTTAAGAAGATGGAGCCACCTACAACAAAATCAATAAAGGCACATGACAAAGAATCCGAATTGGATGAAAGACAGCCCTTAAAACAAATAACAAAGCCTAATTTCCAGTTGTACAAGGGGCAGCCACTCCACAAGTTTGTTAATGACCAAAATTCAGTCAAACATAGGCCCTTTGTGATGGGTGAGTAGCTGGAAATTAACTCATAAAATTCAAGGAAATCAATGGCATGTAAGGCTGAATTCGAAAGGCAGCCACCAAATGAAGAACCCTTGAGGTTTGGGTATAAAAAATTAGTCAATTGTGGACCCATGGTGATGGACAATCAGCTGAGATTGAAGTCAGAAAATTCAGAGGAATTAAAGGCATGTAAAATGGGAATAGAAGGGCAGCCACCAAAGGAAAAACAATAAAAGAATTGGGTGCAAAGAAATGAACATTTGAAGGTAAGCCAAATTGAAATTGAAGGGCAAATACATCAAGAAAAAGAGGACAGCCAGTAGGTGACAAAGAAAGAGGTGATTGCTACCGTATCTAGTGCCACTAGATGCCATGCTTTCCATGTGAAAGGAACCGTTAGAGGCAAAAAGGTAATTGTGTCAATGGACAATGGAGCCACTCACAATTTTATAGATGCTAAAATGGTTGCAAGACATAGGCAGCTCACTAAGGAAAATGGCGTATTTAAGGTAACCGTAGGGGATGGCTCCTCCATCTCATGCATTTTCAGCACTTTGGAGTTAAAACTAACCATGGGCGAGGATACCTTTGAAGGAGAGTTCAATGTGATAGACCATGGAGAGATAGATGTTGTGATTGGAGACCAATGGTTTCAATCCATTGGTGAATATACTCATAATTTGCAAAAATCAGAACTAAAATTTATGGCAGCCAACAAGGAAATTGTTTTCCATGGTCTAAGCAATGGGACAGCCATGTTGGTGACCTCAAAAAGGATGGAACAAGATTTCAATAAAGGGCAGATTACATGGGCAATTGAGTTATTTATGCATGATACAAGGTCTGATTTGAAACAACAGTTGCATCACAAGGATGTTCAAGTCATCCTAGATAGACGTGAGAGTGTTTAGTGGCATACCACATGGGCTGTCCCCGGATAGAGGATTTGAACATATAATTGAATTGGAAAAAGGCAAAAGAGCAGTGATCACTACTCCTTACTGCCACCCATGAATCTATAGGGAAGAAATTAAGAAGGCTATCCAAGAGTTACTTGAAATGGGGCACATAAGGCCAAGCTCTAGCCCCTTTGCTTTTTCATTAGTGCTTGTGAAGAAAAATGATGGAACTATGAGGATGTGTATTGATTATAGATTGATGAGTTTCATGGAGCAGTTTACTTCTCCAAAATAGGCTTGAAGACCGGTTATCACCAAATTCGTGTAAGGGAAAAAGATGTGCAAAAAATAGCTATTTGTTGCCACTATGGACATTATGATCTTTTGGTCATGCCCTTTGGACTCACTAATGCTCCTGCTACATTTCAATCTTGCATGAACCACATCTTCAAACATCTAAGAAAATTTATGCTAGTGTTCGTTGATGACATATTGATATATAGCAAGACTTGGGAGGAATATTTGCACCATTTGGATATTGTTTTGGGAATGTTAGAGCAACAAACCCTCTTTTCAAAGAAATCCAAATCTGAGTTTGCTACTTCCAAAATTTTGTATTTGGGACATGTGATCAATGCACAAAGGGTCCAAGTGGACCAACAAAAGATTCAAGCCATACTTGATTGGCCATCTCCCACTACTATGACTCATTTGAGAGGGTTTCTTGGATTGTGTGGCTATTATCGAAAGTTTGTGAAAGGCTTTTCCCAACTTGCTGCGCCCCTTACAAACTTGACAAGGAAAGGTGCCTTTGTATGGTCTCAAACTGCTTTGGAGACCTTTGAGAGACTCAAGGTAGTGATGAGTTCTTGTCCCATGTTGGCTGTTATAGATTTTTCGCACCCTTTCACATTATAATGTGATGGTTCAGGAGAAGGGATAGGGGCTGTCCTAATGCAAAAAGGACATCCCATTGCTTTTGAGAATAGGAAACTCAAGGAAGGGAATTAGAAATTTTCAATTTATGAAAAGGAAATGTTGGCTATCATGCATGCTTTGTCCAAATTCCGTCAATACTTGATTTGTGGGAGATTCATAGTCAAGACAGATCACAATATACTTCCTCACACAATCTGGTTTGAATGATAGACAATAAAAGTGGGTGAGCAAATTACAATCCTATGATTTCAACATTGAATATATGAAAGGTAAAAGTAATGTGGCTGATGCATTGTCAAGAAGGCCCTATTTGTGTTCATTAAGTGAATTAACAGCTGATTGGAGGGCTGTAATTATAGCGGAATATGCAAGGGATGAATGGGCTACTGCGATTTTGAAAGGCAAGGTGATAGACAACAAATACAAGTTGCATGAGGAGTTGATTTTTTATAAGAGCATAATTCTTTTGGCTCCTTTATCCAACTTAAAACATAGAATTATGAGTGCTGCTCATGATGATACTATGTCTGGTCATCAAGGTTATTTCAAAACATACAAGAAGGTAAGAGAAAGATTTGCTTGGAAGGGTTTGAAAAAAGATGTTTTATCCCATGTTAGGGAGTGTATGGTTTGTCAAAGATATAAGGGAATGACTACATTTCCAGTTGGTCTCTTGCAACCTCTTCCACTTCCCCACCAAAATTGGGAGAGCATTTCCATGCACTTCATCACAAGATTACCTGTCACAGAGTAAATGCGGATTGTTTTTTTTGTAGTGGATAGATTGACAAAATATGCTCACTTTTTTGTAATTCCAGCCAAGTATAATGCTCCACATATAGCAGAAATTTTCTTCAAAGAACTTGTCAAGTTGCATGGATTACCCAAGAGCATCATAAGTGATAGGGACAACCAATTTATGAGCCACTTTTGCCAAGAGCTTTTTAAGCTAACTGATAACGAATTGCTTCCATCCACTAGATATCACCCCCAAACGGATGGGCAAATCGAAATTGTCAATAAATGGGTGGAAAGATACTTGAGGAATTATATTTCGGGGCAGCAAACAGGCGGGAATAGATGGCTCTTCATGGAAGAATTTTGTTATAATACTACCTACCACATGTCTAGTGGTATGTCACCATTCAAGGCTTTGTATGGATATGAAGCTTTCATTTTTTGACCTTATTTTGGAGGATAGTATGGTGCCCAGGGCTGCTGATTGGGTTCAACAAAGTTCTAAAATTTTGGACCAGCTCAAGAAGAATTTGAAACAAGCTCAAAATCAACAAAAACTTTATGTAGACCAACATAGGTGGAAAAAAACTGCTGATTGGGTGCAACAAAGTTCTAAAATCTTGGACCAGCTCAAGAAGAATTTGAAGGGATTAATTCAAGCTCAAAATCAAAAGAATCCTTATCCGGGAAAATATAAGGATTTACGGAGTAATAAGAAAGAAATAGTAAAAGGGAATGAAAAAGCTAAATTCAAACTCTCAAGCTTCAATAAGCAGACTGCTGAGAGGAAACAGAGTTTTTGAAAACACTGGGGAGGAGAGTCTGGAGGACATGGTTTATTTGAGATTGCAACTTAATAAGCAATCCTCTTTCAAGCAAAGTGGAGCGAAAAATGGAGGACTTAAAGCCACGTTTCTATGGGCCTTATAAACAATTCGATTTATGGACAAAGAGATAATGAGTGAGTAAAGTGGCATATGAGCTAGAATTTCTCAAAGGAAGGAAGTAAGATTCACAAAGGTGTTCCATGTTTCTTGCCTTAAAGGGCTCTTGGGAAACATATAATACCTTAAAACCTGGGGTCATTGGTTGTTCGTTTGTTACTTGCCACCTCTTGAAGATGAAGGTATGTTGGTCTTGGTTCCCGAAGCTATTCTTGAGGTTCATGAGAGGAGGCTCCAAAATCACACTATCATGGAATACTTGGTATAATGGAAGGATATGTCTATGGAGGATGCAACTTGGGAAGGGGCAACCATCCTTCAACACCCAAATTTACAATTGCTTGTGGGCAAGCAATTTTGGGAAGGGAGGACTCTAATGTCCCCATTTTCAAGCTAGCCATTGGGATGAGAGCCTTAGCTTGTGCGTTCCCAAGGGATAAGATGTTTTAAAGGCAAAAGGGGAATATTGGTGAGCTTCAGGGATATGTTTTGATAAAGCATTTTATTATCTAATTTTTGGGACATTTTTAAAGGTCATTCTAAAAGTGCTTTTATAAGGAAGCTTGTAATATATCTTTTTAAAAAAGGAAAAAGTAAACTCTCCCAGTCTATTTTGGGCGCCACAATTGGAGGACAAATATAAAAGGAAAGGGAAGACTTATTTGAAAAGGTTATACATTTTTGATATTGAAATTCTTGTGCAAGTATGTCAAGCTTGAACAAGTGACTTGAGGACCTCCATTCTTCTACATAGGACAACTTTATTCAAGGGCTGTAATTGCGCCTCAATTTCGCATAGTTGTATGCAAGTGGATTTATAAAGGTGTCTTTGGCTACCACCTTCATCAATGAATTATTACAAACACTTTAGAGAGCTGGAAATTCATAATTTGTAGGTCAAAAAGGAGGGTGAACTTGGTTTAGGAGCTTGATTAAATTTGGAGGCCATCCCAAGGGTGGCGACTTGCTTTGGGAGGGTGGCGACCCCTCTCAAGAGGGCAATTTTGTCTTCGAAACCCTCTTCTAGGGTCTAGGTAATTTTCGTTATTTATTAGAGCTATTGGCAAGTTGTGGGTCAATTTGCGTGTGTAGAAAGTCAATCGATGCCCTAGAAATATTCAGGAATTTAATATTTTTTGGCAACTTGAATGACTTGATTGGAGAGAGCTGGGAGGTGTTTAGAGGGGCAAATTCCAAGAAATAATTATCAGATTTATTTCCCTATTTTTTTCTAAAGTGTTGTGACCCACTTGTGGATGTTTTTGAGGTCTTTAGTAATTGAAAAATGCAGCTATACCTTAATATAAAAAACAGATTATTGGCAGGGGTATTTTCAACCACTTCGCCAATTTATTTTGGTCAAAAAAAGGTACCTTGCTTTACGAAGATTTTCAGCTATTTGTGAAGATATTCTTAGCGTGTTTTGCTTGGGTATTCTTTAAAATTTCTAGCTAGGGCTAGCTGGTTTGTGGAGCAGATTTTCAGTTAATTGACAATTTTATTCAAGGGTTTGTTGGGTAACCCCAACTAGGTCTAATTGTCCCATTTGGGGACACTACAATCTTTGGAAAGGGCGGACTATTATGTCCCCTTTTTCAAATAAAGTAAAAAATAATAAAGTTAATATTTTAAGTTGTCTAAGCAACTTACTTTTAATTAAAAAAAGTGACAACTTAATATTACTTTACTATTATTATAAATAAAAGAAAAGGGTGAGAAAAAAGAAAAGTGGAAATAAAATAAAAGGGTAAAAGTGAAAAGTTTAACCCTAAACCTAAAACTATAACCTTAACCCTAAAAATGACAATTGAGTCTATATATTGCGAGTCCTCATTGTAAATTATTCCATTTTTATTATCAATATTTCTCAATTGATTTTGCCTTCTAGTTCATCGCGGTTTTCTGCATAAGGACGAAAACCCTTATAGTTGGAACGAATTGTGAGGACAAAAACCCTCTAACCTATTGAGGTTATTCTATCCATGAATCATAATTGTGCTTGCAAATCACGATCAAATTCCAGTTTCAATGTGATTGAAGATTATTATCAATTTTCAATTTTTTGTGAGGATTTGGAATATTTTAATCACTGTTGTGCATCTTTGGGAAGTTGTTGTACCTCATATGGAACTGCCATTCATTGCTTTGGAGCTTGTTGCTGCCATACCAGCCAAAAGACAGCCCTAGATTTCTGCGTTTGGGTTTCATGTATAGCTGGGATTTCATGTGTAACTGGGGTTATTGCGTTGGGGTTTATGTGATCAACTGAGTTTAATTTGTGCAAATCAAAGTCGCTGTTGTGGCCTTTACTTCCAATTGTAATCTTACTTAAAGCTTCATTTGTCGCTCATTGTTGCATGTAACTATTTTATGGAGGTTTATTTAAGTAAGAGTTTTGTCTTTTGGCCTTGTGATGCAAAATAAATGTAAGGATTTTATTACAACATTATATTATGGTTTACTGTCTTAGATTGCTTCATTATTAGAGTTTTGTATGCTTTCATCTCATTACAATAAGGGTTTCAGTAAAGTTTCAATTAGGTTTTCATTGTCAATGTTGCATGTTGGATGTTTTAGTATTTGTTTGATATCCAGTATTGAAAAGGATTCATGATAAATTTTCAGAGTTAATAAAATATCCAGAAAGGGATATTACATTTTTGTTCTAGTTACCATCATATTCGGATCCAGGAAGAAATTATACCTAAGACCCCTTTTCATACACACGAAGGCTTTTTAATCATGCCTTTTGGTCTTACTAATGCACAATCCAATTTTTAGTCTCATGAATTTTCTGTTTAGCAATTTCTTCTAGAAATTTGGGCTTGCCTTCTTTGATGATATTCATGTCTACTGTAAAACTTGAGAACATATGCAAAATAAAGATAATGTTTTGCAAATCTTGGAGAAACATCTACTTTATGCCAACCCCTTTTAATGTTGTTTGAGAGTAAAGGAAGTTGAATATCATATGCATTTTGTCTATTTTGAGGGTGTCAAGGTGGAGCTAACAAGATCAAAGCAATGATGTACTAGCCACTTCCAAAGGAATATTAAATGCCTTAGGATTCTTGGGTTTACACCTCAAGTTTGTGAAGAATTATGGCCACGTTGTAGTGCTTCTTACAAATCTTCTAAAAAGATGGCTTAGTTTGGATTGTCAAGGAAACTAGGGATTTGAGGCACTTAAGCAGGTCATGTGTACTATTTTTCTTTTTACAATTGACTTCAGCAAAAGTTTGATAGTGGCATGTGATGCTATAGATAACATAATCATAGTTGTAACACTAGATGGTCAATTGATAGCATTTGAAATTCCACAACGAAAAGGAAGGTATGGAGTCAACTCCACATACAAAAAATAGATGTCCGTACTTCATGCTATTAAGGAATGGTGTCGCTACCTCATGGGAAAGCACTTCAAAGGGTAATGAATGTTTTAGAGGAGATAAATTGGTGACAAATGTTGGGGTACAAGTTGTGATTATTTACAAGAAAGGGAAGGAAAATGTCAGGGTAGATCCACTTTCCATAAAAGAGGAATCCCAATCACTCCTTTGTGAAATCTCGGTCCTCCATCTAGATTGGGTTGAGACCACTAAAGAGTTGGCTACACTGTTGATTAATTTCTATCCAACGGCCCCTAGACCCAATAAGGATAAATGGAAAACAGTTAGTGTTCGCCTAGCCAAAAATGGTGGTTGGACCCCCCTCATATCCACATGGATGACAAAGATATTAAGAAGAGTTACTAGATGTAATGACCTCTTGGTGTTTCCTGCATTGTTGATCTCTCCAAGATCAATGATGTTGGGAAGAAAAGAATACGAAAGGAAATTTATATAGGAAAGAGCCTTTGAGAAGACTTCATGGGCCTAACCCTAACAGAATATGTGAAATATCCATGCAACAAGCTTAAGCAGCTTTGAAGGATGACAAATGACCCTTTGTTCCCTTAAATGCCTACATTGTTCAATCCTACCTAATAAAGCATCTCCACCATCAATATAGCAATAGTAGGAGAGACAAACTTTGGTCTAGAACCACAAACATGGTGTTTGTTGCCTAAACAAAGGATCCTTTTGCCTTTGGGCATGACACCTATTTGTATCCTAGGGAAGTGATGTGTGGAAGCATAGATGGTACGAGAGGAAGCAGGGGATGATCATCAATATGAAAAATCAGCTCTCCCTCACGGAATGACACATGGTTCAACATACATGAGCTATATAGTGGAGATTCTAGTAGATGGCACATTAACTTTTGATCATCATCTTTTTTGAACTCTATATATTGCCCCATGGGCTCTATACTCAATTGATTTTTTTTCTCTTTGTAATAAAAAAACTCAAAAAAGAGTTCCATTGTGAATTAGGTGTTACCACTTTTTTTTTTCTATGTTAATGTTAGATAGTCTTGAGTTTGTGGCAACTGTGTATAAATTAAGCATTTAATAGAGATTTCGTGGCTTCTTTTCCACCCCAAGTCTGAAATTATATGTGAATGATTTGATCTATTAGCAACATTGAATCTCTTACGTCTTGCAAACACAATTATTCAGATGACTAGACTAAGATTGGTTAAGTATTTGTTATGTGTTTTGTTTCTATAAATGGGTAAAGCACATCAATGTCTTGGCACATCACCTTCCTTTCTTTTGTGCACTTATATTTCTTCTTTACCCCATTTTTCATCCCAAGAAATCACTAAGTAGTGTTAGGTCAGGGGATCTGTTCCCTGCCCAAAACCTGGAGGATGTCTTAGTTAAAATGCCTAAGACATCGAATTTTGATGCTTTGATTGTGGTTGCATAATCTAGAAGTTTACAATTGGGTAATCATCAAGCACATCAAAAGTCACAACACAAAAACTATATGGAAGTCAAAAAATTAGTCAATGATGAGATCTAGCTTTAACAACCAATTTGTCGACAAACATGTACATAGCTCCTCTTGCCACATAGAATAAGATCCGAAATAGTAAACAAATGCCTCAAAGAATATCTTTGTTGCTTTTCCTTTGATAAAAATTTCAATTTATCCAATGGTCACCTCTAGCTGAATGGTAATAAAAGATTTATTGGCACACCAACCAAAATGACACCCTTTGAAGCATTTTACTGCTAGCCACACCATACACTACTCAAATTTTGCATAAGCAATCAAGGGTCTAGGCATTGGAAGATCACATTTAATATCAATATAAGTTATATTAAAAATTCTTCAGGATAACTTGGATGTGGTGCAAAACAATATGAAACAAGTTGTTCAACATAGGAACTAGCGTCATTTTGAGTAACCGGACTGGAATTTTCTTAGCTTGCAACCATACAAATCGATTTGCACCAAAAAAGGGTAAACAAACTGGATCATAAGTTTTATGGCTCTTACAAAGCACTTTCCAAGGTTGGCAGCCTCACCGACATTTAGGAGCTACCTGTATGCAATCAGAAATGCATCATGTCTATAAATCAATCCTAACTCGAAGAAGATAGATCATACCATACACTTCCGATTGGGGACACATTTGTTAAGCGGGAACATAACTAATATGGGGATCCGTTAGACTCGATTAGGGGATCTCTTACTACAATACACTATGCTATGCAGGGTTTTAAAGCCTCCAGTCAAACACAATCACACAATAACCCTAAGAGAGTCTTGTGTTTTGATATCTCACTAAACTAATAACAAGTAAAGTAAATCTAATCTAGTGCTCACCAAAGCTTGTGGCACAAAGTGGGAGTTAGAAACAATAAAAGTAAACATGCATAAGAGACATATACTCACATCAATCCATATAGAATCTTAATTCATAGAAGAGAAGTAAAAATGCATATCTATTTACTCTTACAAATGAGGAACAAAGTGAAGAATACTTACCTTTGAAGACGAACCTGTCGAGCCTCAATCTCTCCTTTGGCCAAGGTGCTTCGTAAGAGATTGTTGTGGTATGTAAGGATAACAAAGAAATATCAGCTCTAGGCTATACAACCTATCGATGCATCCAAAAGACTTCTCTACAAGACAAGATCCATATCTCCAAAGAAAGTATGAAACCCTAAGCTTTCTCCTCAAGTAGAATGGTGGATTAGTAGATGCACATTAGCTCTTAACCTAAACCCTTAACTTGTGCAATGGCGAAATGAATTTGTATATTAGGCGGATTTGACCCTAAACCCTTCCAAAAGTTTCAGCCGACAGGGTTGACCTAGTCAACCTAGCACAATTTCGGACAATAATTCACTAAGTCATGAGCTAGGTCGGCCAAGAGCCAAACTAGTTCCTAAGTGAAAATCACCCAAAACTGTACAGCGTCGACTCAGTCAACCTAGTACAGTCAACTAACAAAAAGGGATTAAGGTGAGGAAAAGGAGGATAAAATGTGGGAAATGACTATAGGAGGGTACAATAGAGAAGAACAAGCTTAGGGATAATGTTTTCAGGAGACAAGTGTGTAGATAACAAGTGGCAAAAGGGACAACAATCTTGCAAAGCACCAATGGTCTGCCCACCCCTTTCCCAGTGCACCCCTTAAGACATGCACTCAGAGATATTGAGACTCGACGGGTTCCTGCAAGATACAAAGTGTCAGTAAGGGATAAAAGTTTGAAAATATTATGTATATACATATGCCCCACTCGAAGCTCATCATGTATCACATGAGTGCAACACGGGATGGTGCTTCGGGAAATAGAACATGATAACACATAATGTTGTTGCTAAGTAAAGTGTAGTAACCAACAAAATAAGATAAATGAAAGGACATAATTGAAAAACACATACCTTTACTTACGTTAGTGTTGTAGATAAAGTAGACTGCAAGAGAAATGAAAGCGTCCAATGTCTAGAACATTAGGTGAACTTGAAGTTAGTGCAAAAAATAACAAAAAATCAATTTTTTTTGAATGATAGGCATATAGTAGTGAAAAAGATTCTCTACGTTGTCACGATTCCAGAACATTTTACAGTTTGAAAAACGGATAAGTAGAAACAAAGATACATGCAAAACAAGGAAAGAGAGCTATGCATCTAGTTGTTGTGTCATAGATGGGCAGGTATAGGCCCAGGAGAGCGACACATTTAGCGACCTTGATCCATTTGACACAGGTACAGGAGTAGGAGAGAGTGACACATCTAGCAACCCTGGCCTAGTTGGCATAGGTATAGGCTCAGGTGGCTCATTTATATGGGTAGGTATTAGGATTGAGATCTCAGACCTTTTTACAACATTTTGTTCGGAGGAGTCAGATCGAGGCATCTATGGGTAGCATGTCTAGGCCATGAGATGGGCATGATGGGGCCTAGCCATAGAGCTGGAGCTTTGTATATAGTTGTAGTTTTTGTATTAAAACTCATGATATATATGTCTCATTTTGGCAATTGGATGCTGATTTTATGTATTTATATTATGGTTGTGGTTGTGGATGCTTGGATATATTTCTTTCTAACATATGTATTTCACTGTTGTTGTATATGCTATCGAAAATATGAGTTGTTTCTTTTTTAGCATTATCTATGACACATGAATGGTTTTTTAAAAAAAAGGCAAAAAAGACTTTGTAAAATATAATCAATCAAAAATGTACTACAGACTTTTTATATATTTGTATTAAAACTCGTGATATATGTCTCATTTTGGCAATTGGATGCTGATTTTATGTATTTATATTATGGTTGTGGTTGTGGATGCTTGGATATATTTCTTTCTAACATATGTATTTAGCTGCTGTTGTATATGCTGTAGGAAAGATGAGCTGTTTCTTTTTTAGCATTATTTATGACACATGCATGGTTTAAAAAAAAAAAGGCAAAAAAGACTTAGCAAAATATAATCAATCAAAAATGTACTACAGACTTTCTATATATTTGTATTAAAACTCATGATATATATGTCTCATTTTGGCAATTGGATGCTGATTTTATGTATTTATATTATGGTTGTGGTTGTGGATGCTTGGATATATTTCTTTCTAATATATGTATTTAGCCGTTGTATATGCTATAGGAAATATGAGTTGTTTCTTTTTAAGCATTATTTATGACACATGCATGGTTTTAAAAAAAAAAGCAAAAAAGACTTAGTAAAATATAATCAATCAAAAATGTACTACAAACTTTCAAGTTGGGAAATGTTTAATAACAAAAAATGACTAAGTATAAGGAACCAAAGGGTGGTAAAACAAAATGGTAAAAAAAAGTTTTGTTTTTAAACCAAGAGAAAATTGGCACCAAATTCAAACAAGTAAGATCACACTAAATCATGTTGGAAAGGATAAAAACAATGTACTAAAATGAAAAATGCATAAAAGGACAAATGATATAAAAACAAATCCATTAAATTAATCGGTCATACTAAATCATGTTGGGAAGTATAAGAGAAAAACAGAATTGACAAAAATTGGTCTTAAATTTATCACACTAATTCAAGCTGGGAAGTATGAAAAATTCAAGAAATGGTTGGATTCTTATATGCAATCGAAAAATAAGAAGATAAAAGTGAAAGAGAAATGAAGTAAGCATATTACATATTAAATCAAGCTGGGAAGCATGTCAATGATGTGTAACTTCATAATCGATCACATCCTATCGCATATTTGACACATGTAATTTTGATTGTGACTTGGATTATTGAAATTTTTTGTGAGGAGGGCCAAGTCCTATCCGTGGTCTTACATTGCAACTCACAAAGAGAACACCAATGAAGTGGAATAAATGTGAAAATCTAGTAATACGGGGTGTTGGTAATAGGAAAGTGAAATTGTGGTAATTTGTGAGGATGGGTAGGTTCTATCCATGGTCTTACAATGCAACTCACAAATGGAATCCCAAAGGTAGTGATCAGTGAACAAAACAATATTTATCAAGAGGAAATATGAGGAATGTAGGGAATAAAAAAAGAAATGTAAAAAGCATAACTTAGGCATCTTATGACAATACTTTGGGAGACAGGAGGCATACTAAGGACATGAGAAGACACTAAGTGACTAGTGACCATCACTATATAAATGAAACCTATTTGCTATAGACGCAAAGCTTTGTAGGCAAATAAGTGTGCTACTAAGATCAACACATGAAGGTAGATTGGTACAAGAAAAGTAAAATGGACGTACCTTCCCACGACGTGTTCCCTGTTCCTCAGGACCCCTTACAGAGCTGTTGGTCTACTACGAAGATTGGGTACTTGTGTGAGAAAGTAGGTAGCACTAAAGGATTTTTTTATTCTCCTTTTTTAATCTACTGACCTACTGCATCCCAATGGACCTCAACTCTATCGTGAGGCCAACTATGGAGTTTGAGCTTCGACTAGAAGGAGATGTGCTTTGAATCTTGTTTCTTTGATGTGCTAGGAATGCTTGAAGGATCGTGTTGAGGACTGTATGGCGAGGGATGCTCAGAAGAATGCATGGGAGCGGACTCTACAGGAGATGCAGAAATCACTGGTGGAGAAGGATCCACAGGTGAGGGACTCACATGTGGAGAAGAATCCATAGGTGAGGGAAGGTCCACGAGTGAAGGATTCACGAGTGGAGGAATAGGAGGTGACGAAGGGACCACAGGAGGGGATGTAACCATAGGACGTGGAACCATGAGATAAGGGGCCTTCTTGTGGGAACAACTTGTGGGATTAACGATAGAAGGTCCAGGAATAACTATAAGGTGATCTTTAAGGTGTTGCTAAAGGATGTGGCTACGATCAGTGTGATGGGTGCCACATTGGTGCGAAATACAACACACCTCTCCATACTTAGGAATATATTCAAGTAGTACCTTTTGGGGAGGTATGGCCTTGTCTGAGGATTGAGGGGTCGAAGGACACAAAGTATCAATATATTGTCATAGCTTGCGATAATGCATGGATGAATGATTATCTGTGCGTGGAAGCAACAGATACGCCTGTGAGTAGGCTTGGTAGAGGTACTCACAGGAGGAGGGGTAACAGAAGTGGAAGGAGCTTGGGAAGGCTCGTCGACCCATTTGGTGGGCAACGGAGCCATCTGAGGTAAAGGAAGCAAACCATCATCGAGAGTAGGTGGTGTTGGTGAAGGAATGGGACTAGACTCGACTAAAGGAGCAATGGGATCAGAAGCAAGAATAGACTCCCAAGCTCCTTCCACTTCTGTTACCCCTCCTCCTGTGAGTACCTCTACCAAGCCTACTCACAGGCGTATCTGTTGCTTCCACCCACAGATAATCATTCATCTATGCATTGTCGCAAGCTGTGACAATATATTGATACTTTGTGTCCTTCGACCCCTCAATCCTCAGACAAGGCCATACCTCCCCAAAAGGTACTACTTGAATATATTCCTAAGTATGGAGAGGTGTGTTGAATTTCGCACCAATGTGGCACCCATCACACTGATTGTAGCCACATCCTTTAGCAACACCTTAAAGATCACCTTATAGTTATTCCTGGACCTTTTATCGTTCCTCCCACAACAATGGGAGCAGAAACAGGCTCAGCTATAACGAGAGCAAGAATGGGCTCAACTATAGCAGTAGGAATGGGCTCCAATGTGGGCTCTACTGAGGGAGGGGTGGGGTCTACAAAAGGCCGAAGGAGGGTCACACACATCTTAGGGATAAGTAGGCTATACCGGTCAAGGTACCTAGCAAAGCGATAAGGCCTAGTCATAGCAAGATCCGTGAGCCTACTGCTACGAGGTTCTTTAGAAACTGGAGGTGTCTGCACCATCTCTACCCTGCGATAAAGAGGAAAAATGCTAAAATTAGGAACTATATACGATGGAATATGGGAAGAAGCACTAAAATACTAAAGCAAAGAGGAATGATAACGGATAATCTCAGTATCACGAGCATGAACAAGACCACCTAGGAATGGATCGTCTAAGGTATAACCATCATCGTAGTTAGGTCTGTGAAGATCAATGACGCAGGTAGGGATGACATTGTCATCCGATGAGGTGTGATGAATGGAATGCCGAGTCTTAGTCAAGACAATGGGGATATCATTACAAGGTGGTTTGTGAGAACGAGGCTGCAAAGAAGCAGGAGGCTGAGAGATGAGATGAAGTGAGAGATCGAAAGTTTTAATCTTTAAGTTGATCTCATCAGGTTCATCTTCATCGGAATCTCAGAGGTTAGGGGGGATATTCCCAATGAGTTCGGGATGACCATTGTAACCTCGAGTTGAATTGATGGGAAAGTTAAATCATTGAGACTCATGGAATGGAACACTGGGCAAAGGTTCAATAGTAGGAATCTTGAAGACACCACAGTCTTGGAATTGTTCGAAATTCCAAGGGTTAGTGTCACATTGAATCCTGTAGACGGCTCTATTGTGAGGGAATTTAACACATTGGTAGGCGGAAGAAGCAACTACTCTTATATGGTGAGTCCACGACCTACCAAGCAAGATATTATAAGAGGGGAAAGTTAAATATCATCACCTTCACACAAACGGTGATAGGTGGGGTAGTAGTGGGAAGCCACACACAACCCAAAGGAGGCATTAGTCTTCGATCATATCCTTGACATGTGCTGCGTGTGGATTTGAGATTGCATTTAGAATATCCAAGGCTTTTGATAAAATCGAGAGAGGCAACACAAGTGCCGGAACCCTTGTCAATCAAGGCACACTTGACTTGGATGTCACCAATTTGGACACTAATGAATAGAGGAGGATCATCCGCACGAAGCAGAATCTCATTGGGAATCATAGAAGTGATGGAAAAGTTTAAGGAAAGAGACGTATCCATTGTTTCTTCAACATTGATGGACATCTCTTCACATTGTTGTAATATGCTATCTTCAGATCTAGATAAGGTTGCTTTGTGTCCTACTAGGGGAGGACGAGAGATGTTCATTTCAAACAAGAGTTGCATGAGATGGCTTCTATGACACGGAGAGGTCCTCATAAGCTCAAGAATTGGAAGTTGGGATGGGAGATTAGTGAGTTCCATGATGGGATCCCACTCATCATAACCTATAAGAAGGTTGTTAGAAATAGGTGCATAGTGTTGAATGAGGTCCTCGGAAGGAGTCAAATGCATTGGAATTTGTGTTGATAAGAAGGAGAAGGTTTAGAACAAGGTTGTAAATTATGTTGAGAAGATGAAGCAGTTGGTTCAGGTTGGTTTTGAGAATCGGTAGAAGTGTTAATAGAAGCTTGATTATCATTAGTGTTAGGTAAAGAAGATGGAAGGATGGTAGAAATAGAATGGGAAGTGTTATCCAAGGGAGGAGTGGGAATTGGATCATCAAAGGGTATAAGGTCATCTTGCCCCAACTCATTTAAGTGAGTTGGAGAAGAATCCTGGATAACACAAAATGTGCAAGACAATGGAGGGGTGTAGATAGGTTGAGGATCAATGAAAGCAACCACCCTTCGCATATTAGTCATATTAACGATATTTTCTTCAGGATTTGGGTCAATAAGATTGTCGACATTGTTGGTGGAAGGGGTGGGGTTGTCTTGGGTATCTTGATTAGGTTGGTGATTAGGCAGAGGGTCTTTATAGATAGCCAAATGAGCATTAGCTTGATGCAAAGCTTGAGATTTAGTATGTGTTTCATGAGCTTTAAAAGCAATGTCATAGGCTTGTTGATGCTTTCGAATGATGGAGTCATGATCAAAACTAGGACCAAGAAGAAAATCCATAGCTAAATTACGAAGCTACCTACTTGTCTCATGAGAATGACCCCAACTAGCGTGAAACCAATAAAATTTGTTAGGATCATACTAGCATTTCATAGGACAAGTGGGATCAAGTTCTCATGGAAGAGGCCTGGGTAGACGTTTGAGTAATTCAGCTAAGGATAAAGGTTTGTGAACATTGATAGTATTAGGTGGAGAGAAATGAGGATTGGTGAATTGTTGACAAGGGGGATTTTTTTTGAAGATTGGTTAGGAACAACAGCTTGAATAGTGTGAATGGTATCATAAGAGTCCGTGAGACCATCATTGGTAGCATTATGATTTTTGTTCTTAAGTAAGATGCAAGGACCCGCATAAGGTTGGGGTGGTTTGAATTGACGCATAAGGAAATCTTGATGCTTTGCTTGGTCAATAGCCTCCTCCAAAGTACGTGGAGAGAGAGTGCAGACCCGATATTGCAACTTGGGAAAAAGACCATTAGTAAAGAGATGGAAAAGGTTATAATCGGCCATGTTATGTTCACATTGTTGGACAAAGTTTTCCACCTTTTAACAAAAACTTGGGCAGTTTCGTTTTCAAGTTGCTTACAATTTATAAAATGGGCCAAAGTGTTCTCGAGAAGATCACTAGTTTGGAACTCTTGGACTAAAGCATTCACCAAATCTTTCAAACTAGTAATAGAATGAGTTTTATGTTGGTTGTACCAATCTAAAGCATCACCCGTAAGAGTTTTTGCTAATAGCTTGGTAGCGGCAAAGGTGTTTAATTTGACCCAATCCTCATAAAGATTTCCAAATGTTTTTAAATGAAGAGTAGTATCAGTTGATCCATTGTTAGAAATGGTAGGGGTGACACCTCCTATATCAATATTAGCAATTTGAGTTGTAAGAGGCTTATTTTGAAGATGTTTAATTGTCTTGTTGACAAGAGGAGGTTGAGGGATGAGATTGACATGGGAATCTCAAAGAGGAAGAGGGGGACCATTTTGATTATGCATGCCCCAAGGCATTGGTTGAGTGTGGGTTTGAAGGTGAAGAAGGTGATTTTGCATTCTCGTCATTTGATTTGTATTATGAGCTTGAAAAGTTTTCATTTGATTAAGTGTTTTTATTAAGAGTTGGCTGGTTTGATTGGCATTATTAGCATTATTTGAAGCATTAGAGTTGGTATTAGTGGCTTGGGTACCACTATTGGTATTGGTAGGAGCTTGAGAGGAACTATTAGAATGTGAGGTACTAGTGGGAAAATTTGCTTGTGTGGCAAAAGATGGACTAGTGAAGGGATGAGAAGAGGAAGTACTAGAAGCATGATTACCTTGGGTAGCAAACGATGCACTATTGGAATGATTAAGGAGAGTGGGTCTTAAGAGGGGCCCACTAGATGTAGAACCTGCCATGTTAGTGGATATACTAGGCATGGAGGTAGAAGAAGTTAAAGAAGAAGAGGTCATGGTATGAGAAGGGGTCATGATAGAGGGAGAGGTTGAGAATTGAAGAAGGTAGTACCCCCAAATCTATTTGAGAATGTGGGAGAAGGTGAATGAAGATCTTCAACTCGACCACTAATCACGAGATGGTAAATGGTAAAAGGATCTTTTCCTCGATGTTGAAGAAATTCAGAGATAAAGAAGAGCATTTCAGGGGTATACTCTAATTCGGGTTGATCTTCAAGTGAGAAGAGAGGATTACGCTGCAAAGAGGAATTAGGAGGGGTCCCATAGTTTGTTGTGCGAGTGGCTCTATGGACATTACTCTCATCTAGGAGAGGAGCCCTACTCTGCTTATGGGAGACCCTGAGGGTTGTTAAGACTCATCATGTCCGTTGAATGCAACTCAGTGTTGTCTTCAAACAGGGAGTTCATGATGAAGGATAAGGACTAAACAAGGCAAGAGATATCAAAAAGCAAGGAAATAGGAAGTGATAGAAAATTCTACAGAGTCGACTGAGTCGACCTAGTACATAAAATAGGGCATGGAAACTATATAGAGTTGATAGGGTTGACCTAGTACAAAAAATAGGGGATGAAAAGTGTATAGAGTTGACAGGGTCAACCTATTATAGACAACAGAAGCTGAAAAAGTGTACATAGTTGACAGGGTTGCCGTGTTGTCAACTTGGAGTTGCACCCTGATCGAAGACGTGCTGAAAAGGCTAATCCTCGCTCCAGTTGAAACAATGGGATCTTCTCACGAGGGTGGGTGCCTCAATGGCGAGGAGAACTTCTAGAGGAGGCTGGTTCCTGTAAGATGTATCTATGAGGATCTCAACTTCTACACTACAAACTGCTTGGGGAAAAGGGAAGAAAGAACTTGAAAGGAAATCCTAGCTAAAATGGTGATACACATAATTCGTAGACAAGGAAGAGGTAGAACTTCAACTCCAATTGATCAATACACATAAGTATTTCATGAAAAGGTTTAAACTAATGATCTAAGCTTGAGGGAAATGGAAGAATAATCCTGATGAAAGGCACTAAACAGCCATTAATATCCACTATAAACTCAGCAAAAGACAATCAAACAGAGAACGTGACCTGCATAAATGACCAGCTAGTAACTAGGTATGAATTTAGATTTGTCAAGGAAGAAAGAAAATCTATCACTTAAGCAAATCTATAACAAAAGTACACTATACCAGCTGCTGGGAATTGAAAAAACACAGTCCTCTTATTGATTTTGAAAAAGATTATAGCACAATCTTTGGAAGAAGTTTTCTTGCCAAAAGAGGGATCCTTTAATCTAACCCTGAAAGCCAACTTATAGAAAAATACAGTAGCCAAGAGATGGCATTGAAAATAGGAGAGGAAGTTAACTCTTCATTAGCCCAAGTCCAAATTGCGTTGCATGAGCCTTCTAAATTTGTCTTTTCTATGTCTTTTGTCTTGCATGAAGACTCCTTGACGTTGAAATGGATGGTGGCTATTTTTGGGATGTTAAACTCTTATCATGCAAAAATGCTACGCCCACCTTCAAATATGGACTTCTTCTTGAGCTGTTTGATCGTTTGAAAGCATGAGATAAACAAGAGCATGCATGAAATCCACGCCATGCTAAAATTAGAACTCGAATTGAAACATTGGAAGTTGAGTTGGAACGTTTGAAAGCACGAGTTGACCTCAGAGATATACTTGACTTCAACAACCAGTGAACTGAAGCTTTGACCAGTCAACCAAAAATAGCCTTTGCTTGCATGTATTTTCTCCTTTTTTGGTCTGCTTGTTCATGTCTATTTTTTTTGTGGACTTCTGTTTTTGGATAATCTTATCTATATTTAGTCTTGGGATTATCTTGTTTTAACTTCTCGCGGATCATCTATTTTCAGTCCCTTTTCGTTGACTTTACCTTTGTCTTTTTCTTTCCTCAGACTTGTTCTACGGATTTTATGTTTGCCAATTTTTCTTGTCTTGGATTTTCTTTCTTTCGCTTTTAGCTTAAAAATGGCTGAGTCCTTCAATTTTCTGCGGACTTTGTGTAATTGGAAAAATGTCTAAGGCTTCTCCTTGATCTTTGATTTCCTTGGACTTCTCTTTCCTGCTGATTTTTTGCTGCTGACTCATCTTAGAATTTCCTTCGGACTTTATGCTGTCATCTCCTTGGCTTTGGTTTTTCTTGGCCTTAGGATTTCTGGGTGTGGACTTTCTGTTCACTGGTCTATCCGTTTATCATTTCCTTCAGAATTCTAGCTATGGGCTTTACCTTTGATTATTGCGGGCTTTTAACTTTCCAATTTTCCCGAATTTGTTCCTTCGGACATTTTTTTGTAGATTTGTTTAATTCTTGCCCTTCTCGTTGACTTTACCTTGGTTTGTTTTCCTTTGGGTTTTATGTCATCTCTGTCCTCTTTTTTGCGGACTTTATGTTTTCAAATTTCTCGAAGGAATCCTTCAGACAAAAAGTTCGAAGAAATTCCTTCGGACTTTTTGTCCAAAGGATATCTTCTTTATTTCCTCGTATTTTTTGGCTTTGACTGCCTACGGGCTTTGTTTGGTCCATTTCCCTTTGGAATTTCGTTGATCCTTGGTTTATTCTTTCCTTTGGACTTTTATCTTAAGGTACTCGGGCTTTTTGGAGGGCACCTGGGTTTTTTGGAAACGTTCCTTCCCAAGGATATCTTTCCTTCTTTCTTTGCCTTGTTTATATTTTATTCCCTCGGGCTTTTTGTGTTCAACTTCCTGCGGACATTGTCCCTTGGCCGAAAAAACAACCCTTTGGAAATCCTATCATGGTCTTTTCCCGAAGGACAGGGGCCCTTTGGGTTTTTTGCAAACGTCCCTTCCGATCCTGAAATGAGCCTTCTCGAAGGGTACCTACCCTTCGAGTTTTTTGTCAATGATCCTTCTGAAGGGTACCTGCCCTTCGGGTTTTTTTAAACAGTCCCTTGGACTTTTCAAACAACCCCTTCCTGTCGTGTAACCCTTAAGAAAATGGCACCTAGGTTTTTTGGACCACACCCGGGTTTTTGGAGGGCCCCTGGGCTTTTTGGAAATGTCCTTTCCGAAGGGTACATTGCCCTTCGGATTTTTTAATTTGTACTTTGAACTTTTCCGAAGGAATTCCTTCGGGCTTTTTGTCTGAGTCTATTTGTTTGTTCTTCAATGTCTGCAACTTCGGATTCTTCACTGGCACCTACTTCGGATTCTTCACTGCTTGTTACTTATAAAAAGAGATAAGTCATTCACCCTGAGAAACCTGAAATGCACTATCTTGAGTAATTTGGGTTTCTAAACCCAAATTACTTCTACTGATAAAACTTTCATAAGCAAAGCACTTCTCAAAACTTGATTTGCACTGTCAAGAGTAATTTGTGTTTTCCAACCCAGATTACTTATGCCGATAAAACTTTCATAAGCAAAGCACTTTGCAAAATCCAATTTGCACTGTCAAGAGTAATTCGGGTTTTCCAACCCGAATTACTTCTGCTGAGGGGTTTCAACTGCTGATTACTTAGAAAGTGAAATAAGTTGTCTCTTGTAAAACTTGAAGACTTCTCCTTCCAAAAACCCGAAGTCTTCTACTATGTAAAACCCGAAGTCTTCTACTATGTAAAACGTGAAGTCTTGCTTGAATGCCCACCCTCTCACACTTAGGCAAAATTTTGGTATGTAGGCCAAGAAATGGCCAACATTTCTGGCGACTCGCAGGGAAGCATACCTGCTATGCTTGAGAACTCAGACCATATAGATGCTATTTGAACTCTCAAAACAATGATAACCCTGATTTTTGACTGAAAATCTCCTTTGATAATGGCTGAAGTAACCTTTCTCCTTCAAAATAAGAAGGGAAACACACAAAAGCAGGAAAACTAACTAAGAAACAAATGTGTAAACAAGCACTTATTGGAACAAAATTGAAAGAAACTACTGTGTTTGAACAACACTTGGAGGAAAGCAAAACAAATTAACTATGTACATGGAGCTTTGTTCTTCAATAGCAAGGTTATACCACAGTCATTCAACAAGACAAAGTCCTTCATAATCATATTTTGAAATTGATCATTGAAAGATTAAAGTCGTGGGATATATACATTTATGGGTTAACAAACAACCTAATTCAAGGTGCTTCCAAGTAGGGAATGGCATTTACTAAATACATAAATACTAGCATGGTGTTGTAGGAATATTTAGATAAGTCGCTTTAGAAATGAAGAGACTATACTTTGGACAAGACGAATAAGTATTGATAAAATAAGAAGAATGTATGTGATGGAGCCCTAGGCGATACTTAATAATGAATTGAATTGATTCAGTTGGCAATGACATTGGATGTTTATATATACACATCCAATACACTGGATTTGAAAATAAGGGGGGCGACATGACTCAAATAATACAAGGCACATAGCCTACTTACAAAAAGGACATGGGAGGATCAGAAAAATAGAAATCAAGAGAGAACCATTAGAAGGTCCAAGTCAAGATTACACAAGTTCCAACATTCGCCATATGCGTGACTAGGGAGCTGAATTGTAGAGACTAATGTTACTCGTCCTTGGAAGGACTCTAAAATCCGATTAATGCATGAAGTTGAAAAAGGCATCCTTAGAAAGTGCCTTGGTGAAGATATCTGTTAGATACAACTATAAAGACACATGCTAGAAGTCAACCTTGCCCTCATTGTGAATAATAGATGGATTCTTTTGAGAAAGCCAAGTAGAAAGAGAAGGGTGTGAAGCCACATAGGTTGATAGGTGCTTTCCTTTTTGCTATAATGCTCAGTGTCAGCTATGGAGGGAAACGCCAAAATTTGATTCTTTGTCTTCCTAATAAATGGCCCAAAACCAAGAGAGAAATTGAAGATACCTGAAGAATCTTGGGCAATCTTAATCCTCAAGAAATAGTGAAGGAGGCCCATGTCAGATGTGTCAAAGGATGCATGAATCTTATTATTCATAACCTGAATTAGAGATGACATATGCCTTATAATGAGCATCTCTTCCACATAAAGAACAATGATCAAGATGTGATTCTCTTGATGACGAATATAGAGATGATAATCTCCCTCACATTGAAAAAAGCCTTATGAGATGAAGAAGAAGCTGATTTTTTCATATCACGTTCAAGGGGCTTGTTTAAGCTTGTAAAGAGATTTCTTAAGACGACAAACAAGAGGAGTATCATATTGTTGCTGAAAACCTGGCACTCTTCCATGTAAATCTCTTCCTAGAAATCTCCTTGTAGAAAAATACTCTTAACATCCATCTGGGGAACCTCTTATTTGAAGGAGGTAACGAGAGAAAACATTGTATGGACAATGTCAATGTGAGCCACGGGGGCAAAAGTGTCATTGTAATCCACTCCTATTTGAAAAAAAACCTTGAGCAACAAGGCATGCCTTATGCTTGTCGATGGAGCCATTTGCACTAAATTTGGTCTCAATTTTACGATGATTCCAGTGTTATGGGCCAATTATTGACAAGAAATGAAGATCACAAAAGCTTCGATTACCATTTTCCCCTTTGACCAGATGATTTCAAAATGAGGTCGACCTCAAATCCGAAAATTCAAAGAACAAACCCACCTTAAATTTTTGCAAGCTTTCCAAAAATATACAGAAATAAGGATAATTCTGAAATTAGAACTTGTAGAGTGTTTTTATAAAGAACCCTAAAATAGAAATAATTTGGTCAGAAGCAATCACAAAATCTTGTATAAATGGATTGTAGCTTCCTTGCATGAAACTCCAACTTCTTTGAAAATATCTTAGAAAAATTTGCAAAGGTTTGCAAGATATGTGGGATTATTTGAAATTAGGGTTTCCACCAAAAAATGGTCAAAAGAAGATGAATCCTCAAAACAAATGAATGATGATGTTTGGAAAGAAATATTCACGTGCTCTAATACTATGTAGGAATATTTAGATAGGTCGCCTTAGGAACAAAAAGACTAATCCATAGACAAGACAACATTGCCAAAATAACACATGTAATGGACCCTCTAAGTGACATAAAGAAGCCTATAGGCGATATACTCTATAATGAATTAATTTGATTGAATTGGAAATGAGATTGGATGTGTATATATATGAATCCAATACATTGGATTCGCAAATAAGGGGGTGGAAATGCCTTAACAAATACAGTATAAGTTGGAAATAAGGTGGCCGACCTAAGCCAATTAACACAAAGCACTAAGCCTATTTAAAAATAGAACTCAAGAGGACTGGAAAATATAAATCAAGAGAGAGCAGTTAGAAGGTCCAAGTAAAGATTACACACAAGTTCCAACAGGTATGAGAGGTTTCTTACAATTTTCAGCCAATTCAGGCTACTTGAGTTCAATTTTTGAGATGGAATATGTTAGAATGAGATGATATCAATGCCACCATCTATATTATGTCTTCTAGGGGCTACATGAGAAAAGATTTCTTGAAAGGTTTGAAATTATTGTCCAATAGAGTTTGATGGAGGGTCAAGCTAGCCCCTGCAAACTTCTAATTTTGAAGCTTCCCTCGTTAGGTGTTCTATGATGCAAATTTGGTAAAAGAATAGACGAAAGCTAGAAGTCTTGAACAACTAGACATGGAAGAATTCCTCCAATTTGCAGATCAAATTATATCAAAGAATTAGTTGTTCAAGCATTGTTGATTAGAGAGACAAGTTTCGTGCAAAGAAATATATATTTTATTTATTGCAAATGAACACTAGTGTACCTTTTCCTTGGCTAATGTTTAGTCTTGTACCAAGCTTTAATACTATTGAGTGTATTAAATATTTAGTGGGTGTCAAAGGCACAACTAATTTAGGGTGAGAAATATTTCTCCGTGGGCATTACAATATTAATGAGTTCAAGGCCAAATAAAATTGTAAGGGAGCAAATATTTTTCGTATGGGCCCATTAAATGGTTTGAACTATTTAAGTCCCAAACATTAGAGCATGAAAAAATAGGGGAGAAGTTATTTTTCTTAGTGTTATTCCCCTAGTTGTCATGTCAAGGGTTTTAATATGATAAAAGGTACTTGTGTCCCACATGTATTTACCACTTTTGAAGTGGTTGTTAAAAAAAGGAAAAAGTGGCACATGTAAGAGGGGCTAGATCTCACATAAAACGACATAATGGGAGTTATTTTCCTAGAAGCACCAAATGGAAAATATAAAGGTAAAGCATTACCTAGATAAACATTTATTCGACAAGGGAGTGGCATTATGATTTTAGAAAAAGCAAACGAGTATTTTTAAATTGAGTTGCGAGGATAAATTAAAAGCATATTTGTGGGACGTGCATGGCTAAATATGGGAGGCCAATTCCAAGCCAAGGTTGAGGCATGTAAAACTTCAGTGCCTCATTATGCAAATATGGACTTAACAGCTCCACTCCAACATGGAAAGGAAGTTACAAAGGTGGAATAAGCCTTAAATGCAAAGAAAAAGGAGAAATGATATTTACTTTTGGCCGTCTAATGTTTTTAATGCTATGTTGTAACATTTGTTTTCTCCATGAGGTTTGTTACTTATTTCTCACTCCATTCCTGCCATGTTCTTTGTCCTCAAGTTTCCATGGAGAAGGTAAAAGAGGAAACCCAACTCTCCACAGCTATGCTAATGCTTAGATTTGTTGTCTAGGTTTGACATAGTCACTTAGGCAGTAGTTATAGGTAGATGATATAGGATGGGTAAGAGGGGGACAAATTAATGGAAGCATTTTCCTGCAGCCTAGACTCAACAATTGATCGACACACACTTATACATGACACATTCAGACTTGAAACTAACACTCACACTTAATTCATTCAAATGACAATGTTATATAAATTGACACAAATGTGAAGATGGAGCCCTGTATAGTCCCTAAATGGACTTGATACACTATTTTGTTCTTCTATGAACATTCACACATACTCTCCCTAGTAAACTTCTGACAAGTTCCTCTCTCACACTTACTCTTTCCACTTAAGCTACTCCCAGTTGATTGATTCAGAGCTTTCTTGACTAATTATGATTTCTAGAGTGCCTCTTCGAACTCCCAAGCATCTTGAAAATGCTTAGTATCAATGAACTCATAATTCAAGACCGTTACTTTATTTTTGAAACTAATGCGGGCAAAACCATTGCTTAATAGAAAGCAACGGTTACGTAACTGCCTCAATGGTTGGAAACCACCCATTGATTCAGACCAGCAATTATGAAACTTCTCTAGAATTTCAAAACTGCTGCATAAGATTGCAAAACGTTTGCTTAATGTAGACCGGTAGTTACAAAATGTAATGTCCTTTTTTTAGCTCTCTCCAGTTTTTTGATGGTTTAGCCTATTCGCTGTCCCTCGTAGGCTAATGTAGATGGTTAGAGGGTCCTGTTCGGTAGTTATCTGAGTATTTTTTTTTCCAGAGCTCAGTTTGGTTCAAGATTGGCATTCGTTGGATGATTCAGGTCTCAGTTTCACACACTTATTATTTATAGTAAGTCAGTAGGTCATGAGAGTCCAGTATTTCTATTTTTAGTAAGGCCCTTAGACATGTAGTGGTTTCAATGTTGATCCTAGTTTTCAGTTGGCTTGGCGAAATAAGGATTAATGTGTATGTTATATCATTTAATTATTATTAAAGATGACTTTAATAATAATTAATCATTAAAGGTATATCATAAAGTTATATTATAATTTTATATCTAAAGGGGGCCATTTAATGATTTAAAGTACATTAAATGATTAATTAATTTGGGCACCCACTTCAAGGAAATATTTGATAAAGTTTAATGCACATTTAATGTCATTTTAAATGTTTAAAAAAGGAGGCTTCTAGAGGATCGACCTCTTCATGAGAAATTATAAAAAGGAATCAACCAAAGCTATTAGGGGGGAATTCGATCATATTACTCTTATGTCTTTGGTGATTTTACTGTGGAGAGGAAGAAACCTAGGGCTTCTACAATTTCTACAATTCCTAATGATTGAAAACGAAATCTCTCATTGATTGTGCATACCTAAGGTTGTGAAAGATCTTCCGAATGATTGTTTCTGAGATTGGCTTCATCCAGGAGTCAATATTGAGCTTATTTGTGAAGTTGTTTGAAAGGGTTTTGAAGACATTTTTCAGCTTGTGCATTCATCAATTTCCAGTCTTGGATCGATTTTGGAAAAAGGAAATATTCGGATTTTATTTGGCAAAAAATGTGGCATCTTGGCATGAGCAGATCGCAACTTACTCATTGAACGAAGAAATCATATCAGACTTCGTGGCACCTTGGAAGGAGATCGCATCATCTAGGAAGCATCGATTTGCATCATTGAATGCAGGCATAAATCGTGGGACTTCAATATGTGAAGCGCTGCCTTGTAAGGACAAAATCATGGCACATTACAACTACCTGGTGATTGGTTTAACAGTTTTTTCAGTCAGCATCAAATCGTGGCTTTGTATACTCGAGGCGCTGTACATTGAGGAATGGAATGTTCATCTCAGGTGACATGATCGTGGAGTCTTTTGCTGTCATCGACATTACTTACTAGGTTCCTTATTTGCATTTCACATTGCTTCATTACTTGTATGAGTCGCTACCAAACATTGGGCTGTAGATTGCATTCATTTCTTAGACGAAGCCACAAGTTGGCAAATCAGATTATAATTAGTTCATGACAGCAAATAAAGGAGTTTTGGGTTGCATACAATATGTTTGTAAAGATTTTTATTCGCTGTGAGTGAACATGTGCATATAGAGGTTGCATAGGAAGTGTTTGTTATAATGCCTCATGCTGAAGCTAATCATTTCAGTTCACAAGTTTGCTGGCAAATGTTTGTAGTAATATCAATTAAGCTGAAGGTGCATGTTTCATATCATGTCAATCATATACTTGCATTTGAAGGTTACAATTAGTTTCTACATTGCATTTCAGTCTTTTAGATTACTTCTTTTAAGTCATTTCAGTTTTTGCAAACATCCAAACAAACCAAAACACCAAAAAGAAACTACAACAGCAAGTACCAATTTCGCATGACAAGTGTTTGACGATATTCCTTGAAGTTCAAATTCAACAAATTTTCATCAGAAGTTTGGAATTTCAGTTTGGGGAGAACAGAGATCCTTATACAAAATTTCACTAATGGTTTCAAAACCGTTGCTTAAGCCTGCAAAACCACATCGGTAGTTTTGTCATTGTAAAATGCCCTGCAACTTTTGGAATCCATAACATTTTTAGATGAACTCGAAATCCAGTGATATTTTTTTGAAAGTGCATAACATTTCGAGAGGAACCAGATATACAATCACATCTAAATTTCGATGAAGAATACAACCTCTTTCACCTTGAAGCAAACATTGACTTTGTCTGGGCTAGCGATCCACAACCTTGTCACTCATCAACTTTCATTTGTCTCGTTGATCCTGGGTTGCCATTGGAGTCCAATGGAGTTCTTGATGTTGTGGAAGTGTTAAATTACCGATGTTTCCCATGTATCCCTGAAAATATGCCTCTACCACACCAAAACTACAACTACATTGAATAATTTAATAGAACTTATCCCCATAGTTTTCTGGTTGATGCAAGATTTCCTTTTGAACCCGTGTGCTCTTGCATCATACTACCTAGTTGAGTTGGTTTGTGAGTTTGGTTCTTACAAACATGGCTGGATGGTAGAACCATCCTTTTGACCTGAAGAATAAGGTCACGATGTGCCCTTCACCATGTGAGGTACCTCAAAATCTTTAAATTCAATTTATATCTCCTTTTCCAGTCACCTTTTGGATCATAGATTGTCTGTCAGCTGAGCTCTGATTATCCTTCTCTTTACCTCACCCATTGTTGGCGTGTAGTCTGTCCACCTTCACCAAATTCTATTCCCCCTCTTATTCTCTCCATTTCTCTTCAATTCTTAATTCACCAAGACTTCATTGTTTCTTCAAATTGCAAATGGGCTGTGTTGATTGTCTTCATCTTCCATTGCTACTATTAAAACAATCTCTATTTCTTACGCATTTGCTAATCTCATGGTCATATCAAACATTTCTCCATCTTTGATGTGATAACATCCTCTTGCCCGATTTCAATCTTCATATTCTCTTCAAACAACTCATTCACCTCACTTTGAATTGCCTTTGCTGCTTGTTGCTCAAATAAATGACTGTTTTGGGCTGAATTGCAAAGTTGCCCTTCCTGTTTCATCATTATGGTATCTTCTTCAAGAAAGGAACTATCCTCAATCTCATTCCACAATCAGACATTTGGCCTTCACATGCCCAATTCATCTCATCTAGCTCGATGGACTTCTCATTATATAATTCTAATGATGCTAGAACTAAATCTCCTATCTCCCTTGCCTCTCCATCCACAATCTTCACAAACTTAGCTGCATATTGACCTGCAAATACACATTCCTTTTCCTCTTTTGCTAGAGCTTCTTTTTGTGTGTTCAACAAAATCAAATGACTCCAGTGCTTCATGACTCCACTCTCTTCCTTCAAAGGAAGAAGTCTCCACATTGCTTCATTCTATTTAACTGAAACTACATTGCCCTTTCTGACATACCTAGCCTTATTTTCAAATTTCCATGGTCTTCCCAACATGATATGGCATGCATCACACAAAACATTACCCTGATATGAACCTATCTTCACATCAACTTTGCATTGTTCCCATACTGTAATTTAATGTCCATCCACAAACCAAGACACCCAATTGGTGTGGTGTACACTTCAAATTCAGCTTATCTATGACTTCCATGGATGCTAGGTTATTGGTACCTTCACTACAAGTTATAACATTACAACACTTGCTTGTTGTTTTACATTTGGTCATGAGAATATGCCTTCTTTGTCATGGTTCCTCTTTCTTCCTTGACATCTTCAAGCTCTTTTACAACAACATATTAACTGTTGACCTCTTGGTTGTAACCGAACCTTCAAAAGTCATCTGATCATCCTCTTCCCACTCATTCATTGCTGCTTGGTAACATGGCTGCCCTGCTGCCCCTTGGATTTCATCCTTATGATTTGTTTCAGCCCTTCTTTGAGGACACTCAAACTCCCTATGCCCATACACTCCACACTCAAAGCAATCTCCATGAAATGCCCAATTATTTCCTTAAGCTTCAACACATTCATGATTCCATGAGTTACCCAACTCCTCATCTTTCTCTTCATTTCGTCCATATGGAGAAGAGCTTTCCTCTCCTTTTATGTTTTTATCTTCCATCATGCTACTCCTAGCCTTCTCCGTTTTTATTTTCCTTTTATTTAGTTTTGTTCTAGCCTTCAAGGAAAACTGGTATGCATCCTTAACTGCATGCAATCTCTCCATGCTTAATGCATCTTGTATGCTCAACCTTTGTCCATTTATATAACTTGATATATTCTTTGGATCATCTTCTACATGACCTGCGTAGATTGCTAGCTTGTAAAACTCCATAGCGTGTATTTTTTCCTCAAATACTAACTTTTTGAACAAACTCAATTGATAATCAGAAGGTATAAACTTACCTTTCAACTTTGCAACCATTTTACCGTAACTCTTGATTTTGTCTTTGCCCTTTCCAATTGCACATGATCCCACCATAAGTATGCATGTTCCTTCAAATTTTTGCATTAAAATTTTACTCTTGGGGTCCTCCATTTGCCCATAGTCAAAATATTTTTCCAGCTCCATGATCCAATCAATTAGATCTTTAGGACACAAACTCCCTGAGTAGCTTAGGGTGTCCAACCTTGGCTGCCACTCGTCTTGGCATTGGCCTTCAAGAATCTACCCTTTGGTTCTTCATCCAACTCTTCAAGCTGAAATTCTATTGCTTATCCTTCATCTTCACTCATATTTGCAATAACGCCTCTCTGTTGTGCCCTCTCCATATCCTCCAATCTAGCTTGGATTCCTCTCAACACCTCTAGCGAGTATGCAACTATTGGTGCTCCTCCCCTTCCAAGGTTACTCCTCCATGTGCCATTTTGTACTCACAACTATTTTTCGCTTTCCCTCTATCCACTTTTTTCATAGTGGAGGACATTCAGTGGCAACACCTTCCATCCAACACTCTTTGCTGCAAGATGTTTGTAATGTCCCTTTTCCGTAAAAATTAAACAATCTAGATTTTAAAACAAACCCTTATATTGAAAACATATAATTCTGATTTTTATATTAAAACCCTTGTAGATGAAATTACAGAATTCTGAAAATTTCTCATTTTTACAACAGAACCTTAGATCTGAAAATATAAAACTTTGATTTTTTTGACAAACGGAAAATAGAGATTTTATTGGACTAATGACAGTGTTCAGTTATGACAAAATGCATAAATTAATTGACACATCTGAACATTAAAGTGGAGAATTTAACCCAGAAACAACTAATGGTGACATTAGCCGCCACAATGATGACATCAGCCCTAATATTGATGCCCTAGCATAGATTTGGAACTTTTATGCTGCCCTGATTATTTGATTTAGCTGATTTCTGATATAGATCAGATCTAAAATGTAAATGTAGTCCCTAGATGGAACAATGACACAAACCCTGAGGGTTTTTGTCCTCGAGTCTTTTCCATTGGATAGTTTTCGTCCTCTAATACTTCACAGAAGGGTTTTTGTCTGTTGAGGCTGAAAGTTGAAGTGGCATGCTCAAACCCACAAATAAGTTGGGAAGGTTGATTGATAAAATATACCCAACGCCCCTTTTATAATTTTACTTTCACCTTTTACCTAGGCAACACCCATAAAACAACGTCCCACTTCTATTTTGTTGTTGACTTGCTTTATTAAAAATATATAACCTTTTGAATAAAATAACATAAGTTGCTTTTTTATAACATAAAATTACTTTTTGCCAACTTAAATTATTAATTTTTTTTTTTTTGGCCAACATAAGTTGCCTTCGAGAAATGGAGAATACGCTAAGGGTCTTCTAACTTATTCAATTCGAAAAAAGGGACATGACAGCCCTTTCCAAAATTGCTTGCCTTCATGCAATTGCAAGCTCAATTGTTCAAGCTCTCTCCAAATGATCATCTCTGAAATACTTGGATCCCAATTCATCCTTGGGAGTTTGCAATCTCATGTTTCAAATATACTTTGCTTCATTAGGTTGTTTGATTGAGAGCTAGCATGAAATTGTTCCTCTTGCACTTCTAAAACATTCAGTTTTTGTTGCATGTTACCCATAATGGCCCCTTTTGATATTGCACTCTCACTACCTACATCAGGGGCCTTTTGTTTACAATTTTTGGTTGCTTTAGAGAATCTGAAACTGAACTGTAAATTAGCGCTTATGAAGTTAGAATGACTACCAAATTCATCTAATTGCACTTGGAATTTACCTCTAGTATTGGGTCTTAGTGGTTCTGTAGAGCTTGAGGTATTTATTTTTCTGTTATGGGCACAAATACTTGCTGCAAACTTACAGCCATATCAACTATCCCTTCTAGGCTTGAATTCCATTTTTCTTGAGAATTTGACAATCCCTGTATAATTTTCTCATAAGCAATCACACTTATGGGAACTCCTTTCTTTTGCGTTTCTTGGAAAATCTCCAAAGAATTCATGGGTTGCCTAGCCTTATCATAAACTTCCATGAGATATACAAAAGGATGAGAAGTTAGTTTATCTCTAGTGTCAAAGAGCTTTTTCCAATTTTCACATTCATTGGCAACTTTCTCATATGCATTACCACACTGTTTTTGATCATGTTTCAACTCAACTTTTTGGCATATTGAAGCTTTGAAATGTCACAATATATCATCCCAAGAACCATGTTGTAGAATGTAACGAATCGCTGAATTTGTGAAATCAACACCTACCACTACTAAAATACTCTTTTCAAATGCATGCTTATCCGTACAATCATTTTGAAAGTCAATTTGATATATTTCATAGATCGGAACATTTCTTTCATAATCTGAATTGACATCATTTAAAGCCTTAGTAAAATGTCTTTCATCCATTGATTTTAGCTTCTCACCTAAACCCATGATGTAGTAATCATTGCATACCTTGTGTCCACTCCAAATGCGGAATTCTGAATGCTGAATACTGAATTTGAATCATGATGCACAAAATGGTGAAGCCTTTTTGCATTATCCCAACCTTTGTCAATTCTCCTTTACACAACCAAGGGTGGCAAAGCTGCATGTAGCTTGGGCTGTAATCAAAATGTTTACCTTCCTTTGTTGCATTAGTAATTGTTGAGATATCCTCAACACCTTCATCCAAACAATGGGCTGCCCATGTTCTATGAAAAGCTTTCTCCAAGGTAAGGTTAAGTTGTTGAATCCCCTTGGCACACGGGATGGTGAAACTATCAGCTACAGTCACATTAAAGCCTTTGTCCTTTCTGTACCTCAAAAAGTCACCTGGGTCCCATATGCAGAAGCAATTTTGAGCTTGAATCAAAGAATCTATATGCCTTATGCTGTAAATTGTATCCTTCACTCTTATCGCTATTTGTAGAATGCTTTCCATGATGACAAGAATCTTGTAATATCATAGGATGAAGCAAAATATCTGAAATTTGACGATCTCTTTCATACCTTTTCCAGTATAAATTTAGACCTACATATGGATTCTTCTTCCAAGTGTGAACAATGTTGTAATGAAAGATCTCACAACGGGCTATGACGTTCCCATCAATGTGATTATCATCTTTTGGAGATTCTCCTCTGTGTATCTTGGAAAGGTGAACATGCCTGGAACTTGATTCCAAACGTGTGATGTGTTGATCTTCTGTTTCCTGCAATCCTGGGAGCAAATGTCTAAACCCCTATAATGTTCCTTTTAGGGTAGAATTAGAATCAAAGAGGTTTCCCAACAAACCCTAACAATAAATGCAATTTTTTTATTCTTTTTAAATCAAACCCTAAGCAAATGCAAATTTCATAATTCTGGAAGTGCCAATTAGGGCACAAAATTAATATTTTATTTACCAAATAATTACCAAAAAATCCAGAAATATTACAGCCAATAATAGTCCATTCAAATCTGATTTTTATCCCAATTTATTAATTTAATGTCTGGAAAAATATGATAAAAATACCATAAATGTTTTGATGCCTTCAAACTGAAGTTAGGCTTGAATTAGCTTTGAAAATGTCACTCCAAACCCCAAGAGAAGGTCTGCTGCCCTCCCTAGACAGTTTGCTGCCCTTTAGGGCTTCCAAATCAGCTTGCTAGCCTCCCAAACCTGTTCGATACTTTCCTTGATGCCCATTTTGCTGCATGAACCTGTAAATGGTGTTCGAAACACCTCAATGGATCACTAATGCCCTATGCAACCTCTAAAAATAAGGCTGCCCAGATAAAAGATAAGGGTTTTTGTCCTTCAGCTTTCCAATGAAGGTTTCCGTCTTCAATGGATGAAGTCAAGAAAATAGTGTTTAAACTTGTGATTGCAATTCATAAACATAACATGAGTCTCCAAAAGAAACTCCTCTTTCCCTTTTATATCCTTTCCCCAAAGGGGTGCGTTCCACTTGGAGGGAAAACTCAAATAATCAAAAAACAACTCCCTTATAAATTCATTTAAGGGCTAATCTTATCCATGACCCTTAAAAGCATAGTTACCATATTCATACGAATATGGTCCAAATATTGTTTGGACCGAACTTTATGGCAAAATCGAATTTATTCGATCAAATTCATATCTCATTTGAATATATATTTTTTATTATTGTTAAAAAAATAAATAAAAAGACATTTGCAATAGTAAAAAAACAAAAACAAAAAGTAAAAACATGCTTTGAACTAGCTTGTGGGTCCTACAGTGGTTGAAAGTGTCACAATCCACAAAATTTTGGAAAACCCTAAAATCTTATGATTTCGCTTTAGCATTTCTAACAGCGGTTTGAAAGTGAAGCAGTGGTGATGGCTCAGGGGATACGTGTTGAAAGTTATAGTCTTCGTTGTTCAAATCACGTTAAACGACTACGACTCAGGGGATACGTGTGCACTGTGAAGTTGTGAACCGCCAAACAGTGAACAACAAATGCCAAAATGGAAACACATTCCCACGATATGTGTGTAGAGCGGTAGAAGTTAAAACGCTGGTTAGTGGTCACATTCCCATTGCACTGTGCAGTGTTAGGGGAGCATCAGGTGAACCTGAGGTAAGTTTAACTGTTTCCTATTTTAGGCTTTTAGGTTTTTTTTTTTGCCTTTTAAAGTTTAAAACTTTGAAGTTTTAAAAATCTTTGAATTTATTTTAATATTATTTGATTTTTAAATTTATAATAATTTTAATTTGGTAATAGTAAATACTAGTAACTAAATATTATATAATTATGAGTATTATTAATAATTATAGTATTTAGTTTTTTTTCAATTAAAAATTATTTATTATTTAATAAGTTAGTTTAGATTTTATTTTTGTGTTAATTTTAAAAAACAAAATTAAAACCACGTTTATATTTGTAATTTTGTACATTTGTAATATCAATATGTATTATTTTATTTTTAACAAGTTATAAATTTATAATTAATTTGGATTAAATTTTGTATTATAAACTTATATTTTATAAAATATATTGATTTTATAATTAATAATTTAATAGTTATTTTATCGTATATAAAAATGATAGTATTTTGTAGGTTCAAAGCTTCTTCAGGGAGTCATTAAATTTCATATCAGAATAGTGTTAGACTATGCAAGGTTGAGCTGTGCCAGTGGGTATTGGGCAGGGGAGGAACAATTTTAAAATATATAAGATTGAGCAGTGGGCATTCGAACAGTGAGGTCAAGAATTCCTTCTTACCAATAGCGAAAAGAAAATTTTCAATCTATCTAAAAACTTCAACATGTCAAGCTACCCATTAGAGATGAATTACATTGTCTAGAGAGTTGCAGAGGCTTGCCATGCGAATATTCAGCCAATGTTCTAGTGCTTCTACATGTGAAAGAAATTGGAGTACACATGACTTAATACACAGTAACAAGAGGAATCGATTGGGGGCTCAAAAACTCTTTGATCTTGTGTTTGTTCATAGCAATTTACGATTGCTTACCAACTCTCTTGCAAATGAAGACAACAACTCTCACCTTTGCGAACCATGCTTTGAAGATGAAGAAAATATTGTTGTTGTTGATGAGCCTAGTAATGTAGGATTAGATGATGCTGCTAGTAATGACTTTAGTGTAGATGTAGGTTTGGATGTTGTGGATGTTTAAATTTCATTCCTATTTTTAGTTAATGCTGAAAACTTTAATGTTAAACAAATGATATTTCACAATTCTCACTGTTATATTTTATAAGTATGATGTTGAACAATGAATATTGAAGTTTAACACTATTGGATATTCTTATCATGTGTTATCAACTTATTTATGTTTCAGTGTTACAAATATGTATGATAAATTTATTTTTTATGATTTGTAAAAGTTTTGTAACTGAACTACCGAACTTATTGAACCGAACTTTTTTCAAAATTCCAAACTTCTGAACCTTTTTCCCCTTCCAAACTTTCCGAATGTTCTGAACATGGTAACTATGCTTAAAAATCCCCTTCTTAAGTCAAAAATAGAAAGGAGTTGCCAACATATTCACTTTTGGCAATTAAGGCATATTATTACTTTTATTTAAAGTATTTGAAAATACTTTTTATTTTAAATAATAATATTATTCCATTTTTACAAAATCGGACATTACAATCCTCCCCTCTCGAAATCGCTTGTTCTCAAGCATTGTTGTTTTTCATTACTTGGATCCCAAATACACCTTTGGGATTTGCAATCCCAAACACTTGCTTCATAGTTGTAGCCTTGTGCTCCAATGATTCCCTTCGTGCTATTGTGGGTTGTGGCCTTCTCTTCATGGCATAAAACAGCTTGCATGTACGCTGGCAACAGTCCATAACAGCCATAAACCCCCTTGCATCTCATCCCCATCAACATTAAGATGGTTAGGTTGATAGTCTTTAATAGCGAACATCTTATAGTAACATTAGCATGCAAGAAAATTATCCCAAAATACACAAATCCATAGTTGTTCAAGACTGAAAACAGCAAGACATGATGTAGACCCGTGATGTAGAAATCATTGCATACTTCGTGACTCTTCAAAAATCTGAATTTTGAATTTTGAATGTTTGTCCTGCCTAAGTTCAAATCTAAATTTGGAATTTCTTCACAAGTGTGTGCAATGTTGAATTCAAGTTGTATTCTCCACTATTCCTGGACCTACACATGGAACAGATGCATTAAGAAAAATAAGAGTGTTTAACATTACACTTTCAATCACTTCATCATGCCTTATAGACATGATGTCAAAACCCCTTCTATGGTTTGCATTTTCCTTACACTTTCCGTTTCTAAAATGGAATCCCAAGGGTTCATTATGTTGTCCCAAGCATGGTTGTAGCATGACATTTTTTTCTTCAAAATCAATCTTGTAGCAGCTGGAAACTCACTTGTGTCAGCGACAAATACCCCCATAATGGCAAGGGGTGGGAAATGTATATCCCATGTGACAAGACTTACCATTATGGTGGTAACATTTGGGTGGAACCAGCTGGAAAGGTGAATAACAACAGTACAAAAATTGTAAACAGCTCTCATGATGACTTTTGGGTCAAGGTGTTTGTTATCCATAACCATTTTTGTGATCTTCCATGATGTACCTCTTGACAAACAGCATGGAATAAAATGTATGTGGCCTGTATGATGGCTGTAAGACTCATAAATTACTTGAAATCCTCCCCAAACAACAATGTTTCAGTTGGAAAAATCTGTACTTGAGGATCCCATATGGTGAACCCTACCACACACAACATTAAGCAAAGAGTTCCTTATATCATGGCTGTTACACTGTGTTTCACTGTTTGCATTTTGATTTGCAAAGGCTGGAAATGATCTTGTAACAATTGTACATGCCCGAGTATTGACCAAAGGTTGGCAAGTAATTGGAAGCTCTTTTATCAGTGTCATGGCAGCTGGTAAAGGAAAAGTACAGCAACTGTCATATCGAAAATCTTTCACAATTTTACTTAACTCGTTAGAAGCAATTGCATCCTTGGCTTGATCAATCATGATAGACAATTTCCAATCTCTATGAAGGGTAGAAACATAACAATATGTAGTCATTTTAAAAAAGATATCAGCACCTACATTTCTTTCCCTTTAATAATATAATCGCAATTTTGGATTGCCCTTACCCCATTTGTGGCTCATTATGTAGATCCAAGGGAGACTTCAATTCCTTGTAATCTATCCCTTTATAAGCTTTTTGCATTGCATCCTCATGCATGCCTTGAGCACTAATGACTTGGCCCCAGTGTGTGACATCAAACTCCCTTGTAGAAATTTTGGCACGTCTATCAATTTTGGGCTGAGTATCATCATGATATGACTGCTGTTTTGAAACTTCAGATCTGAAAATTATCAAATGATGAGCTGTCCAAGGGACTTGACCTCCTCTAAAATATCTTCCCATCCTCTTTAATGTGACCACATGAAGAGCTCCATTGGCTGTGTCTCGAAGTACAACTTTTCTGTCATCAAATTTGAATTCCATTTCCATGGTTTGATAGTTTTGAGTGAATTCACTTAGAAAATGCCACTAGTGTACACCAAGCACTAAACCTTCCTTTCCAATATCAACAACATCAAAATCCTCATTTACCTTGTACCTTCCCAAAGAAAGATTGAACCGCTGGATTCTTTTTATGCATAGGATGAACAAATTATCAGCAATACAAATATTGGAATTAGAAACTCTATCCTCACTAAATTCCAAAATTCACCCGGATCCGATGCTTTCTTTGCCAAAAAAGGAATTGTTGACATACCCTTGATACCTCCATCCTTGTGACCCAAAGTTTTCCTCTTAAATGCATGCTTATCAACTGAATTAACAACACTATGAGAGAAAAATGTTGCTGTCCTATCTAGCATACCATGGATCATGACCAGAGGGTAGTCATCTCCAATTGTTGACACATAAGCAATCATAGTTTGGACATCAAATCTGAAATCATCAACATTATTTTGAATTTGTTGGCCCCAATTTTGAGTTGTCCCTTTTACCTTATCTTCCTTTTTAGCACGTTGTTCATGATGACAAAAATATTGCACCAACATAGGAGGGAGCAACAAATCTTAAAAATGATCATCACCATCATTCCTCGGGCTGCAAACAAAAAACACTTACTCTTTTGGGTGAAGTGTGGTTTGTGGAGATACATCCAACCCTTCTATCTTTATGATTCCCAATATTTTTTTCAAACACGTCTCTCCGCAATGTTGTTTTGAAAATCCATCTCATATGGCAATGGCTCAATCATTGAAATACTTCGAAAATGGATAGGGTCTTCTTGGAAAAGATCCTCTTTCCATTTGATACTCTTCATCTTATCCTCATTGTTAGAATGATTCTCATGATGATCAAGATGTTGTATGGACATAATATGATGGTGATACAAAAAATCCTTGCTATGAAGATAATCAAATTGTTTACCCTTCTCTTTTAATTTTTTTTGGTGTTGTCTTGCGTGAATGGCTGTCAACTTTGCCTCATTCGCTCTTTTTCGCCAATCATCACACCTCCTTTTGGTCCTTATCACATCTTCTGTGCTTGCTTGCAAGGTGGCTGGTTTCCTTTCAATCCTAGGAACATTAAATTTTGCCTCACATATGTAATTTATGCCCTTCCTTTCCATTGAAATCATAGGGCAATCAGCCAATGGCATTTCCCTTTGCAAGATTTCTTCCTTGGCTTCCTCATTCCGTTGCTCCTTTGTAGGGTTTTGGAATTCAGAGTTTGACTTTTCTATTTTCTTTTCTTCTACCCAAATACTTTGTACATTTGAATCCATATATTTCCCTTTGGAGGGCTCTTCGTTTTCAATTTGCATGGCAGATTCCTCTAGGGGTAGCTTTATCTTTTGTGGTGATGAAGTATTCATCACTTTGTCTAGTCCTTTTTCTTCTTCTAAGGGAGGCTCTAGAGTTATAGGGCTTAACCCTACAGAGTTCATCCATGCCTTGGGACCCATTGCTGTTAGTTCTCTTGGAGATTCTTGCATAGCTTGCAACTTATCTTCTATGGCTTCCAGTGTTGTCTTCATTTTCTGTCACTGCCATTGATGATGAAGGGTTTGCATTGATTATAGAATGTTGAATAAGGCAACTATCAAAAACATGAATCTGCTACCTCATATAGATGATCCTTTCGATCAGATGCGAGGGGCAACGGTCTTTTCTAAGATTGATCTTATAGTAGGATATCATCATCTGAGGATAAGGATGAGGATATTCCAAAAACAACATATAGAACTCGTTATGGGCACTATGAGTTTACAGTGTTACCATTTGGGTTGACAAATGCTCCGATAGCATTCATGAATCTCTTGAACAATGTGTTCAGAGATTATTTAGATCATTTTGTTTTGGTCTTGCTTGATGACATTCTTATAGAATCTAAGAATGAAAATGAGCATCTTCAACATCTGGAACTGGGCCTGCAATGGTTGCAGAAGCACAAGTTGTATAGCAAGTTGTTCAAGTGTGCATTTTTCCAAGATAGAGTACATTATCTTTGTGAACAGTATTTCAGTAGACTCGGCAAAGATAAGACCCATTATGAAGTGGCCAACACTAAAGAATGTGCACAAGGTAATAAGTTTCATGGAATTAGCGGGCTATTATAGGAAGTTCATTCCAAAATTTCTAGAATAGCTAATCTAATTACTTCTCTGCAACGAAAGAACCAAAGTTTTATTTGGTCAGATAAGTGTGAAGTAACATTTTAGGAATTGAAAAAAGACTTACTTCAACACTAGTGCTGAGAGTCCTTGACCCCAATGGTCAATTTTCAATAATCATAGATGCGTTTGGGGATGGACTAGGAAGAGTCCTTATGTAGGATGGTGCAGTGGTAGCTTATGAATCGAGGACGTTGAAGCCTTATGAGGAGAACTATGCCGCTCATGATGTAGAATTGGGAACAATTGTGCATGCTTTGCAAGTTTGGAGGCATTATTTGTTGGGAAAACCATTTGAGCTCAAGACTGACAACTTGGAACTCAAGTACATCTTTACCCAATCGAATCTGAATGCTTGTAAGAGATGCTGGTTATAGTTCATTTCTGATTATGATTTCGACATCAACTATATCAAAGGCAAGGAAAACAGAGTAGTTGATGCCTTTTTTGTACGAGGCATATAGAAGCCATGGCTATTATCAGGGGTACTTTCAGGGATCGAGTGATCGAATTCTCGCCAGGAGATGAATTCTACAATCAAGTTAGAAAAACATTATCTGAGAATGCTCAGAATCCTAGGCATAAAAAATTCAAATTAAAGAATGATGGCTTTTTGTGATACAATGGAAAGATGTATGTGCCAGATCGAGAGAATCTGTGGAGCACAGTGCTAAAAGAACTGCACAATGCCCCATATGTAAGACATCTAGGAGTAACCAAACTCATGATAGAGCTTTAGACCACTTTATTTCTAGAAGGGAATCAAGAAAGATGTGGTCTTTGTGTCACGTTGTATGAAATGTCAGCAAGTGAAAGTTGAATATGTGCTTCCGGTTGGATTGTTATATCCGCATGATATATCGGAATGGAAGTGACAGGTGATCAATATGGACTTTGTCCAAAGGTTACCATTGTCACAGAACAAACATGATATAATCTTGGTTTTAGTTGATAAGCTAACCAAGGTTGGTCATTTTATACCAGACAATTTGATAGATGATGCACCTACACTTGCGAAGAGATTCGTAAAGAAAGTATCGGTTACATGGATTTTCAGAGAAGATTATTTTGGTTCGTGATCCAAAGATGACGTCTAGATTTTGGGTAACTCTGAATTCAGCTTTGGGTACACAATTAAACTTCAGCACTGTGTATCACTCAGAGACTGATGGTCAGACTGAACAAGTTAATCAGGGGTTGGAGGATCTTCTTCGTATGTATTACATGGATCGTCAATACAAGTAGAAAGATTATTTTCCATTGATTGAGTTTGCATACAATAACTCATACCAATTAGTTTTGAAGATGGCACCTTTTGAAGCATTGTATGGAAGAAGGTGCAGGACACCAATCAGTTGGGATAGGTTGGAAAACAGGGTAGTCTTTGGACTTGAGATGCTTTAAAAAATGGAAGATCAAGTTAGATTAATCAGGTAGAGATTGGTCGAGGTCAATGATAGGCAAAAGAGTTATGCTAATCTGAAGAGAACATATAGGTAGTTTTTTGTAGGTGATAAAATGTTATTGTAGGTTAAGCCACAGAAGAGCTCGATTAAATTCGGGAAGTCAACAAAACTTTTATCAAGATATGTGGGACCCTTCAAGGTGTTAGAAGTGGTCAATCTTGTAGCGTATAGGCTTGCAATGCCACCAATCCTAACTCTATTCCATAATGTCTTTCATGTTTCTTATTTTAAAAAGTATATAGCTAATCCTTCATATGTGTTGGATTGGAATCCTTTGCAGGTTTTGGATCCCGGGGTGGTCATAGTAGAACCAATCAGAGTAATTGACATTCACAAACTTCGTTTGCGTAATGGAGAGATGTCACAATGCAAGGTCTTGTGGGACTAATACTCTGAGGATAATGCTACTTGGGAGGACTCTATGTTGGAAATATTGTCATTGATGTCAAAGGTTTAGTATTATTGGTGATAAAGGCCCCATTGCATTTAATGTTGTTTATCTTGGCTAATATGAGTTAATATTTATTTAATATTAACGAATATATTTTTGGTTGCATATGAGACAAAATAAGGGCCCATGGAGAAGTCGAAGAGTCACGGGATAAAGACAAAAGAAGGATGGAACACATTTTCCCATGAAGAGTCATCTTGGGGAATACCAAGAGTCACCAAGTGAAGACAAAAGAGTAAAAGGCGAATTTCTCATGAAGGGACACTTTGAGGAATACGAAAAGTCACTAAAGATAAGGACAAAAGTGGGAAAGACGTTTTTGGTCATGAAAGGTCACCACATGACTTTTCAAATGCTTGGATATGAAGGGTAATCCAAGATTGGCGCCATTTTCCATGAGGAATGAAAGGTCACAAAGGGGGAAGGCCAAAGGTCATTTGGAAAGGTATAAATAAAGGCTTGAGTAGCCATTTGTAATATGGAAGTGAGAGGTTGATTTGATATTGAAATATCTAGCTTAGAAGAGCAATTGTGAGAGATGATTTGTATTTGTTATATCTAGCTTAGAAAAGCAAAAGTGAGAGAGAGGAAGATGTATTGATCTATCATTTGTTGAGATAGCAACATTGAGAAATAGGTGTGTGGTATACACAAAGGGGTTGGTGCTCCTGTGGGTTGGTGCTCACAAATTGTTGCTGAGTTGGTGCTTGTCAAAGGGGTTGGTGCTCATGTGAGTTGGTGCTCGGCAAAGGGGTTGGTGCTTCTATCAGTTGGTGCTCACGAATAGGTGCTGGGTTGGTGCTCGGCAAAAGGGTTTGAAGCTCCTGTGGGTTGGTGCTCACGAATTATAGTTGAGGTTTGTACTTGACAAAGGGGTATGGTGCTCCTGTGGGGTTGCTCTCACGAATATATTTGAGATTGATTCTCCGTGGTTTTTCCCACATTGGGTTTCCACGTTATATCTGGTGTCTCCCTCTATCTTGTGTGATGTTTATTGTTTGAGTTTTATTGTTGATTAAGTGGAATTTGGTTAAAGTAAAGATTTATGAGATATATAATATACTGATTCACCCCCCTTTCAATATATTCCATGCTTAACATCTGGTATCAGAGCAGGTTCCTTTTTGAAAAGTTTTACAGCTTGAAGATAGATCGGGAAAGCACAATGGCTGGGTCACAGGAAGGATTTTCTACAAATGAGGCACCTTTGTTTGATGGGACGAATTATGCTTTTTGGAGCATGAGAATGAAGGTTTATTTGATGGCCCTTGGATTCGACATATGGAAATCAGCGGTGGAGGAATATGAAGAGCCACAGACATCTACAATTACTCCAGTAGAAAAGAAGGCAAGTGAATGTAATGCTAAAGCTTTAAATGCTATTTTATGTGGGTTATGTGAATCTGAATTTGTTAAAGTTATGCAATGTAAATCTGCTCATGAAACTTGGGTAAAACTTGAGAATATTTACAAAGGTGATGGAAAAGTTCAACAAGCTAAGTTGCAGACTTTTAGAAGGCAGTTTGAAAGTTTGAAGATGGAAGAAGAAGAAGATATAGCAAGTTATCTCTTGCGAGTTGATCAGATAGTAAATCAGATTCAAGGTCTTGGAGAAACATTGGAAGAGTCAATGGTGATGCAAAAGGTTTTGAGATCTCTACCAATGAGATATGATGCAAAGGTTTTGGCAATCGAGGAGATGAATAATTTAGCCAAGCTGAAGATGGATGAGCTTCATGGTATTCTCATGGCATATGAGATGCGGACAGAACAAGATAAACCCTCAAAGAGAGAAGCGGCTTTCAAGACATCAAAGAAGGAAAAAGCTAAGATTCAAGAATCAAGTGATAGTTCCAGTGATGATGAAGATGACAACGAAGCACTTTTCATTCGCAGGCCAAAAAGAGGAACAGGTAAATATCAAGGAAAATTACCTTTTAAATGTTTTAATTGTGGAAAGATTGGACATTTTTCAGCTAGATGCCCAGATAAGGTTAAAGATGATGAAGAAGAAAAGTCTACATACAAAAAAAAATTCAAAGGAAAATCTAAGAAGGGATTCGAAAAGAAGAGCCTGTATTCTAAAGATCCTAGCTCAGGCGAAGATAGTGGAGTCAGCGATTCAGAAGAAGAAGAGATTTTATTCATGGCTATACATAAAGATGATCAAGAAGAAGAAGAGGAGGAAGCTGAAGTAGATATGGAAGGAGAACTCAATTGTGCCCTAGAAGAGTTAGAAGCTGTTCAGAAGAAGAATCGAAGGTTAAAGCGCCAGATCGAGAAAAATGAACAAGAGTCAACGGAAATGATTGAAGATCTACAAACACACTTTGAAGAAGCCAAGAAGAATGAAGATCTCACAGCACAGTTGGAAATAGCAAGAAAAGATTGTGAAATGTATGTTATTGAAATTGCCTATTTAAAAGAAGATATTAAGAAAGGAGTCAGTGATTCAAAATTTGAAGATAGCACTAACATGCTGAATAAGATATCAGAAAGTCAAAAAACATATTCAGATAAAACAGGGATCAGATTTGAAAAGAAAAAGAGCTATGCTGAAGCTCTGACACAAGAGGAAACAGAAAGGGGAGAAGTGAAAAATACAGAGGACATTCCAAACAGACAAGGCTGGAAGGAACAAAGCTACAAAAGGCAATCAGGTCAGAGATATACAGACATGTCTTATTTTTATGGCTATTGTTTTTATTGTAATGGATATGGTCACAAGAAATTAGAATGTAGAAAAAGAGCTAACAATTTCAGAAATAAGGAAAGTCAAGTAGAGTCAAGCAGAAGCACAACTCTTTTGCTCTTCTATCAAGCTTTGATGAAGAGACCATAGTATGCTACAAGTGCAACAACTACGGACACATAGCTCGGTATTGCAGAAGCGTGTTCGAGCCAGTCAAGAAGGATCAGAGGTTCAAAGCTCCATTCATCAAGAAGAAGAATCAGAGTGTCAAAGATCCATTTATTAGGAAGAAGGTTCAGACATGTACATGGCGGAAGAAACAACATGAAGATTCTATGATGGTGCAGACAGCTCTGCATGTGGGAGGTAAAGATCAGCCATGGTTAATTGATGGTGGATGTTCGAGGCATATGCCAAGAGATAAAAGTAAGTTCATTTCTCTAAAGAAGATTAATGGTGGTACAGTGAGGTTCGGAGATAAAACCACTGCCAGGATAGTCGAAAAAGGTACTTTGAGTTTGGATTATGGTAAAACTATGACAAATTGTTTTGTATGTAAAAGGTCTTAAGGATAATCTGTTGAGTGTTAGTCAAATTTGTGATCAAGGATACACATTAAGGTTTCATGCTGAAGGTTGTGAGATTAGAAGAAAAGATTCAAATGATTTGATTGCAGATGCTCAAAGGACAGGGAAAAATGTGTATGTATTGTCAGATATCTTTTCAAAGGCACGATCAAAGGATACATTCAAAGATCGATGAGAGGAGTTGGGAGTAATTTCTATTACTTCTTGCCATTGATGTTCAACATCAAGTGAGGGGGAGCTAAGTGTTAGCTCCAGGTAGGCCTTTTGCCTTGATGTCAAAGGAGAAGAATAACAGGTATAGGTACAGGTGCAGAAAATAGGTACAAAGAATAGGTACAGGTTGCTACAGTAAGGGGGAGTTACTGTATGTTTTCAGATGATGGTATGTGTAGGTGATAGGATGTGGCAGTTTTAGGATTGAGGTTGCCATCAATGACAAAGGGGGAGATTGTTGGAAATATTGTCATTGATGTCAAAGGTTTAGTGTTATTGGTCATAAAGGCCCCATTGCATTTAATGTTGATTATCTTGGCTAATATGAGTTAATATTTATTTAATATTAACGAATATATTTTTGGTTGCATATGGGACAAAATATGGGCCCATGGAGAAGTCGAAGAGTCACGGGATAAAGACAAAAGAAGGATGGGACGCATTTTTCCATGAAGAGTCATTTTGGGGAATACGAAGAGTCACCAAGTGAAGACAAAAGACTAAAGGGCGAATTTCTCATGGGCACTTTGAGGAATACAAAAAGTCACCAAAGATAAGGACAAAAGTGGGAAAGACATTTTTGGTCATGAAGGGTCACCACATGACTCTTCAAATGCTTGGATATGAAGGGTCATCCAAGATTGGCGCCATTTTCCATGAGGAATGAAAGGTCACAAAGGGGGAAGGCCAAAGGTCATTTGGAAAGCTATAAATAAAGGCTTGAGTAGCCATTTGTAATATGGAAGTGAGAGGTTGATTTGATATTGTAATATCTAGCTTAGAAGAGCAATTGTGAGAGATGATTTCTATTTGTTATATCTAGCTTAGAAGAGCAAAAGTGAGAGAGAGGAAGAAAATGTTGTATTGATCTATCATTAGTTGAGATAGCAACATTGAGAGATAGGTGTGTGGTATACACAAAGGGGTTGGTGCTCCTGTGGGTTGGTGCTCACGAATTATTGCTGAGTTGGTGCTTGGCAAAGGGGTTGGTGCCCCTGTGAGTTGGTGCTTGGCAAAGAGGTTTGAAGTTCCTGTGGGTTGGTGCTCACGAATTATAGTTGAGGTTTGTACTTGGCAAAGGGGTATGGTGCTCCTGTGGGGTTGTTCTCACGAATATATTTGAGATTGATTCTCCGTGGTTTTTCTCACATTGGGTTTCCATGTTATATTTGGTGTCTCCCTCTATCTTTTGTGATGTTTATTGTTTGAGTTTTATTGTTGATTAAGTGGAATTTGGTTAAAGTAAAGATTTATGAGATATATAATATATTGATTCACCCCCCCTCTCAGTATATTCCGTGCTTAACACTCTGATGAGTTCTACAAGTGATTTCTACATTTATATGCTTGATTTGATACTTCATACTATGTTATTTTTCTGTTGAATAATGTTTTTAATTCAGAACTTATGTTTGAATAAGTGTCATCGAGATGATGACCAACTTTAAGGGTAAATGATATTACATCCCGATTTCTCGCTAAGCAAATTTGCTTGATTATTTGTGGATATTTATAGTTGGTGATTTGATTTAATTATTATTAAGTTGTAAGTCATGCTATTATAGGATAGGTGTATGTTGCTTTGATTTCATTGCTATGAGTTTAGTTGTATGGTATATTTTTATAATATGATTATGTTGATTTGTTATTACAACAATAGTTTATGATATATATATCAAGATGATTATGCGCTAACTACCTTCTTGTTATGAGTTGGACGCATAAGAGATTTGTCCCTCAAAGCATGGAGGGAGAGCATCATCAGATAGAGTGACGCAGATTGAGGTGTTTGGGGATGACAGAGGAACGGCTATAACCTTGCACACACCACATTAAATAGCATTATATGTATAGTTTGAATGGTTAGCATTAGTACGTTTTTGATGATTGTTTGTGTTTAGATAATTGTTTATGCATACTAGTGTGTTAGCACAGTTTAATGCTTATGTAGAATTAATCTTGTGTGATTGCGTTGTGGTACTATGTATTTATGTCATGTTATTGTATTCATGATCATTAATGTTTTTGCGAGAACATTGGCAGGTTATCTTTATGATACTTTGAGAATGCCAATTACTGTTGAAAAGACAGATAGTCCGATTTGCCATTTTTGGATAAAAAAATATTATTGACTTTAGCTAGTAAGTCATTATGATTATTCATTATTAAGTCATTATTAATCAGTAATTGGAAAATAAAAATAGGAAAAGCGAATAAAACAATTGTGTTATTAGTAAATGTGTTGTATCATATTATAATTAGGAAATAAAAAGGAATAAAACAAATAAAGTAGAAAAAACTTGGCAGTTTAGGAGGAAAAAGAAGAAAGACAAGCTTTAAAATGGAAAAAAGAAAGAGAAAGGGGTGCGGCAAAGGGGCACAAATTGGAAAGAGAAGGGTAGCGCTAAGAAGAGAGGAGAGATTGAGCGAGGCAAAGTTTTTTTTTCCGGATCGTGCTATTCCAATTGGGCGCCATAGCAAGGTAGGTGATTTTGTTTAGATTTTATGAGAAATTTAGTAAAATTCTGTGGATTCTTGTTTGCAAATTGTGGAATTATATAATTGCACTGTGTGTGTGGGCTTTGACAAATTTGGCGTCGGAATAATTTGGGGGGAATCAAACAAATTATTATATAATTTATGTATTCATATAAGTGTCTGAAACATATATGTGTACAACAAACTATGAATGAATGAGAATCCTAAAAACTAAGAACATATATTTGTTTGTACGACGCGTCCTTGTTCTGCAAATCGTGGTATTAACGATATGAAACGCTGAGCATATAATTTGTTAAATGAGATTGTGCTGAGTGTATTCATGACTTTCAAACATAGTCTATATAGTAAATTGTATATAAAAATACACAGATAAGCGAACCGTAGGAATTTGATTTCCAAATAAAACAGAAGAGTGTATATAAACTGCGGATAAACAAATTGTGTGGGGTTATCAAAAACAAACAACGAACTTGTGTACATAGCGAATTGAGTTTTTTGTAGATAAAACAAAGATATATAACATCGATATATATATATATATATATATATATATGAATGAATGAGAATCCTAAAAACTAAGAACATATATTTGTTTGTACGACGCGTCCTTGTTCTGCAAATCGTGGTATTAACGATATGAAAGGCTGAGCATATAATTTGTTAAATGAGATTGTGCTGAGTGTATTCATGACTTTCAAACATAGTCTATATAGTAAATTGTATATAAAAATACACAGATAAGCGAACCGTAGGAATTTGATTTCCAAATAAAACAGAAGAGTGTATATAAACTGCGGATAAACAAATTGTGTGGGGTTATCAAAAACAAACAACGAACTTGTGTACATAGCGAATTGAGTTTTTTGTAGATAAAACAAAGATATATAACATCGATATATATATATATATATATGAATGAATGAGAATCCTAAAAACTAAGAACATATATTTGTTTGTACGACGCATCCTTGTTCTGCAAATCGTGGTATTAACGATATGAAAGGCTGAGCATATAATTTGTTAAATGAGATTGTGCTGAGTGTATTCATGACTTTCAAACATAGTCTATATAGTATATAAAAATACACAGATAAGCGAACCATAGGAATTTGATTTCCAAATAAAACAGAAGAGTGTATATAAACTGCGGATAAACAAATTGTGTGGGGTTATCAAAAACAAACAACGAACTTATGTACATAGCGAATTGAGTTTTTTGTAGATAAAACAAAGATATATAACATCGATATATATATATATATATATATATATATATATATATATATATATATATATATATATATGAATGAATGAGAATCCTAAAAACTAAGAACATATATTTGTTTGTACGACGCGTCCTTGTTCTGCAAATCGTGGTATTAACGATATGAAAGGCTGAGCATATAATTTGTTAAATGAGATTGTGCTGAGTGTTTTCATGACTTTCAAACATAGTCTATATAGTAAATTGTATTTAAAAATACACAGATAAGCGAACCGTAGGAATTTGATTTCCAAATAAAACAGAAGAGTGTATTTAAACTGCGGATAAACAAATTGTGTGGGGTTATCAAAAACAAACAACGAACTTGTGCACATAGCGAATTGAGTTTTTTGTAGATAAAACAAAGATATATAACATCGATATATATATATATATATATATATATATATATATATATATATATATATATATATATATATGAATGAATGAGAATTCTAAAAACTAAGAACATATATTTGTTTGTACGACGCGTCCTTGTTCTGCAAATCGTGGTATTAACGATATGAAAGGCTGAGCATATAATTTGTTAAATGAGATTGTGCTGAGTGTATTCATGACTTTCAAACATAGTCTATATAGTAAATTGTATATAAAAATACACAGATAAGCGAACCGTAGGAATTTGATTTTCAAATAAAACAGAAGAGTGTATATAAACTGCGGATAAACAAATTGTGTGGGGTTATCAAAAACAAACAACGAACTTATGTACATAGCGAATTGAGTTTTTTGTAGATAAAACAAAGATATATATATATATATATATATATATATATATATATATATATATATATATATATATATGAATGAATGAGAATCCTAAAAACTAAGAACATATATTTGTTTGTACGACGCGTCCTTGTTCTGCAAATCGTGGTATTAACGATATGAAAGGCTGAGCATATAATTTGTTAAATGAGATTGTGCTGAGTGTTTTCATGACTTTCAAACATAGTCTATATAGTAAATTGTATTTAAAAATACACAGATAAGCGAACCATAGGAATTTGATTTCCAAATAAAACAGAAGAGTGTATATAAATTGCGGATAAACAAATTGTGTGGGGTTATCAAAAACAAACAACGAACTTATGTACATAGCGAATTGAGTTTTTTTGTAGATAAAACAAAGATATATAACATCGATATATATATATATATATATATATATATATATATATATATATATATATATATATATATGAATGAGAATCCTAAAAACTAAGAACATATATTTGTTTGTACGACGCGTCCTTGTTCTGCAAATCGTGGTATTAACGATATGAAAGGCTGAGCATATAATTTGTTAAATGAGATTGTGCTGAGTGTATTCATGACTTTCAAACATAGTCTATATAGTATATAAAAATACACAGATAAGCGAACCGTAGGAATTTGATTTCCAAATAAAACAGAAGAGTGTATATAAACTGCGGATAAACAAATTGTGTGGGGTTATCAAAAACAAACAACGAACTTATGTACATAGCGAATTGAGTTTTTTGTAGATAAAACAAAGATATATAACATCGATATATATATATATATATATATATATATATATATATATATATATATATATATATATATATATATATATATATGAATGAATGAGAATCCTAAAAACTAAGAACATATGTTTGTATGTACGACGCGTCCTTGTTCTGCAAATCGTGGTATTAACGATATGAAAGGCTGAGCATATAATTTGTTAAATGAGATTGTGCTGAGTGTATTCATGACTTTCAAACATAGTCTATATAGTAAATTGTATTTAAAAATACACAGATAAGCGAATCGTAGGAATTTGATTTCCAAATAAAACAGAAGAGTGTATATAAACTGCAGATAAACAAATTGTGTGGGGTTATCAAAAACAAACAACGAACTTGTGTACATAGCGAATTGAGTTTTTTGTAGATAAAACAAAGATATATAACATCGATATATATAATATATATATAGATAGTGTTTTGGAACATCCCCCACTGGAGGAATATAGCGGATCTACTTCAATATAAGACTATAGCGGTTAAATTACTTAGACAGTCATCAAAGCATATATCGGTTAAATTTGAATATATATGATGATTACTTGGACATTCATGAATGTATACTTTATTCATTGTATAGTTAACCACAGTAATCATGAATGTTATATATAAGAGTATATCGGTTACATTTGAATACACACACACACACACACACAACGATATAAGAATATTTAAAACAATGATAAGTGTATATATATAGCGATCTGGAAAGTATTTAGTAAATTGCAAGTATATGCTAAAATAATATATAAATTTAAGCAACGAAACATATACAGTGAAATTTAGAATAGGGAATGATTAGTAAATGAATAGAGTATTAGTAATAGGAATAGTATTAGTATCATACGCTACAGGATGGATATAGTAATAGGGAATGATTAAATGAATTGGGAATGATTAGCAAATGAATATCTAATCATATACAGTGAAATTTATAAAAATATCTAAAAACAGCTAATTGAGTAAATGAATAGGGAATGATTAGTAAATGAATAGAGTATTAGTAATGGGAATAGTATTAGTATCATACGCTGCAGGATGGATATAGTGATACTATTCATTTACTCTAATAATCTATATCAATCGCTGTCTATATAAATTTGCAGTTCTTTCTTGCGTAGATCATTATCAGTAATTGAGTATTATGATACAATTCATACAGCTGATCTCGTTATATAAATGACACAAATGGATAGGAGCATTATATGAGTCGTAAAGAATATATGGAAATAAGTCATGTTATCATGCAGTATTTTATCATAAGCATTAGTTAAGATAACATAAGGACATTGAGCTGATGTGTACCATAACATATCGAGCTCTAGTGGATACAGATATCAAGCATATTCATTCTTGATATCTTAGTTAAAGCTCATTCATGCTCGATATGGATACAGATCGAGGCCATCAATATCTTATATCAATGTATAAGTGGAGGTATACGTTACCTAAGATATCTTTATGACACAGATGACTCAAACATATTCTTGTGGAAATAAGTCCATAACTCTATGCTTGCACATTGTATATTTATAGGAAAGCTATATCCATACTCCTATACATTTACGTTATCAAGATTAGATTGGTATCTGATTATCATTATTGGATCCATAAGAAAAGATAAATTATTTAATTTTGACTTATATGTATCATTTACGGTTTGAAAGTATGCACATAAGTATGATTGGAGTAGGACGAGCCCTTACATTGTAAAGATGTCCTTAGAAAGGTCAAACAACCATTAAATGGGCCATAGAAATCCAATGAAAGATTATGTTCATATGAGATATAACTTGGTTTTTGAGTTATTCAATTCTTTGAAATTATTATGACTGACTGTTTAGAAATTGAGTAGTGTAAATATAAAATGGTGCACTGTAATATTAGTACTTGTCATAATATATACTGCATTTGTATTTATTAATGAAAATTAGAATATGCAGTCTAAATATAGATTATACCCGGTTGCTATGAACTGTACTTTTTATGCTTATTAATTATGTAACTAATAATATAGTGAAGATTCATTCATAAGTTTGATGGATTAAATATATGCATTTTGATTATCACTGTGTTTAGCATGTTTCATGCATGCTAGTAGGAAGTAATTTGTATGAATTTGTTAGTTATATTTATATTAACCAAATCTTGTATTTTTGGTACAAAATAAGTAGTGAGACAGACTTCACTAGCTTACTAGCATCATCAATGGTAGATGAAGGTAATCCGATCAAGTGGTGTGTATGAAATTCACTGATCCTAGAGATCAATAACTATTGAAAACTTTGGCCAAAGTAATGTTAGTTAGACATTGTCATTTCATGTGTATGATTTACATGTTTGTGCGATATCATGTTAGAACGGATTTTTTAATGGTAAACTTCATGTTCTTCGAAATCATACAGCACACGGGTACTAGCTTGTCTCTCTGGATTCCCGCACCTTCACTATTTACTCATCCGTGAAGGGAGGGCCATTCCTTGATAAGGGATTATGCGAGGGATCGATATGTTGGCAATATGATTGTCATTGATGTCAAAAGAGAGATTGCTGGCATTATGGATGTCATTGATATCAGAGGATCAGACAAGATTGATGGAGAGAAGAGCATGCTTTACAATTGCACAGTATAAGTTGCAATATTGTCATATAAAGTTGTCATGCTTTTACAGAGACCGTTTCTGGACTATTTGTAGAGCAATTGATAGCATATCCATTGTGGGTTTTTCAAGTACATCTCATATGTATGGTTCGCAGGTTCAGATGAAGAGAAATGAGTCCAAAAATGATATATTTTAGCTCTTGATCATTACTAGGGTTTATTAGTAAAACCCTATGGTTTTTGGTCATGGCGTTCACAGGCACTTCTATTTTTATGTTGATTGGATATAAGTGGGAACCGGTCACTTAAGTTATAACTTAAGCCTTCCTTGTCATTGTGCAACTGGCCCCTTCAATCTAGCAATTACCGGCTTGGAGCAATGATCAAAGACTTTAATATTTCGTAAGTCCTCCACTTAAGATTTGTTCAAGCTTGATCAACGGTTAGCGCTTAATCGTACAATGAAGATTCAACAACGTGCAGCGAAGTCAATATGTCAAAGGTACTTGAGAGTGAACGTACTAGTGCTTAGTGTTACAAGTGCGGGGATTGACAATGTGCAGATGGCATGTGAGAGTGCCAAGTGTTACAAGTGCAGGAACTGTCAATGTGTAGAAGGCACACGAGAGTGCCAAGTGTCACAAGCATGGGGACTGACACTAAAGTGCTCAAAAGGCACGCAAGAGTACCAAGTGTCCTAATCTCGGGAGACTGAGACAAGGATCTAACGGTGTGCGTGTGTTCGTGCAATGAAAATCAACGTAGTACATGGAGTCAAAGAGGTCAAAGTGTCTAATGTTTAGCAAGTTGAAGATTTTGCTAGATCAACGGAGTGTATGTGTTCCAAAGTATCAGGAAGCAATGAGATGAGATCAAGTGCTCGATGTTTAACGATAAACAGAGGTAAAGTTGGTGCTACTTTTGAAGATCTAACAGCACGCAAGAGCTCGGATCAAAAGATCAACATATGCGTTTTAAAGTTGAAATGTTAAATTTTCGGAAGCTCGCAAAGATCTAACGGAGCGTGTGAGTCTGTCAGAGTTTGATCTACTGGTTGTATTTTAAAGTTGAGTCAATTGAATGAGGATCATCGGATCATGGCGCAAAACTTAAGATCAATGGTCAATATTTAAAGATATGTTCATCTCAATGGTCAAGCGACGGAACATACAGGAAAGATGCATTATATGACACATAAAATGATATAGTTTGTTGTGATCGATTAAAATTGTGTAATATGGCATGTGCATCAAAACTAGAGCTTGATATATGCTAAATATAGTAAAAGACAGAGAATTATGATGGTGGTGCATGAATTCAAAAAGTGGGAAACCTGTCATTTAAGAAATATGAATTGAGTCCAAGAATGGAGTGTGATGTGTTAACGACCAAGTGTGAACATAGAGAAGATGTGAGACCTAGATCTAATGCATTTATATATGTCATCTAGGATACACACTAAGTGTTGACAAAAAAGTTGAATTGAGAGGAAGATAGAGAAAGAGAGGAAGAGAGATGCAGAGCAGAGCATGAACAGTTACAGTACAGGGCTGTAACATAGAACTAGAATCATTTTTGAATTGATTTTGAAATCTGGAGTTGTAGCTTCATAATAGATCTAATAGGTAGGTGTTATCAGAAGAGCTAAGTTGGTGTTCAGTTATGGAGTAGGTGCTTCCTTAGAGTAGGTGCTCTTAAATCAGGGGATTGGTGTCTACTTAGGCTCGGTGCCCTTAAACATTGTAACTAGTGAAGTTTTGATTGTGAGGTTGGATTAGAATAGTAGATTCTAGCAGCTATTCTCATTGTGGTTTTTCTCATATTGGATTTTTCACGTACACCGAGTGTTGTGTCTATTTCTATGTGTGTGATCTTTGCATATACGTTTTAGTTTGCATTAAAAGAATTAAAGGACTAATTTTAATCAATCTACTGATTCACTGCCCCTCTCAGTAGATAGTTGTGTTCCAATAATTGGTGTCAGAGCCTTGGTTCTTTAGAAGAAGCTTAATCAGCTCAGGTAGATCTTGGACAGTGAACACAAATGGCTAGTCAAGAAGACTCTTCCTCAAACAAAGCACCTCTCTTTCATGGATCAAATTATGCATTTTGGAGCATTAGAATGGAAGCATTTTATTTTCATTAGGGTTTGATGTATGGATGTCTGTTATAAATGGATATACAATTCCTGCTACAACTCCTACTGATCAGGCAACCAAGAAAGCATATAAGAGCAATGCCAAGGCAAAGAATGTTATCCTTTGTGCATTCTTTAATTTAGAGTTTGTTAAAGTAATGCATTGTCAAACTACACATAATGTCTGGAACAAGTTGAAGAGCATCTATGAAGGTGATGATAAGGTAATGCAGGGCAAGCTACAAACATACATAGACAAGTTTGAAAGTCTTAAAATGAATGAAGAAGAAAAAATTGCAGACTACCTGTTTAGAGTAGATGAAATAGTCAATGCAATCAGAGGCATTAGAGAAGAGATGAAAGATTTGGTAATTGTCACAAAGGTCCTAAGATCTCTGCCATCTAGGTATGATTCTAAAATCTTTGCAATAGATGAAGCAAAAGATCTAGATAAGCTCATTGTAGATGAGTTGCATGGAATCTTCACAGCTTATGAGATGAGAATGAGAGAAACAGATACATTCAAGAGAGAAACTGCATTCAAAGCATCCAAACAAGTAAAAGCAGAAGCACCTACATCTGGGTCTAAGGAGATTGATGAAGAAGAAGTCAACTTTGTCAGAAAATTAAAAAGAGGTTCTGGAAAATACAAATGTAAGCTACCCTTTAAATGCTTTAATTGTGGTAAGGTAGGACATTTTGCTGCTAAATGTCCTTATAACAAAAATGATAACTTTGAGCAAGAAGAGGATAGTAAAAAGATGAAACCTTACTACTCCAAAAAGAATAACTTTTTTAAAAATAAGAAGGGCTTGTACATAAATGAAGATAGTGATTCATTGGATGAGTGTGATAGCTCAGATGATGACTATGATTGTGCCTTTATGGTTGAGGGAAATGAACTTCTATTCATGACATTAGAACCAACTTCTGTGGATCAAGAAAAAGAAGAATTTGAAGACTCCAATGAAGAAGAGGAAGGAGAAGTGGATCTAGAGGGTGAACTCATCTGTGCTCTAGATGAAATTGAAAGGCGGAGAAAGAGAACTCGAAGTAGAAGCAAACATAAAAAGAGATTGAAAAACTGTTCACAAGTCTTGAAAAATCTGATGAGATGGTAGTTAGCCTAAAGACACAAGTTGAAGAGGCTACAAGAATATAAGGTGTAGTCAAATTTGAACTACAGTCTAAATTTGATGAATGAATGAAGGTAGAATCATAAATAGTGGCTTTGAGAAAAGAATTTGAAAAAAGCTAAAGAACAAATAGACAAAAGTTTGAAGTTGAAAGGAGGTTCAAAAATTCTTGATGAATTGATCAACTTTCAAAAGCCATCAAAAGAGAAATGTGGTCTTGGTTTTGAAAAAGGGAAAAGTTTCATAACTAGTACATTTGCAAATTTATATGATAACTTCAAAGCAAAAGGAGAATTAGAAACAAATACAAAAAACTTGCATGAATGCCTCAAGAGATATAAAGACAAACACAAGCACTATTGATATGAAGAAAGTTGAAGGAGAAAATAAGTCTGAAGAAAAGAAGAACAATGAGTCAATCTCTACAAACTCAAGGAAGATGCAGAGGACAAAGGTAGCTGATGCAAATGGTTACATAAGGGTGAAAGACTTGAAGAAGCTAGAGTTAAGAAGATTTTTTCATTCTGCACAAAAAAATGCTATGATCAGGGATTCCTCATTTTTCTATGGTTATTGTTATACCTGTAATCAGTTTGATCATAGGGCTAGTGAATGTAGAGTTATACCTAAGAGGAGAACAAGCTTTGTAAGCAGAAATTCATTTGCACCCTTTTTAGATACAAATGTAATATGCTATAATTGCAATAATTTTGATCACATAGCTAAACAATGTAGAACAAACTTTGTAAGACCAAAAATACAAAGTGAAAAGAAAAACATGCCTTCCAATGTGAACAAAGGTTCGCAAGTCTCTGAAAAAGAGAAAATAAGCCAAACAAGAAATCTAAGAATGTGTAGAAAGTAAAAGATCAAAAAGTTGCACAATCTATGATTGCTCAAACTGCACTCCATGTCAAAGAATAGAATCTGTGGGTAATAGACAGTGGTTACTCAAAACACGACTGGTGACAAGATCAAGTTCGTAAAATTGAGTAAATGTAAGGAAGGATCTGTTAGCTTGGGAGACAATATTGCAGTAAAGATCTGTGGTAAAGGAACTATTGACGCTTGGATTTGCACCCTTGAAGAGATGCTCAGTTCTCCTCATCCAAGTGGCAAAATGAAATCATCTCTCTTGCTGTGGGTGACAATATAGTTGAACTGAATCTCTAGATTACGGGCTAGCTCCCCTTGATGCACCTTTTAACTCTCTCTAATCTATCAAGTGTGTATGAAAAGAGTAAGGAAAACAACTAAGAAAACAAAACGGTGATGCACCAATGAATAATGCCCTCCCAATTTGACTAAAAATACACTACTTAAAGACCAACAAAGCTTCTTTCACACAAAACCCACAACTCTTTGTGCATTGTCACATTAGTGTTTCACATGTTAGATTCAAGAAGGCACTCGACATCTAGGAGAGCAACAGACAATTCCAAGAAGGAATATAGTCTTAAACCACTTCTAAAATGTCTATACACTTAAGAAAGAATACTAACAAGGACCTGTAACAATACTCTTTTTGTACATTTGGTAGGTAATCGAGGATAACAGGAACAATACGATTTGAACCGATACACAATAGTACAGCATGTGAGTGGCAAAAACTTGTATTATTTCTTCAAGAGTTTTGCAAGTACAAATCTGGCCAGAGTTTCACCATAACTAGTGGAGGCTGCAAAATGAGCCAAGAGAATGCATATATATAGCCTTTGAGAGAGAGGTCGAGCCAAGGGAGTTCAAGGGTCACTTGGACATGTGTCACCCTGAGAAAAGAAACAGTTACATTACATTTTGTAAGATGTTTTTCCCATGGTTACATCAATGGAATCAAGATATTTCGAACTGCATTTTGCTATAGAGGAGTCCATCTGTTGGAATTCTGTTTTGATGCTAGCGGCTCTTTACTGGCTCGTCAAGCTGTGTAACGGTGCAACAACTTGAACCGTCAATCTGCCTATTTATGTCTGCTATGCACTAGATGCTCAGGATCTTGCCATTTGTCACCTTTATCTTTGCCTTCTGGTTCCAATCGAGCCTTTCTTTAAAACTCCAACGACTAGTTTTTGTAGTCTAAATTGACGTTTTGTGGGTCGTCACTCCTTTGGGAATTTTCTTCGGACTTTTATTTCTTTAGACTTCTTGTCTCGGCACTTTCTCGAAAGAATTTGTTCAGGGCTTGTCTCTTTTGTTTTTTTCCTTCGGCTTGGTCTTTCATACCTTAAACAATTTTCGCGAACAAAATGTCAGAAGGAAATGGACTTTGGCACCTTTTCAAGTTTTTCGAAAGAATTCTTCGGACAATTTCTCCGAAAGAATTCCTTCGGACTTTTTGTTTGACCCTTTTTGATTCTTTGAAATGACCCCTCGAAAAAGTGAAAGAGACCCTTTTTGAAAGGAAACATACATTTCAACTTCTTGCAAGTGACCTTTCAGAAGAGTTGAAAGTGTCCTTCGGCTGTTTGAAATGACCTTCCGAAAGGAAAAAATACCATTTGGATTTTCCGAAATGGTCCACTTTCCTGAAAAAGTCTTTCAGAAAAGTTGTCACCTACCCTTCGGAAAAGTTGTCACCTACCCTTTGGAAAAGTTGTGACCATTCAGAAGATTGAAGATGCCTTTTCTTTTGAGTTGCCCTTCAAAAAAACTGTTATGGACCTTTGGAAAAGTTGTTTCAAACAAAATGTCCAAAACAATTCTTTCCCTAGGTTTTTTGAAAAGATCCCTTTGAAAAGGCAAGTGTCCTTCGAAAGAAATGCAAGTGTCCACTTTCCAAAGAAAATGCCCTTCGGGAAAGTTGCAAATGTACCCTTCGGAAAGATTGCAAAGTATCATTAGGAAAAATGAAATTACCCTTTGGAGAATTTGCAATGTACCTTTCAGGAAAGTGAAGTGGACCATTTCTTGCGAGAAAGATATCCTTCGGGAAAGTGGAACATACCCTTCGGAAAAGTTGACTCAGGTAATTTTCCCGAAAGAATTTTGCTGACTAAAAAGTCCTAAAGAAATACACTTAAAGAAAAAGCCTCGGACAAAAAGTCCGAAAGAATTTGGCAAAGGCTTAGAACAAAAACCCAAAAGAATTCATTGCAAAGGACTTAGTCAAAAGACTAAAGAACAAAGCTTTCATAAAGAAAACACTTGGGTTTTTTATGTAAAAGTCTTTGGGCTTTGTATAAGAACACTTCTTTCGAATGAAACCTGTATACTGGACTTGGACAAAGGTATAGACTCAGATATTTTTTTTGCAAAAAGGGGCGCCCAATTGTGGCTTGAAGGGCCAAAATTTGGTCAACAAATTGGTGACTCGCAGGGGTAGTGTGCCTGCTATACTGCCCAGACCAGTAGCCTTATCCAACTCAGGGCCAATTCAGTCAATGAATTCTGAACTAATAAGAATTATGTCAAAACAAAACACAAGGAAACACCGCACACAACAAGACCAAGCAAAGACAACACAAAACAAGACCAGGACAAACTCATACATGTGCATAAGCACTTAGTAAACAGAAGAAAAAAAACATGAACTATGTACAAAAAAAAAGAGAAACTCAGTAACAATGTTTTAGATATATCCCATTAACTAGGATGTGCGTTGGAAAGCATTGTGTTGTTTGCACTGTATGATCACATATGGGTCACTCCACAGAGCATCAAACTTTGTGTCTCCCAGGCTTGGCCCTATTTTCATCCTATTTTAGGACAATGTCTCCTTTGAAACTCCTTGGCATGAATTTCTTGTCAAAATTCTACTTTGTTTGCTCTTGGTGAGTTGTCATGGTCTGCATAGCTGATCTCGTCTCTTCAAGCTCCATCAACTCACATAATCTGACTTCCATGCTCTCATTCTCCATCAACTGCAGCTGATATGTGAGGTCTAAAACTGGTAACTCAAGTGAGATAGGAATCCTAGCCTCTTTTCCATACACAAGTGTGTATGGTGAGTTCCCAATTGCTCTCTTTGGGGTGATCCTATCAGCACAAAGGGTTGTCTTCAACTTGGTGTGCCAAGTCCTTTGATTCTCCTCCATAATCCTCTTTATGATCCTGATTAAGTTCTTGTTTGTGGATTCAGCTTGTTCGTTTCCCTGGGGATAGTAGTTGGATGAGGTGCTAAGATAGATGCCATGCTTCAAAGCCCATTCACTTGTCCTTGTTCCTAAGAAGGCTAATGCATTATCTGAAATGACTGTTGAAGGGGCTCCAACTCTGGTTACTATACTTTTATAGAAGTCCAAGATTGAGTTTTCATTTGCCTCTTTAAGAGCTACAACTTCCACCCATCTTGTAAGATAATCCGTGGCTGTCAACACCCACTTGTGACCAACACTAGGAGGATTGATCAGACCTATGAAATCCAAACCCCATTGTATAAAGGGTTGGTCAACCTGGATTGGATGAAGAGGCAAGGCAGCTAGCTTTTGTTTGCCATCAAAAAGAGCACACTTTTGGCATTTTCTTACGCAAGCATGGGTGTCTTTAAACAAGCTAGGCCAAAAGTATCCATCTCTGATAACCTTAGTAGCTGTAGTTCTTGGAGCAAAATGGCCACTAGTTGGCCCATCATGGAACTCATGCAATACTTTGTCAATCTGATCTGAATCAATGCACCTCAAAAGCACACCTCAAAAGTCTTTTCTAAAAAGCACTCCATCAACAAGTACATAAGGAATGGATTGCAGCCTAAAATACCTTCTTCTAGCTCTATCAAGACCTTGTGGACACTCACTAGTTTGAAGGAAATGAATCATGTCTTGTGTCTAGCTCTTTGTGGTTGAAGGTACAACTACTGTAGGATCATCATGAAGTGCCAAAACAACCTCCCTTTGCTCTTTCAAATCTGAAGCAAAATGCTCACACAGTTCTTTTCTTTTCACTAACTTGGTTGTTTTGATCTCTACATCATATTCCATTACTTTGGTGATCCAACCTGCCCTTTTCTCATTAAAATCTCTGCTCAACAGAAAGTCTTTTACACTAGGATGAGGCACAAAAATGTGAATCTTGTTACTAAACAACACATGCCTGAACTTTTTCAAACTCCTTATGACTGAAAGCACTTGTTTCTCAACATTTGTATCTTGTCTCATAGCCTTCCAAACCTTGACTGAAAAAGGCAATAGGTTGTTCCAAATTTTCATCATTAGCTTGAGTAAGCATGGCAGAGATTACCTCTTCATTCCCAAAAGTATACAAGTTGAAGTCCTTGGAGAAGTTAGGACTTGCAAGAGTAGGGGCCTAGGCAATGGCTTGCTTGATCTCTTCAAAACTTTCTTTTCTCCTTCCTGTCCAAGTGAATATCTCATCCTTCCTTAGCATAGATGTCAAGGGCTTGACCATGTTAGCAAAATCAGGAATGAACCTCCTAATGAAATTTATCTTACCAAAGAAGCTTTGTAGACCCTTCTTATGTTTAGGTAAAGACAATGCCAAAATGGCACTTACCCTTTCCGAATCAATGGACAGACCTTTCTTGGAAACAATGTAACCTAAGAGTTTGCCTTCATAAACAACAAACACACACTTCTTTGGGTTTAGAGAGATCCCAAACTCTCTACACCTCTCAAAAATCTGCCTCAGGTGCTTCAAATGATCGTTTGCATCCTTGGAGAAAATTGTCACATCATCAAAATAAACCAATACAATGTCATTGATTAGTCCTTGGAAAGCCATATCCATTGCACGTTGGAAAGTAGCTCCAACATTTGACAATCCAAATGGCATCTTCCTATAGGCATATGTGCCCCATTTGGTGGTGAAGGCCGTCTTGTATCAGTCACTTTCTTTCATCAAAATTTGATTGTACCCAGAATAACCATCTAAAAGAGAAAACTTCTCACTACCTGCCACCACTTGCAGGATTTGCTCCATAGAAGGGAGTGGGTAATGATCCTTCAAAGACACTATTCAAGTCCCTAAAGTCTACACACAACCTGATCTCTCCATTTTTCTTTCTAACAGGGACTAAATTGGTCAACTAGAAAGAATGCTTGATAGGAAAAATTATTCTGGATTCAATCAACTTAGTGAGCTCTTTCTTCATGAGTGGTTCAATTTTGGGATTGATTGGCCTTTGTCTTTGCTTGATGGGTTTGACATTTTCAACTAACTCTATGGTATATTGAGCCAAACTTGGATCAAAACCCTTCAAATCGCTATACTCCCGTGCAAAAATATCACTAAACTCCTTGCATAGTTCAATGAAATCATGCCTCTCTTGACTAGTGCATATCTTCCCAAGTGCAAGTAGCTTATCTTTAAATATTTCTACCCTTTCATAGTTCTCTTTTTTGGTTGACATGCTTACCTTCTCCTTTTTGAGCTGGTCATCTTCATTGAATATGCTTTCAAGAGTCACTAGGCTTTTAGGAAGCTTGTTGGACTTCAATTGGACAATCTGCCCTTCATATTGTTGCTGCAACTTAGACTGATTCTTGGAAGAAAAATCAGCCTCTTGTAGAAAAAGCGCTATTTGCTGGTCACTATCAAAGGCCTGTCAATTGGTGACATTATCTGGTATGGATGGTCTCACAATCACCTTTAGATAGGGCTGGTTTTTGTCTTATGCCTTTTGGAACATCAAATTGAGCAACAATAGATGCCATCCTATCAGCATGCTTATTATCTTCCCTTGAAATAGAAGTAATATTGAATGCCATGAAGTCTTCTACAAGGTCCCAAACTATATGCTTGTAGGACTTGAGTAGGGAGTTCTTGGTCAAATTCTGCTCTCTAACTTGATTGACAACAAGTTCGCTATCACCAAACACTTGCAATTATTTGACACCTCTTTTCCTAGGCCACTCTAGGGCATGAATGAGGGCTTCATATTCGGCTGCATTACAAGTACAAGAGAACTGAAAACTGAAAGTTGAAAAATACCTTTGAAGGTGAAACCATCATAGCTCCACCACCTGCCCCCATCTTGCTTCTAGACCCATCAAAGAAGAGCTGCCACAAGCCATTCACATCCTTACTTGGCTTCATCGAATTTGGCATGAAAGAGCCCTTCTAATGCATATAATAGACTCCAAGACTGGATTCTTCAATAAACTTGTAAGGATCATGCTCATAGTTGTCGTCTCCCCACTCATCTATGAACAAATTAGAAACTCCTTCAGGGGAAGATGAGGGAGATTGGTCAATATGAAGCTCCTCTTCATCAATGATAGCATAGTTAACATTTGCTACCTTAGGTGAGTATGGTTCTAAGTGATCTCTATGAATAGGTTCTGACCCAATCTTCACCTTAGTGCCATATTTTGTCCTAAACACCATGTAGGACCAATTGGTTGCCAAATATCCACCTATCTTGGATGTAAAGTCCCTTGACAAGCAAATAGCAAAATAGGGAGGTAAATCTGCTACTACCACATCATGGGGAATTGAAAAAGTAGGACAAGCATGAAGTATCAAATTCACATTTTTTACTATCCTCAAAGTATTGGTTGGTTATCCATCCAATTTTAAGACTCCCTTAGTCATTGGCTCATACTTTAAGCCTAGTTTATCAGCTATACATTTGGGCATAACTGATGTGCTTGCTCCACTGTCTATGATGCAATTACGAACCAAGAAACCACCAATAATTAGAGATAGGTAGAAAGAAGTCTTCTCATCTTTTTTCCCTTGACCATCTATAGATTGAGTTCCATTCACCAAAACCACATTGTCACTTCTAGATGGGGCAGCTTGTTTACCCAATCCATACAATTCCTTTTGGAGTATATCTTTCTGCCCTGGTAATGCTAGAGAATCCCATAATGAGATGTTCATATGAAGCTTTTTCATCCAGTCCACAACATTAATGGAAGGATTACTTACCTTGGGGTTCTCTTTATGAACATTTGCACCTTGTGATGTAGCTTGTGGACGCAGGGTTGTAGCAACTGCCCTAAAATTTGGAATCCTCTGATTTTCTTGTGCTTTAGGTGCTGAATTAGGCCCTCCTCCCATCTGAGCTGATATAGGAGTCAAAACAGGTCCTTGATTGGTTCCTTGAACTTCTTCAACGGCCCTTTTCTTTGATCTAGTGTTGGTAGCCACACTAGCATTCTGATTGCTTGTATTCCCCACGTAATTAATGGCACAAAACTCACCCTCCAAATGATTCATGAGAGTGGAATTAGACTGAACCTGTCTACTCCCCATCCTGAATTGCGTTAGCTTCTCAAAATTTGAAAATTGAGATGTTTGATCACCTTGTGTAGTCATGCCTTGATTTTGCATCTCATTGGCATAAACAACTTGTTCTTGACCTTGCTCAAAAGAAGGGTAGTTGGGCTGTTTTTGGACCAAATTGTTTTGAGTGGAAACAAGGGCTTTGGAGGATGAGGGAGCATTAGGATTATAACTTTGATAAGGCTTGACATGGGTGATTTGGCCTTGTCCCTGATTATTGCCCTGAAAAGGAGGTTTGTTTGTTTGTCCGAACTGGGTGTAGGACTGATAAGGCCTATAGCTTTGGGCTTGTTGCCTTTTAAGAGCAACCAATTCATTAGTAACACTTTGAAGCAAGCTTTTGACTTCATGCATTGGTAGGGGCAATGACATATTTTTCTTGAGCAAGAAAAGGGGCTAAAGTGGGCAATGCACTTTGATTAGGAAAATGCAAATCAGGGAATAGTGGCATTGGAGGTCTATGAGCTATCTTTCTCGCTTGGACAAGACAATTCTCAGCATTTATGGCTATTTCAAATGCAACAGGCAATGTGTTTCCACACATAGATTGAATCATCATGGCAATATCACTATTCAATGCTTTCAAGTAGTACAAAAATGCATAGTTTGAGGTAGGTCTCACAAGGGATGGGATTCTATCCCATGTCTTTTGGAACCTAGTATTAAAATCCTGCATGAATTCATGAGGTGCCCTCTTGATTGTGGTCAATTGCTCAACAAGAGATAGGTGATCACTTTTTTCCCCAAACCTATTAGTCAATAAATTCCCAACTCATCCCATGAGCGAATCGAATTTACAGGTAGGGTCTCATACCAGTCCAAGACTTTTCCTTTGAAAGACAAGGCCAACAGCGTAATAGTTACATTTTTTGGGGTAATATTATGGATATTACAAAAGTTTGCTATATTCCTGATATGTTCAATGGTAGTAATTGGACCATCTCCACTAAAAGACGGGACACTTTTGAGGGCAGCTCCTGGAATCTAATCATACTGGGCAAGATGTAAGGGAGATGCCCTGGTGAAAGGCACTAAAGGTTATCTTCTAACCATTTTGGAATGATTACTATGGGTGTTAGGGATGGAATGTAACATGAACTTGGAAGCTTTAAACACAAAATCTCTTTTGTAAGGATGAGTGTTTACAAATTTCTACCTTTTGGTGGAATCTGGAGGTAATTCCACAAACTCGAAGGGTACACCTTTAGTAGCATACCTAGTGGTCACCTTTGGCATGGAAAACATGACTGATCATCAATCAAAGACTTGAATTCTTCAATAGAGTCGCCAGATACTGAATGTAGATGTTTCTCTCTTCAACAATGTCAAGACCAGCACCAATCTTGAAGAATCTTCTAGGACTTAGAGGTCCCACTTAGCGTGCCAAAAACTGTTGACGCTTGGATTTGCACCCTTGAAGAGATGCTCAGTTCTCCTCATCCAAGCGGCAAAATGGAATCATCTCTCTTGCTGTGGGTGACAATTTAGTTGAGATGAATCTTTAGATTAGAGGCTAGCTTCCCTTGATGCACCTTTAAAACTCTCTAATCTATCAAGTGTGTATGAAAAAAGTAAGGAAAACAACTACGAAAACAAAACGATGATGCACCAATGAATAATGTCCTCCCAATTTGACTGAAAATACACTACTTAAAGACCAACAAAGCTTCTTTCACACAAAACCCACTACTCTGTGTGCATTGTCACATCAGTGTTTCACATGTTAGATCAAGAAGGCACTCGAGATCTAGGAGAGCAACAGACAATGCCAAAAAGGAATATAGTCTTAAACCACTTTTAAAATGTCTATACACTTAAGAAGGAATACTAACAAGGACATGTAACAATACTCTTTCTATACATTTGGTAGGTAATCGAGGATAACAGGTTAGGAAAGATAAACTCTCACTAAACAAGAACAACATGATTTGAACCGATACACAATAGTACATGTGAGTGGCAAAAACTTGTATTATTTCTTCAAGTGTTTTGCAAGTACAAATCCGGCCAGAGTTTCACCATAACTTGTGGAGGCTGCAAAATGAGCCAAGAGAATGCATATATATAGCCTTTGAGAGAGAGGTTGAGCCAAGGGAATTCAAGTGTCACTTGGACATGTGTCACCCTGAGAAAAGAAACAGTTACATTACATTCTGTAAGATGCTTTTCCCACGGTTACATCAACGGAATCAAGATATTCCGAACTACATTTTGCTATAGATAAGTCCATTTGTTGGAATTATGTTTCGATGCTAGCTGCTCTTTACTAGCTCGTCAAGCTGTGTAATGGTGCAACAACTTGAACTGTCGACCTGCCTATTTATGCCTGCTATGCACTAGATGCTCAGGATCTTGCCATTTGTCACCTTTATCTTTGCCTTCTGGTTCCAATCGAGCCTTTCTTTTAAACTCCAATGGCTAGTTTCTGTAGTCCAAAATTGACATTTTGCGGGCCGTCACTCCTTTGGGCATTTTCTTCGGACTTCTTGTCTCGGCACTTTCCTGAAAGAATTTGTTTGGGTCTTTTGTCTCTTTTGTTCTTTTCCTTTGGCTTGGTCTTTCATGCCTTAAACAATTTCCGCGGACAAAATGTTTGAAGGAAATGGACTTTGGCGCCTTCTCAAGTTTTTCGAAAGAATTCTTCGGACAATTTCTCTGAAAGAATTCCTTCAGACTTTCTGTTTTGCCCTTTTTGATTCTTTGAAATAACCCTTTGGGAAAGTGAAAGAGACCCTTTTTGAAAGGAAACATACCCTTTAGCTTCTTGCAAGTGACCTTTCAGAAGAGTTGAAAGTGTCCTTCGGTTGTTTGAAATGATCTTCCAAAAGGAAAGGATACCCTTCGGATTTTCCGAAATGGTCCACCTTCTTGTAAAAGTCCTTCGGAAAAGTTGTCACCTACCCTTCGGAAAAGTTGAAGTGCCTTTCGGGAAAGTTGTAAGTGACCATTCGGAGGATTTAAGATGCCCTTTTCTTTTGAGTTGCCCTTCGTAAAAACTGTTATGTACTTTCGAAAAAGTTGTTTCGGACAAAATGTTTGAAACAATTCTTTCCTTCGGATTTTTTAAAAGATTGTTTCGGAAAGGCAAGTGTCCTTCGAAAGAAATGCAAGTGTCCACTTTACAAAGAAAATGCCCTTCGGGAAAGTTGCAAATGTACCCTTCGGAAAGATTGCAAAGTATCATTCGGATAAATGAAACTACCTTTCGAAGAATTTACAAAGTACCTTTCGGGAAAGTGAAGTGGACCATTTCTTGCGAGAAAGACACCCTTTAGGAAAGTTGAACATACCCTTCGGAAAAGTTGACTCGGGCAATTTTCCCGAAAGAATTCCGCCGAATGAAAAGTCTGAAAGAAATACACTTAAGGAAAAAGCCTTGGACAAAAAGTCCGAAAGAATTTGGCAAAGGCTTAAGACAAAAACCCAAAAGAATTCATTGCAAAGGACTTAGCCAAAAGACTAAAGAACAGAGCCTTAAAAAGGAAAACACTTGGGTTTTTTATGTAAAAGACTTTGGGTTTTGTATAAGAACACTTCTTCCGAATGAAACCTGCATACTTGACTTGGACAAAGGTATAGATTTTGCAAAAAAGGGTGCCCAGTTTCGGTTTGAAGGACCAAAATTAGGTCAAAAGGAACCTTGAACATAGATGGAAAATTGCCTACAAATAATGTCTTTTATGTTGAAGGATTGAAACATAATCTGCTAAGTGTCATTCAAATGTGTGACAATGGATATAAGGTCTCTTTTAATGCAGAAGGTTGTAAGATAAGGAGATTTGAAAGATTAGTTGCAAAAGGGAGAAAAACTAAAAACAATATTTATAATCTAAGTGAAGTGAATGGTAATAGCTTCCTGATAGGAAAGATTGATGAGAGTTGGTTATGGCATAGAAGAATGGGTCATGTCAACTTTGATAACCTAGTAAAAGTGAGCTCAAATAAGTGTGTTAGACATATGCCTAAGATAACCAAACCTGCAGACACTACTTGCAAGGAATGTTAGCAAGGCAAGCAAACAAGGGTTAGATTTCAAACAAAGGAGTATGCAACTACAAAGCCTTTAGAGTTAGTTCATACTGATCTTTGTGGTCCTACTAAGACAAGAGGATTCAAAGGAGAAAGATACTTCATGTTGCTAATAGATGATTACTCACGAATGACATGGGTAACTTTTTTGAAGGACAAGTCTCAGGGATTTGAAAGATTCAAGATCTTTAGGGCCATGGTAGAAAATGAGATTGGACGAAAAATCAAATGCTTAAGATCTGATAGAGGTGGATAATTCATCTCAAATGAGTTCATAAAATACTGTGAGAAGCATGAAATCAAAAGGCATTACTATGCAACAAGGACTCCACAGCAGAATGGAGTTGTTAAAAGAAAGAACTAAACAGTCAAGGAGATGGCCAGAACAATGCTAAAAGAGACCAAGTTACCTGATGGATACTGGAGAAAAGTAGTACAAACAGCAGTATATATCTTGGATAGAATTCAACTAAGGGTAAACACTGATAAAACCCTCTATGAACTATGGTATAGAAGACCTGCCTCTGTTAAATATTTTAGAATGTTTGGTAGCAAATGCTACATCGGGAGAAAAGAAGACAACTTGGGAAGCTTTGAATCAAGATGTGATGAAGGAATTTTTCTTGGTTACTTCACCCAAAACAAAGCCTACATATGCTACAACAAAATGCTACAAAAAATTGTAGAGAATATCAATGTCAAGGTTGAAGAAGGCTTGAAATATGTTAGACTTGACAGAGAAATCTATAAAGAAGAATCAAATTTTGAAGAGGAAGTAGCTAATGAAGAGCTTGAAGAAATAAATGAAAAGACACCTGTAAGATTTGTTCAAAAGGATCATCCTATAGAATAGATCATTGGCAATAAAACTGAAGGAATTCAGACAAGGAGAAAGTTGCAATGAATAAGGAGCAAGTAAGTTTTGGTCTAATATCTGAAATTGAGCCTAAATTTTTTGTTGAAGCTAGCAAGGATGAAAATTGGCTAAAAGCCATGGAAGAAGAACTAAGCCAAATTGAGAAGAACAAAACATGGGAATTAGTCCGAAGACCTTCAAACAAGAAGGTAATAGATACAAAGTGAGTCTTTAGAAACAAATTCAATGAGGATGGAACTGTTATAAGGAATAAGACCAGATTGGTGTGTAAAGGATATGCACAAGTTGAAAGCATAGATTTTGAAGAAACATTTGCTACAGTTGCTATATTGGAAGCCATAAGAATGTTTCTAGCATTCTTTGTTGAAAGAAATTCAAAGTGTATCAAATAGATGTTAAGTTTGCTTTCTTGAATGGGAACCTACAAGAGGAAGTCTATATAGAACAACCTGAAGGTTTTCAGCTGTTAGAAGAAGATTATGTGTGCAGATTGAAGAAAACTTTCTATGGTTTAAAACAGGCACCTAGAGCATGGTATTCAAGATTAGACTATTACTTGCAATAACAAGGATTCAATAAAGGATGTGCAGATAACAATATGTACTTCAAATAAGAAGGTGAGCATATGTTAATTGTTGTATATATAGATGATATCATTTTTGGTGGTAGCAACAAAATGTGCAAAGAATTTGCTTCTCAAATGCAAAATGAGTTTGAGATGTCTCTACTTGGAGAACTTTCTTTATTTATTGGTCTACATATAGCATAAACTGATGAGGGGATATTTATATCTCAAACCAAGTATGCTAAGGAAATGCTCAAGAAGTTTGGAATGGAAGATAGCAAACCAATAGGTAACCCCATGATAACTGGATATAAGTTGAGCAAAAAGGATGAGTCTCTTGATGCAAATCAGACTTTGTATATATCAATGATAGGTAGTTTGTTATACCTAACTACATCAAGACTTAATATCATGCAAGCAGTGTGCATGCTTGCAAGATTTCAAGCTGCTCCTAAAGAATCACATGTCATTATAGTGAAAAGAATCTTTAGATATATCAAGACTACAATTGACGATGGCCTATGGTATCCCAAAGGTGAAGATTTCACTTTGACAGCATAGACAGATGTTGATTGGGCAGAAAGTGTGGATGATAGAGGAAACACTAGTGGTGGTGCATTTTTCCATGGAAACAAACTTGTTTCATCGCTGAGGAAAAAACAAGAGTCAGTTACTCTTTCTACAGCAAAAACAGAGTATGTTGCAGCAGTGGCATGTTGCACTCAAGTCTTGTGGATGAAGCAAACACTTAAAGATATCAATGTAGAATACGAATCACCTATCTCTATTCTTTGTGACAACTCAAGTGCTATTAATATATCAAAGAATCTAGTAGTGCATTTCATAACTAAGCACATATCAATCATCATTTTTTAAGGGAAAAGGTTGCAGATCAAGAGGTCACAATGGAATGTGCCAACACAGGATCAAATTGCAGACATATTGACCAAACCTTTTCCCAAGGAACAATTTGAGTATCCGAGACAAAAATTGGGAGTTGTGGCTCATCAATAGATTCTAGTAATAGGGCATGAAGGGCATGAGTCTAAGGGGAGGATCACAGAAGCTTTGTTAATCCCTGGAAGAAGAGAGAAAAAACAACTCATGTATGCATATTTTTACAAATTTCTAATGAGTTGATGGTTGCAGAGTCTTCGACAAATTCCTTTATCTGATAAAGGAGGAGAAAAACTTGGACAAATAGTGAGAAAGTTGGAGTCCCTTTTGCCATTGATGTCAAAGGGGGAGAAAAAGTGCAAATGCTCTCTGTAAAAGTTTGCTAAATGCTTTATGTTTATCAAAGGAGTAGAGCATGTGTCCAAGTTGAGTTTTGGTAGGTGTTTCATTACAAGATCAAGTACAGTGAATGCCAGAAAAGAAGCAGAGCATGCATTACAAGATCAGAGCATTTATTTTCCCATCAATTCCAAAGGAGAAGATAGTTGACAATATTATTGTCATTGATGTCCAAAGGGAGATTGCTAGCATTATGGATGTCATTGATGTCAGAGGATCAGGCATGATTGATGGAGGGAAGAGCATGTTTTACAATTTCACAGTATAAGTTGCAATATTGTCATATAAAGTTGTCGTGCTTTTACAGAGATTGTTTCTGGATCATTTGTAGAGCAATTGATAGAAGATCCGCTATGGGTTTTTCAAGTACATCTCATATGTATGGTTCGTAAGTTCAGATGAAAAAAATGAGCCCAAAAATGATTTATTTTAGCTCTTGGCCATTACTAGGGTTTCTCAGTAAAACCTTATGGTTTTTGGTCATGGCATTCACAGGCACTTTTATTTTTATGTTGACTAGATATAGGCGGGAACCGGTCGCTTAAGTTATAACTTAAGCCTTCGTCGTCATTGTGCAACTGACCCCTTTGACCCAGCAATTCCCGGCTTGGAGCAGTGATCAAAGACTTTAATATTTCCCAAGTTCCTCCACTTAAAATTTGTCTGAGCTTGATCAATGCTTAGCGCTTAATCGTACGATAAAGATCCAATGACGCACAATGAAGTCAATATGTCAAAGGTACCTACGAGTGAACGCGCTAGTGCCAAGTGTCACAAGCGTGGGGACTGACAATGTGTAGAAGGCACGCGAGAGTGCCAAGTGTCACAAGCGCAAGGACTGGCAATGTGCAAAAGGCATGCGAGAGTGCCAAGTGTCACAAGCGTGGAGACTGACAGTAAAGTGCTCAGAAGGCACGTGAGACTGCCAAGTGTTCTAATCTCAGGATATTGAGACAAGGATCTAATGGTGAGCGCGTGATCGTGCAATGAAGATCAATGGAGCACGTGGAGTCAAAGAGGTCAAAGTGTTTGATGTTTAGCGAGTTAAAGACCGGGCTAGATCGATGGTGCGTATGTGTTCCAAAGTATCAGGAAGCAGCGAGATGAGATCAAGTGCTCGATGTTTAACAATAAATAGAGGTAAAGTTCGTGCTACTTTTGAAAATCTAACATGTGAGAGCTCGGATCAAAAGATCAATGGATGCGTTTTAAAGTTGAAACGTTAAAGTTCGAAAGCTCGCAAAGATCTAATGGAGCGTGTGACCTTGTTAGAGTTTGATCTAATAGTTGCATTTTAAAGCTGAGTCAATTGAACGAAGATCATCGGATCATGGTGCGAAACTTAAGATCAATGGTCAGTATTTAAAGATATGTTCATCTCAACGGCTAAGCGACGAAACATAAAAGAAAGATGCATTTATATGACACAAAGAATGATATAGATCATTGTGATCGATCAAAATTGTGTAATATGGCGTGTGCATCACAACTAGAGCCTAATATATGCTAAATATAGTAAAAGACAGAGAATTATGACGGTGCGTGAATTCAAGAAGCGGGAAACCTATCATTTAAGAAATATGAATTGAGTCCAAGAATGGAGTGTGATGTGTTAATGACTAAGTGTGAACACAGAGAAGATGTGAGACCTAGATCTAATGCATATATATATATATATATATATATATATATATATATATATATATATATATATATATGTCATCTAGGATACACACTAAGTGTTGACAAAAAAATTGAATTGAGAGGGAGATAGAGAAAGAGAGGAAGAGAGATGTAGAGCAGAGCATGAGTAGTAACATAACAAGTCTGTAACATAGAACTTGATTCATTTTTGAATCAATTTTGTAATTTGGAGTTGTAGCTCCATAATATATCTAATAGGTGGGTGCCATCAGAAGCGCTGAGTTGGTGCTCAGTTAGGGAATAGGTGCTTCCTAAGAGTAGGTGCTCTTAAATCAGGGGATTGGTGTCTCCTTAGGGTCGGTGCCTTTAAACATTGTAACCAAGGAGGTTTTGATTGTGAGGCGGGATTAAAAAATTAGATTCTAGTAGCTATCCTCACCGTGGTTTTTTCTATATTGGGTTTTTTATGTATACCGACTGTTGTGTCTATTTGTATGTGTGATCTCTGCATATACTTTTTAATTTGCATTAAACGACCAATTTTAATCAATCTGCTGATTCACCCCCTTCTCAGTAGATAGTTGTATTCTAACACGATGGTTGGTGTGGAAAAGCACTCGGATGATGCTCTCCCTCTCCACAGTGGTATTTATTTGGAGACTACACTTGAGATTACCATAGATGTTGGAGTTCGAGAATTCTTGCTTCGTGGAGCCTTGTATCTTGTACAATGTATTGTATTTATTATTATTGAAACATTATACTTGATGAGATGTAATTATTTACTTATTTTACCATGACAACAATGGTTGTATGTTTGTACCAGCCGTGCCTGAAAATCTTTAATTGCTTTTTATATTTAATTATGTTGTGTTTCATCTGATGATAGTTATCAGTGACGGATAGATGTCACTTGCTTATTTTACATTTAATATACTTAGAGTGTTTTATTTGGATCACTAATTAGATTCTCGTGGTGAAATCTAATGAAAGAATATGTTGACTAAATTTATAAAAAAAATCACGTTATTCTAGGTAGATCCCAGTGTGGATGTTACACTAGTGGAGAGGTTATGGAGGGGCTCTCAATATGCATTTAGAGTCTGACACTTGACGTTGAGGAGAGATACCTTATTTTTGCAGAGTTGCATAACTACAAACATGCAAGGGGGAGGCTCTTTTCTTCAATATTAGCTTTTCGAGGGAGAGCCACACAGTCACTAGATAATACAAAATGATGTTTTCATTTGTACTTTACCAATTAATTATTTACAATTATTAATTTTTTACAAAGTTTTGAATATCTTGTTTGCAGGGTCATGTTGGGAAGATTGAGGTGGAAATACTACAAATCTTCAAAGGCTAGCCTTTCAGATTTTATTTCAACCTTGTAGCACTTCTGGATGTGGGCACAATTGGAGTTTGTTTGACTCCATTTACATGAAAAAGTGCAATGAGGTGAGCCAACAACACCTCAATGACTTCGTTTTTGTGCAATACAATCTTCGACTTCATACAAAGAAGTTGGAGAATGCATTAGAAGAGCCTATCGATCTAGATGAAATCGATCCCTATAACGATTGGATTTCACAGGAGGAGGCCCCCATGTTCATAGAGGAGATTGTTGATTTCAAGAGGTGATCTATGGAGGATGCAACTGAAGCAGTAGGAGAGATTGGATTGGAGGACATCCTTGAAGATGAGGCAAAGGTGGAGCCACAGGGGCAAGTGCAACCTCCTAGAGAGAGCGAGGCAGGGCAACCGAGTGGGAGGACTAGAGTTTCTCAGTCTCCCTTAGTTTTCCAGAGAGCAGGGAGGAGAAAATTATAGATTATTGTAATTTGTACTTGTAGATTCTTGTATAAGACTATAAGTATCACTGTAGTTTGTGACTATTGTATTCGCATGATTATGTTATTTTGTACTTTATTTGTATTCAAATACAATAAAAAACACTTTCCCAATGTTTTACAGACTCTTTTCATGTATTTTGTTTTTGCAATTTATAAAAAAAATATTTTTTTGATAAATTCAAGTATATTTTGCCTTTGTTGGTTAACCACCGATTATCCATTCCCCCTTGGCGAGTACTCGCCCCAACCAGTTTTGCGAACTATGACTAATATTGCCCATGATCCTCAAAAATCCCCTTCTTAAGTCAAAAATAGAAAGGAGTTGCCGACATATTCACTTTTGGCAACTAAGACATATTATTACTTTTATTTAAAGTATTTAAAAATACTTTTTATTTTAATAATAATATTATTTTAGTTTTAGAAAAGGGGACATTACAACACCGCAATACACTTATTCTGAAAAATCTAAATATCAACATGATGTTTACCTTGCTCATGTCTTGAAATATCTCTGAGATCCCGTATTCGGATGTGTAGGATGTTTTGTGACTTATCTTCTTGACCTTTGACTACAACTGTCGGATCATGATGATGCAAACACAACTAGATACACAAATACAACTCATTATATATGGAGAATATCATGCTAGTATTGAATGTTATATTAGCAACTGATTCAAAATCCATATAAGAAGAGAAAAGTGTTGTTTCCCTATCTATCATACGATGGTCCCTGTATAGAAGACAACCATTTGCCAACTTATCACCAATCGCCATGTCAATATTCATTTGCAAATATGACTATTGTTCGGGCAATCACACTCTCTATTCAAACATCAAATTTGAATCCAACCAAGATGGTATTGGTATGAATTTGCTTACCTTGGAATTGAGCTGCTCCATTGTCACTTACCTTGAGGGCACTATTTGATGTGAGGTGACATGCCTTTTAACCTCACTTTTGTCTTATGAGTCTCAGGGTCTCTTCATTATAATTATTTTGAGCATATCCTGTAATCCATGATACTGAAATATCCTAACTTAATTGGAAAACCAAGTTTTTGCAACATTTTCTTTTTGCGGTTGGCTAAGGTATTTTGTCAAACACTTTGCCTGCAATGTCTCAATACACCTGGTAGACCAATTTCAACACTCCAAGGCGGCTGGTTACTTTGTCATTTCGTCAAAACAATTTGCGTGCTTTCATTTTCCCATGATGGTTTTAATACAACGGTTCATAGCTTGTTCATAGCTTGGTTTTTCACATGGCATTCAACAAAGTTTGCACAAATAAATGCTTACAACCAAAAAGCAGAGTAGTTTATCAATTAATCTATTGAATAGTGTGTTAAATCATGATATTAGGGACTTATGTAACTATGTTCTAGACTGTTGTAAGTACTCACTGAGAGAGAAGGCCAACGCCCTAGGTTGTGGAGTAAGTTTGAGCCGAATGATGAAGAAAGGTGCGACACCAACTTGACGCCCAACTACTGTAGGTGGTTGTACAGCAGTCTATGTTGGAGCAAGAACATTAAATAATAAAAAGCTGTCACATATTCCAGCCTTGCGTCTCCCTTGGGACGGATTTACACCTGCCGCCGTCCCTTTTTCCCACACTCCTCAAACGCCATTCCGAACATACAATTGGCTGTGAACATCTCCTATCAACACCAAGTCTGAAACTGACATCAAATGTGTGGAGCCATGGATATCATCAATACCTATCACACTATTAGGGGTTGAGGAATGGATCCTCTCACCGAAATAGTTCTTCTGATTAGGGTTCAAAGCTATCTTTGCATCGAAACCAGGGATCCCAAGGAATTCACTCCTCGAGCAAATACCATGAACACGTAGGTTCACTTCTTCAAGAGCAAAATGGAATGAATGTCACAATCCTCTTTTTTGCCTTTTTCCCAACCATATAAACCAACACCACCCTAAAAACACCTTCACCCTCTTTTTAAAAATAAAATGTGAGTAATAAGTAATAAATACTTATTAAAAAGGGTCTAGTGCCCATAGGGGAAAATGACACTATTAATAAAACACTTCAACGTTAAAACATAACATTAAGTGCTCATAAGGGTCTCGATATTCCCTTCATTTCCCCACGCTCCATTTCCCCAAGGGAATAATATAGGAAGGGGTAAACTAGGCCAATTAAGCCTCTGAGTCACGGGAAGGGGCCATTACAAATACTTTCTCTTTACAAGTAGATAACTTGAATGCTTCCTTTGGTTCCTCCAAAAGGTGTACACATGTATTTGTGGACCAATTAAAAATCTGATTTCTTGTTAGTCTTACTAAAATGATTATATTTGGTCCTCTGGGATAAGGATGGAGTAGAGGATCAATCAACCAAACTTGCAAAACAACAATTGATTGTTCGGGCATACCTTTTTGTGGTTCCCATGCATGAACCATACCTTGTTGATACTGAATGTTTTGTTGTTGAAGCGTTCGATCTGTGTCTTGTAGTTGAGATATTTGACCCTTGTGCTTCAACCACTAAATCCTATTGTCATTCATAGTATTTTCCTAATGCCCATTTGAGCTCAATTCTGATTTTTTTTTCTTATCCATTTGTATGGGATAATGATATTGAAATCAGAAATTCTATCCTTTATAGATTTCAAAATATCCGCTGGATTCCATACCATTATGCAAAATGCATTTTGCGCTGAAGGATCTATTTTCATTCTTTTACCTGTCTTAGAATGATGGTAAAACTGAAATAGATATGTGCTATCATTCCGATATCTTGAACTGAAATTATAACAATGCTTACCCTTTTTCACTGAAGTAGGAGCTTTTGAGAGGATATTTTGAACTTTTGAAGTTTTGAAACTCAGTCTTATATGGTAGTGGCTCACTCTTCGGAAGATTGTTGGGTGGCTCATGGATTGACACATATTTCCATCTTTTGCTCTTTGCATTCAGTTAATGATGCCTTTTCCTCCTTGACTTCATTGACATAAATGCAATCATTAGAAGTCAATAAAAAATCTTTTACTATCAAAGGATATTTACCTTGCATGTTGGATCCCTCATGTTATTTCTCAATGATGTCTTGTGGATTTGAATTTAACTGTTCTTGTTTCCTGATTTCTTCCTTAACAATATTTTGAGGTTTTGATTTTCCCTCTTTCTTCTTCAACCTCAACTTCTATTTTCTTCGTATATCTCCAAGAATTCTTCAAAGGTATTATAAGATTTGTAGATGTCAAACTTTTTATCGTATGCGTCAGAGGCAATAAGTTTGCATTCATCCATGTCACATTGCTCTTTTACCACGCCTTTTGAATAGGAGCCTTCTCTCGTGCTCTTCTAAATGAAGTTAAAGCTTTGAAGCCAATAGAAAACTGCTCCAATAGTTGATCCTTAAAACTTGGGTTGTTCACGTGTGATTCTCTTTGTAGGTATGTTGCTCAGAAAGTTTTGGAAGGGGGGTTGACTGAGATCCTCTCATTAGTTGAAGAGCTTCCTTCCCCTTGATTCGCCTTATTCTGATTAATACCCTGTAAGGGTAGGACTAACTTTGACATGGATTTTTTGATCGTCCTCTGGATTGTTCTTTCCAGATCTCTCAACCTCGGTTGATGTTTTCCTACAAAAAAAATATCTCATTTGTAGGAATCCTCTTTTCTTTATGCCCCATGATTTTTCGTTTGATCCACACGTTGACAAGATCAATGCTTTGATCCCTTGTAATGTCCATTTTCTGGAAAAATTAGAACAATCTAGATTTTACAGCAAACCTTTATACTAAAAACATTTAATTCTTATTTTTATATTATAACCCTTGTAGATGAAATCATAGAATTCTGAAAATTTCTCATTTTTACAAATTCTAATTTTTGCAACAAATCCTTAAATCTGAAAATATAAAATTTTGATTTTTTTTTAATAAACAACGGAAAAAAGAGATTTTATTGGAATAACGACAAAGTTCAATTACAACAAAATAAAAAAATTATTTATGACACAGTTGAACATGAAAGTGGAGAATTTAACCAAAAAACAACTCTTAATGGTGATGTCATCCCCCACAATGATGATGTTAGCCCTAATATTGATGCCCTAGCATAGATCTGGAACTTCCATGCTGACCTAATTATTTGATTTCATTGATTTTTGATATAGACCAGATCTGAAGTGCAAATGTAATCCTGGATGGAACCACCACACAAAACCCGAGGGTTTTCGTCCCCAAGTCTTTTCCATTGAAGGGTTTTCGTCCTTTGATGCTCCACAAGAGGGTTTTTGTCGTCTGAGGCTGAAAACTGAAGCGGAATGCTCAAACTCAAATAAGTTGGGAATGTTGATTGATAAAAGATGCTCTCCAAAGGAACCCAATGCCCCTTTTATAATTTTACTTTCACCTTTTTTCGAGGCAACACCCATAAAGCAACGTCCCACTTCTATTTTATTGTGACTTGCTTTACTAAAAATATGTAACATTTTTAATAAAAGAACATAAGTTGCCTTTTTATAACATAAAATTACTTTTGGCCAACTTAAGTTAAATTGTTATTTTATTTCCCTTGCATCATCCCTTTAGCCTTTGGGAAATGGATAATAGGCTACGGGTCTTCAAACTTATTCAATTCGAAAAAGGGGACATGCCAATGTCTTCACATTTTCTCAACACACTTGCAGGGTACCCTTGCTTTGATATCAAATGATGTAGGACATGTAAGAGGGGAACAAATGAATAATAGCCCAGACTTAACACTTCAATGGACACACACTCAAATATAGCATATTTAGACTTAAATCCAACATACACTTTATACATTCGAATGATAATGTTACATAGGTTGAAACAAACACACCACACTTGTCTTGCTTATTGAATACAAACAAGATGGAAACCAATACAATCCCTAATTGAACTAGATGTAATCTTTGTTCTTCTCTGAACATTCACACAAATTCTCCCTAGTGAGCTTTGAGCAAGTTCCTCTCTCATGCTTTCTCTTTCCATTGATTGATTTGTTTCTTTCCTTGCTACTTTTTGACTTCTGAAGTGCCTCTTCGAGCTCCTAACCATCTTGAAAACACTCAGCGTAAGTGAACTCATTATTGGATATTTGGTGTATACTTTGCATGATTCAGATTGCTTAGGTACTGTATAGCTCAATGTGACTAGTAGGGACTGAGGCGTCATCCCAATGGATCCCCTAGCCAGGTATTCGGGGGCAAGACACTTTGATATTTTTTTTGCCAGAGAAGATGTGTTTTGGTAACCTCGTGGGTATTTTTACCTATAGTAACGTATGAGAGGTTTCACGGGCCATGGTTTTATCCCCATTTTATATTAATACCACTTAAACAGTTTCCTATTGGTGTGCCTACAAATACTTGCACATGCATTAGGGTAAAGCAGAATTTTGAAGTACATTGTTGTAAACAATTGAGTTAATGCAATAGAGAAGAAGCAAAGTTGCAGGGAGATGCGTCCCCCACCACCCAAGATGTGATGTAATATTCCAAATCGAAATATTTTACATTAATCCGGATTTTTCAAGGATTCCTTTAAATAATATTTTATAAAATAATAATTTAAATAATAATAAAGCCCAATTAGATTGATTGTTTATTTTCGAATATTACGAAGTTACACCACAAGCGGTTTCGTCCTTGGGTTCGATTACAAGGGTTTTCGTCCTTGCAATCAATTACATGATTAAGGGATTTCGTCCTTAAAAGTGGTTGTAAGCATAATGCTTGTACACGATTTATTTATTAAAATGCATAATTGAATGAATTCCTTCCATACCAACGAATGAATATAAATACTTCATCACCTTCCATCGAAAGACGTGTCTCTTCCAAATGTCTTTTCCCAAGGGAGGCGATGTCCCAAAGGGTGGTACCCTTGGTGTTTAGGTGCTCCCCTCAAGAGGGGCGATTCTAATTGTTTTACCCTCCTTAATGGCTATGCCCTTGTCTTACGCTTGGAAAGGGATATTACAATCCTCCCTTCCCAAAATTGCTTATCCTCAAACATTTGTAAGCCCTCATGCCCAAGTACCATGTCCAAGAGATAAAGCATGATGTACAATATTCTTGGAATGTTGACATGCAAAAACATGACCATCCTTGGTTATGTAACCTGAAGAAGATGCAAGTGAGCCCCTATTTATCACTGGTGCATGCCATAGTTTCTTTGTGCAATAAGACCTTGAGGTACTTCCACCACTTTCATTGTGCCCCTGTGATTTGCAAAGGTGATTACATAGAGCAAACTCTTTCTGATCTTCTTTAGTGCAAGGATCTTCAAAACGCACTTTCATCTAGTTTGTCTCATGGGTAAGCTCATCTTTTGACACATCTTTATTAGGGCCATATTTCATCGTCTCATGCCTTGAGCCATCATATAAATGACTTGTGCACTCTAATTTATCATTCACAAGACAACGAATCAAATGAATGTGACCCCATCCTTGTGCTTTACAATACATGTTACACATCTCCGCCATCCTAGATTCTCCACAAGTGTATTGCCTGCCATTGATATCAAATTCTTTCCTGTTTGATACAAAGTTGACATGTCTCATATTCCCATGAACTGTGTTATGTAATCCGGTATGATCGCTGGGCCGTTTGCAAAAATAAACATATGCTTCACACCTCACTTTACAATAGTGTGCAACATTTGGGTTGAGCGTGTGAAGATGTGTTCCCTTGTGACTTTTTTTAAAGCTGGCATTGGGATGTAACAGTCCTTATGCAGTGCATTTTGTTCGGAGACATGCTCATATTCAAAGGAACTTTTGCCCTGAAATGTGCGTGTTTGTCAGACAAGTTCAGTGAAAATTTCACAGATGCCATCAGCCTTGCATTTCTCCTGACAAGCATGTTGACTGCCATAGAGATGTTCATCATGTTTTAGTGCATGGAAATGATCCTCATAACCACAGAGTCTTGGGCAACCATCCATGATGCATTTTTGGGGACAAAACCTTTCGTGGCAAGCATGGTTTTTTTCATGATCCCCAAGCTCAATTGGCACCATGCAAGGATTTTTGCAGCTTAGAAGGGAACATTTCATTTTGCACATATGTTGCAGGGAATTGCACTTGTGAGGGCCTTCATGCCCAACTTTAAGACAACATGCCATAGTGCAATTAGAGGACTTTTCATTTAGAGAACAAATCTTGCTGCGGGTATGATTTCTTCTTTTGCAATCGTGATCTCCTTCATGACCTGCCAAATTGCGACATTCCTCCACTTCAACTAGACCATCTTCAAGCCAACAATATGTGCACTTCTCTATACATGCATGATTGCCAGTAAATTTTGTTGTGTTACTGCAAAGCCACTTTTGAACTCAATCACATCGTCTATCAATCAAAGCCCCTAAGAAACTCGGAAACATAGAGTACCACTGGTCACCATTTACGCCTCTTCTTTCGAAAATGTGTCTAACCTTGATCTGAGATCAGACAAGATCTTATCATTTGAAATTGATTCTTCTATAGGTGCAAGCTCAAAACCAATATCCTGCACGTGAAACAAGAGATTCTCAAGCTCTACTGAAGCATCTGGAATTTCTTCTTGAGTGTCAAAATTCACAAGCATCCTGCTGTCTCCTGACATAAAGAGATGCCCTCCTCTCATTGCAGAATCCATGTTTTTACGAAGGATATCCACCTTCATGGCAACATGCTTCAAATCCATAGGGGTCCAATCCTTGGCTATTATCTAGGCAATAACAAACTTCAAATCTCTCAAGAAGGAACGCCCATTCTGATAGGTATGGTCTAAATCTTCTTCTACAGTCAGTTGCATTTCAGACAGACTTTCTTGATAATATTCTTTCAGAGTGAAAGGAGGCATTGCAGAAAGTTCAACCATTCCTCCATACATCTTTGTCAGAAAGTTTTCACGGAATTTTTTACAAATTTATAACATTTTTATGCTAAACTCATCTTTTAAGTCCTCTACATCAGTTAAATCAACATCCTTGATTGCTATGTAGAATAGTCCCTTGAATAGTTTTTCATCACTCTTAACCAAGCTTACCCCATTTTGAAATTGTTGAAACAAAGCCTCTATCTCCTTGTCAAGATGAAAGTCTTTTTTATTGAAAATTGTTAGATTACTAATGACTGCATTAAGGACATAGAACGACAAGTCCTCTTGCTCTGTCCTCTAAAAGCTCCCCAGTCCTTCAAAGTCCATGAGTACATGGAAGCATTTTGCATCTAATCGAATTGTCATCCATACCCCATCTGTATATCTTCCCCTTGCTATGTCAGGAAGAGATCCAAATAGATGATTTAATAGATATGACTTACCACTGCTTTGTTTTGCCATTGAAGATACCACCTTGATCTTACCGTCCCATTGATTCAACACTGCATCATATAAGCCAAAACGCATCAAGTTTGCCAGTGATATACTATCTGCATAAGTAAGATGTGGCGGTATCTGAAGGCCATCAAGCAATGGTCTTATTCCATTGTTTTTTGCTCGAGTAACTTGGATAGGTACAAGGCAAATGAGCTGTCGGATCCAGTTTCCTAGAGCCTTCTTCTGGCAATAAGGCAGCATGATATTTATACTCTTAGATTCCCAGTTCTCAGATTTCTCAACGTGAAACTGAATACTCAATTTTGAAAAAACCATTCCTTTTTCTTGCTCCAACTGCTTAATAAGAAGCTTCAAGTACTCACATTTTATTTCACCAAGATCTTTAGTTGTGTGTTTTGATTTTAGCAAAACATAAAAGTTAAGATGTTTGAGAAGTCCTCTAAACAGAGCAGGACTAACTACAAACTTATCAAAAATATGATAAACATAGTCTAATGCAGCACAACTTCTCTGACAGTCTTGAAGATTCCCTAAGTTTTCAACATTTACATCCAAACAAATGCTCTTTAAGACATGATGCCACCTAGCATATAAACTTTGGCCTCAATTTGAAATGGAGACCGAGTTTCGCCATTACTCAGTTGTGCTGAGGACGAAGAGCAATCCTCTGAGACTTTTGTACCTCTCTGAAACACAAAAAGAAAGGAGCCATCCCTTGAAACAGATGTATTTATGAAATCTGATGGAAGAGAGATACTTGGGCTTCATCAGTTGCTGTTGATGCAGTTCAACCACCCTAGCTCTATTTGTGTCATCAATTAAAAGCAATTCAACTTTCCCTGGAATAAACTGCACCCATACAATGTTTGTACTTCCAGAAAAAAACTCAAGCATGATCTCAATACCAATCCAATCTATATGGCGTATTGACTCATCAAACTTATAAATATGAACCTTGGCTGCATCGTCATCATAGAGAGCTAGAAATCTGTTACGTTTGTCAAAAGCTATCAAATCAAAACCCCTTCTAAACACACGAATGGGATTACTCCTACATACAAGTGGCCCTAGATTTGGGACCATGTACAAGTTGAGATTATTTTGTTTCTTATCATGAAGTACTATACCATGACTAAAACTCCTCAAGCACCTATCAGTGTAATATACATTTCCATCTGGGGCTTTGTTGTAGTTACCAATCTCTATTGTAGCAACAAATTATTTTGGGCGATGAAATATATAATCACTTCTAGAGCTAGTGATGGCATAATGAAGTCTATTTGGTGGAGGAACACCCCTGTCATACGAAGACCACCCACTCGCATTGTTGGGTTGGTGTGAAATGATAGGATAATCAAGTATGGGAAGAGGGTTATCAGCTGATGTATTATGATATTCTTCATCTGAGTAGAATAAATAATTTGTTTCAGTTGCAGATTCTATTTCATCCTCTTCCATTTTAATAATTTCTGCTTCCATGTTACCATTGCTATTGTTGCTGGAATCATCACCTTTCACCATATTATCTGTTTCTGCTTCCTTACTGCCATTGCCAGCAGGAGGTATATTCACTATTGATTTGTTTGTTTTCCTTTCTTCTACAACCTCTTGAAGATTGAATTTTTCTGCATACACTGAGCTGCCATAACTATGATTCACGAACTCGCCTTCCTCATAGTGTCTATTTCCATTCCACGACTCTTTCAACTCCAAAAAGTCTGAAAAAGAGATTTCTTTTCGAATCTTTGCTGAAAGGACGTATGATGCAAAACTGTCCATAATTTCCTTATGTAGTGACCCCATGGCTCATAGGGTGGCAAGAAAAACAGTGTTGATACCATTGTAATATTCCAAATCGGAATATTTTACATTAATCTGGATTTTTTTGGGATTCCTATAAATAATATTTTATAAAATAATAATTTAAATAATGATAAAGCCCAATTAGATTAATTGTTTATTTTCGAATATTACGAAGTTACACCACAAGGGGTTTCGTCCTTAGGTTCGATTACAAGGGTTTTCGTCCTTGCAATCAATTACATGATTAAGGGATTTCGTCCTTAAAAGTGGTTGTAAGCATAATGCTTGTACACAGTTTATATATTAAAATGCATAATTGAATGAATTCCTTCCATACCAACGAATGACTATAAATACTTCATCACCTTCCATCAAAAGACGTGTCTCTTCCAAATGTCTTTTCCCAAGGGAGGCGATGTCCCAAAGGGTGGCATCCCTTGGTGTTTAGGTGGGTCAGCCTGTCAATATGAGTTTTATTTTTTATTAAATGTGGGTTAGTCAACCTGTCTTTTCTCAAGAGGGGCGATTCTAATTGCCGCGCCCTCCTTAATGGCTATGCCCTTGTCTTATGCTTGGAAAGGGATATTACACGTGACCCCAACCTAGGACACATCTCTAGTACGGGTACGTGTCTCCAGTACAGGAGACGGGGACGAAAATGTCTTGCATGCTCTGAGACGCCCTTGGAGATTGTCAACATTGATTGACCTGTCTCTTCTTTCCCTTGGCCCGTCTCCTACAAAAAAATGATTAATTTAAAAAAAAAACATAAAACATGTTTCTTTGATGTTCGTTTTCCTCATTTTCTCTGCTTTTGATTCTCTGTAGAATGCATTTTTACTATGTTAGGGCTGATTGTGTTAGGGTTGGCTGTTTGTTGTTTCCTTTGTGCTCGATTCCCTACTTGCCATTACTCAAGCTTAAAACTGAAAAAGAAAAGGGCTGTTACACAAGCAATGCTGTTTGGTTTCGAACCTTGAACCTTCCGGATTTTCTCATTTTTTATTTTGGCCCATTTGTTATGCAAAGCACAATCACGTGAATAATGCAAGAAAGACCAAAACAATAAATTTGGGCATAGATAGGAGATATTATTTGGCTAGAACAATTTGAGCCATGCGATCCTTGTGGGACATGCGAGGTAGTTAATTCACACCTTTTTCTTTACAACTTTCCATTGATGTCTTTGTCATCGCTATCCATAGATTTTTATTTCCTAGTTGGATTTATTTCAGGTTAAGAAAATTTAAAATATTAATTAATAAGTTTAAAATACAATACTATTATATTAAAATGAATATTATTTAAATAATTTGATTAATTATATTATAGTTTGATTTTTTAATAGTACACTACAATATAATAGTTTGTATTGTACGTTATATTATATTTTAATTCAAATAGTTTGCCTATATTATTTAAATAGTACATTAATTGTATTTTATTTAAAATTTAAAGTAAATGGTATTATATTGTATTAGTTTTTTTAAATAGTATAAATATTTAAAATATAAATCAAATCATTTTTTTTTTTTTTTTGCAAAACTATTTAATTATATCTATTATATAATTATTATTTTTCCCATCTTCGAGAACTCTTATTTTCTTAAAAAAAGGCCTACTAATACCTATACCTATCTCCTCGTACCCGTACCGATATCTGTCTCTTGGTAAATATGAGAAGAAGATTTCTATGCTAAGTTTTTTTCCCAAAAGGGTTTTTCTAGGGGAAAAATATTGTGTATCATGTGTGTGTGCCATTTTTCTTTTTGTTATAGCTTTAGTTTATGTAAGCATTGCTTACCCCACTTAGTTAATTAGTGTATTTTCTCTTCACTCATCATTTTGGGCCATCACTTTCTTTTTGAAATTGACACGGGCAAAACCACCGCTTAATTCATAGCAGTAGTTGCGAAACCTTTCCTTAATGTAGACCGGCAGCTATGAAACCACCTCGATGATTTCAAAACAAATGCTTAAGATTGCAAAACAATCTCGACAATTTCTTCACTATAAAATGAACTGCAACTTCGAAAGGCCATAACTTTTGCATACGAACTTGAAATCTAGTGCCATTTTTTTGAAAGTACATAACTTTCGAGAGAAATCCAATATACAATAACATTTGAATTTTGATGAAGCATACTTCCTATTTCACCCTGATGAAGCAGGTGGTGTTTTTGCTAGGACTAGCTATGCACAACCTTGTTACTTATTAAATTTCGTCTCGTTGATCCTGACTCTCTCGTCGAGTCCAATGGAGTTCTTTATGTCTAGGAATTATTTTAGTATTTTTGTTTCCCATGGATCCTTGAAAATAAGCCTCTACCATACCAAAACTGTAAACACACTAACTAGTGTACAAGAACATTGCAAGATTGCTTTTCACACCTGGGTGCTCCAGAATCAATAGAGCACCCATAGTGACTCACCTCCTTGCTTACTGTAATCCATTTCTATGATACTTTTACATCCATTTTTGGATGGATCTCTTATATTTCTAATTAATGAAATATTCTGGTCATTTTTCTGGAACGATCTTGGCTGAAATGGGCTTGGTTGAACTGCTTCATTATTCATGATGCCTGGTATTTATCATTTGTTGAGATTCAATAATTCTACCTCAACAACATATTCTACTATTCACTCTTTTTCCAACTCCAATCCTTTAGCTCTGTACTACCGCAGAGTTGATTGTGTCCATACCATTACTTATGTCAATTGCTTACCTTTATTTTACAGCTGCAATGAAATCATCTGCTCAATGGATTATGCACCCATCATATAGTATAGATAGATTTTAGCTTAGTCTTCTTTACTACATGAAGCGTATATCTTTTATCAATTTCATTGCAAATTGTGTAAACAATTTATATTGCTTAGATCCGAGAAAATAGGGGAGCTATCATCATTTAGATTTTATCTGATTCAGCTCATTGTATATAACAAGCTCAAGATCTGTCTCATCTGAGTGTTCATTTTATGCTTTTTAGTTTCAGTTTGAATAAATTTTCTAAGAAAAATGACTCCCAGGCCAGATCAGAGAATTTTTATAAATCTGCCCAAAGTGGAGGTACTTATTCCCATCAGATTCTTTCCTAACAAATTCAAATATTCAGATCTGGAGTGCTATCGCTTGAAAGGAATCCTCCATAGAAAGTGAGTTTGATGCCTTGGAATTCAGGTTTGGTATTTCGGTGTGGACTTACATTTACAAGTTAATTGATCTAAGTTTATAGGGATGGTGCCAAACAACGTTTGTCTTAGTGTTCTCATAAATAGTTGCTTATTTTATTTGTATATATTATGCAAGGAAACCGATATTAACACAAAGTAATGGACTTTAGAGAGTGTACTCCTTCCTACCCATGCAATTAGTGAAAGCATCTTAGCTATAGCCTTAGCATATGTAGACTTTCTTACTAAACAAAGCTTTAGGACAAACTTGAGTTTCTAAATCACCCAAAATTCTTTAAATCAATCTTACAAAAATACTAATGTCTTCAGAAGTACCTGATATGTTAATTTCCAAGTAGACTGTTGCCTGATTTTGATTTTGTTTTTTGTGATTTCAAGGGCATGGTTTGTGTACATTTGTTTGGATCCACTCTATTCTTAACTACACTGTTTCCTAGCTTTCAAAGGAACTGCAGGGTGCATTGTTTTCTTAGGGCGTAGCCAATCGAAGCCCACACTCGATGACTCATTAGCGAATGCTTTAAATCACAGAAGTTAAAAATGTGATTATTTAAACTAAACTGCTTACATGAAGCAGCGTCTCTCTATTTGATTCTTTCAGGAGTGCTGAGCTTTGCATTTCACTTGTTGGATTACAGTTATTCTAATTTATCTGGCAATTGATACGAATTATATTTTCTTGGGATTACTATATTCCAGGATAGACATTACTCATATATTCCTATTTAAATGTTCTGAAATATGCATCTGTATGCGTTTCTTTGTTGTGCAACAGGACTTCAAGAGATTGGGGCTGCAAAACATTGGCCTTGCAAAAGTGGGTCTATTCGGTACACCTTACGGTTTGATCCATTATTCTCAAAAACAAGTGGTCTCTTTATAGCAAAGATTGTTAAAATGGCAGTATAGATACAGAGATGTGGGTAGGTTATTTATGGCATTAAGAGTACTCGTTAATTGGTGTCTTTCAAGAAAAGTTGAAGAGTGTGCATGGTTGAAAACAAATTTATTTTGATTGCGTATTTTGATCTGCTGCTTATTCATGACACCTTGTTTCAAATCAGTTTTGTATGTGTATTGAATTTATCATATATTTATAGTTGTTCCCTTCCCATTTCTATTATTAAGAATTCTATTCAGTATTTGGGTTATGTATTTCAAGGAAGTATTCTTTTTTAACATCACGAGAAACGAGAATAATGTTTTCTTCTTTTTTCAATGTTGTTCTACATCATACACAACACACACACATTCGGGAGGAGTATAGAATAGTTCTCTTTCAACACCTAGGTTGAATAAACATAGTTCTTGTTTCAAAAGAAGTAACGTGAACTTCTTTAATTACATAGCAGGTGCAGACTTCAATGAAAATGAGAATACATGACAAGTTGAGGGTGTTAGCATTCCATTGAGTTAGCAATCAGAGCAAACCATGCAAACCATGATGCCACTGCATTGGATGCCCAAGTGATTATTGTGGAACTCATTAGGAAGTAGTTGTATCCAGTCCAAAACGTTATGATGGATTTGATGACACACTATGGTGTATTTGACAACTTGATGTGTGAAATTCAATGTCTGACATTTTCAAGGATGCCCAAGTCTCTCATTTATTGTGGAACTCATTAGGAAGTATTTGTATCAGTCAATTTTCTCTTATAGGAAATTGTGTTACTGAAACAGAAACTGCTATAATTAACTTAGTGACTGTAACATGCTTCCTAGTGCTACTGAAAAACTCACCAAAACTTCTACAATTCTTTTTTCTTTTCTTTTGTCCTTCATGTGAATACTTTGTTCTGATGCAACACATGCGTGTATCTGATGTCAACAAACCATAGCAGAGCAAGGAGATCACATCCATAATTAATTCTCCCAAATTAATATGGATGTGATGCACATGATTGGGTCAATTGTTATGTTACAATCTTGGGTTTACCGGTCTTGATTGGTTAGAAAGAGTGCTTAAGTTGGTCAACTTGGTCCAGGTTTCTCTTAGGTCCTCAATGACCCCACCAATGTTTCTCTAGTGCAGAGAAACTTAGGAAACAACTGTTTGTTTGCTTGAATCAAACATCAGATGCAAAAGTTATGAAACTGTATTTTAGACCTGAATTGTCCCCTGATGATGCCATGTGATGCCTTGCTATGCATTTGTCGATTTCTTTGTGTTTCTTTAGCGCTGATTTGGAGATTAACTCACATTTGTTGCTTACTACCTCCAAAATGGCAATCAAAGCTTCAAAGTTAATTATGGGTGATGGTATGTGTGGATCTCGCATTCACTTCCAAAACATTGATGGGACAATATGCTAGCTCAGATCGATTGTGTTGCATCCAACTGTCATCACCATAACGTTTATTTCACGATTTCACACTTTGACCTTTGAAATGTTGTTGGGCCGCCATGTGTCATGTTATCACAATTTCATTGATTTCTTTGCCGAGAGTCATTTTTTTGACCTTAGGGAAGGTGCATCAGGAAGCACCCCTAGTGCTTTTGACTAAGTATAACTATGTGCAAGGGAGATGCGTAGGACCTTATATAACATATATAGTGCACAAAAGATTCATAGTTTTGTCCACCTTTGTGCAAGGTACTACTGAGGATAGAGTTGTGCAAAACTGCCACGTGGAGATAAAGTAGTCAAGGAATGATGTGGATAATCAAGGATCAAGCTGAATCACACATGGAGATGGAATCAAAGAATCTTCTAGATCTTTCTAGAATATGGACAGGGGTATGCAACTAGGCAACAAGTGACATGTAAAGGGGATATATGAATATTATAAATAGACCCCTCGACCTCTCATTTGACATAGATTCAAGTACAAATTCAAAGTACATGTTTTGAAGAGCATATGGAGAATAGTGGATTGATCCCTGTAAAAGATATAACAAGGTTTTGTTTGATGATAGCTTACCCTTGATCATTCATGGAGATGTTGTAGAGTCTTACGTAATGACTTTGCATCTATATTAATGGAAGTGATACCTGATGTGTAGCTGGAATCTTTGTTATTTATTTCTTTACTCTGGTTATGGTTAAAATAAGGTTTGAATGGGTTGTTTGTGCGGCACTTGTGATCTTTATGTCCTTTCTCATAATGGGGAACTTGATGATCTCTCGTTGCTCCTCAGTGAGTGCTTTACTTTTGCCTCGAGTGATATGCTTGCATAGGAATGTTCCATTTGTTGAGCATAGTCAAGGTTGTGCAAGACTAGGAAATAACTCAACACAATTTGAGCTCCGAAACAACAATTGGATGCCACATGTCCGACTCCGAAACAACAATTGGATGCCACATGTCCGACTCTCATTGTTTTGAGAGTGACTTATGCAAATGAGGCAACTTACTACGAAACCCCGAAACAACTATACGTAAGCATTTAGTGGTTTAATGACTTTTATATTGACCGAAGATTCTAGCAAGGCTTATGCTTGTGAACAATATCTGTACAAGCAACTTTGTATATACGCATTGTTGTTTCTCGCATATCCCTTTTTTAGCTAAAAATGGGGACCCACTTTTATTATCTCACTTCTTTAGAGTAGTTTGTAGTCTTTCTCTTGGCAATCTAACCTATGTTCACTTTAGTTCAGTGTGAATTGGCTAAGTCTTTATGATTGTTTCAATTTTAACTTAGTCGCTTTCAGATGAATCAGCTAAATCTTCGCTAAGTTTCTTCTAAAAAGGGTTATTATATTCCACTAAATTAGCCCCTTTTTCGTTCCATTTTTGCTTCAATCTACGTTAAAACTAACTAAATGATTGTTTATGTTCAACTTTTGCATTAGTCGATTTCATAAAATGGTTGAAATTTGTTTGGGAGTCGACTTTGAATTTTATGAAAATGACTTCCTTTTGTTAAAGTTTTAGTGTGCTTTCATTCAAAAGGGATCGAGCTGTTGCAGGTTGAACACTTAGTTATTTTAAATTTGAAAATTTCATGACCATTGGCTTTTAAATTTACAGTTCATTGTGTTTCTTTGCTTTGTTGCCTGCAGGTGCCTAAATTGATCTCGACGCCACTTGGCATTTTCTCGTAGCTATTGGTGGCCCCATAGCATCTGTCTGGAGCTACATAGTGATGACAGTTGATTTTTTAGACTCTCTTTGGAGCCACATAGCATCTTTGTGTTGTTTCACGGCACTCAAACAATTCAAAGGATTTGCCCAAGAGCCTCCAACTAAGTAAAGACCCTCTAGGCGAGTGGATTAGCATGACGTTGCCATGTGGCACCATCCTAACGACTTGCTGCCTCAAAGATGTCTATACAAATCCAAAAGCCCTTCCTGCTATGGGTTAGCAGGAAGCTATCATGTGGAAACATCTCGCTACTTTGCAGCCTTGGGGCGGTCCGTGCAAGTCTAATTGAACCATCTAATCTATGAATAATCGAGATTGCGTTGTGTGGCATGATCCCACTTCACTGCGACCAAGGGAATAGTCTGTACATATCAAGACCTAACCGAACAACAAAAGAGCATAGAGCAACTACGTGACTTGACCTTGCCAACAAAGGACATGTTGGCAATAACGTCGGCAAGACACTAGTTTGAATTTGACAACCCATCTAGCCTTCAAAACTGTCAAACCCTGAAATTGGACTAGCTGTCCAATCTCACCTGCAATGTTGATTTACATAGACATCTTAATGGCTAATTGACCATGAAAAGCAAAATTCAAACACAAACTAGGCAACATTGAATTTGGGCATTGTGTGCACATTAGGGAAAAGACATAAAAGCTCTAAGGACAAATACACGATGAAAAATAACATTTTCTATTGCAAAGATGGTATGAGCAAAGTCTCCCAAGGCATTCTCAACCACTTTTAGTTGCACTCAACTGATTGGAATTTACTCCCATGCACGCAGTAGCATGATGTGTAACAGGGGTTTTCATTGGCATTCCTGAATTTGCATTGAATTCTCAGCTACTTTTGTAGAGGGTATGGGTTGCCTCTCTTTTAAAATTTTGAATTTTGAACCTCTCTCTCTCGCTCTTATTTATAGGACTTCGAAAGCCCTTCTTAAATTTGACATTTTTTAGGATTAAAGCATGTTGTGCATGGCTGGCTCTTTGTGAATTGTAAAAAGACATAGACAATCAGACACTCTTTTTTATGATTTTTTTTAGATTTCTAGATTAGTTTTGCTTCTCTATTTTTTTTTCTGAGTTCTGTTGTTAAAGTGAAGTTTGTAGCTGAATGATTGTATGATCCTTGAACTTTGTTAATTAAAAGGAAAATCTTGATATTTGAAGACTATTGGGATTGTGTGTGGACATTTTCCTGCACATGTTCTATAGTGTTTGTGTTCATTTATTCTCATAGTCATTCTCCTTAGACTCTTTAACCATCTTTAGTTGGAGTTCTGCTAGGTCTGACTCAACCAAATATTAGTTTCATGGAGCTCATTCAATCAGAAATCTTGCTTTGATCTTCATGGCAACATGATCTCTCTCTCTTTACCCTTGCTCTTTTATATTTTCTTTTAAAAGTGTGTTAGCTCAGAGATTGGGTATTAACAAAAACAATCTATAATTAAAGGTTTATGTTGATTGCTATTTCATATTCTATTTATTATCATTGTAGCATTGTTGCATCTATGAATGTGGTAAACCCATAAACAAATCAGCTATAACTTTCTATATGCAAGTCTAAGAAACCTCGATTTCCATCCAAGGTTGAACTCTGCAAGTATTATCAAGAAAGTATGTAGCCTTATAATGAATGTCTTAATCAAAACAAATTGCATCTTAATTCGTAAAACATGCCTCTTAAAAGGAATAGTCCACATCAATGAACTTGGTGAAGACCAACATACCAAGTCTTAATACATTTAGACCTTGGGGAAGCATTTTCCTTGTAAGATTTTTTTCCTTTCAGAAAAGGCGGAGCTTGACAAAACCTGTCTACGGTTGGTTGTGACAAAACACAAATCAACATATTGTGACGCTAGGAGGGTGTGAACCACAAGTTGTGTTTGCAATCAAAGTTTGGACTAAGACATTTTAGAAACCTTCGATTCCACTGAGTTAAACTATCTTGTAAGTTGGAAAGTAGGAGGATAAACACTCGATCAAAGTCTGATAAGGATAACTTTGAGCTCTTAGTACTTACTGATAATAGAATACCAAAACAAAGAGCTATCAAAAGAAAAGAGAAGGCTAAACCCATTCAGTCAGCGAGTAATTCACCTACAGCGGCAAGCCCCCTTTTGGTTAACCTCTTCATGCTTCCCCAACATATACCAATGGCCAATCCCATGGCTTGGATTGGGCAAGGAGGTTATTGTTCTATTGCTGTCCTAGGCATAGCTCATGATCTGCCCAAAATTATGAATAAATTTTGTCCCAAGTTCATAGTTGGAGGCGTCCACACAATAGAGGAACAGGGTCAAGCCTTCAAGGACACACTAATCAAAATGCATGTTCAACAAGAGGATGTAGCCTATAGATTGTTCCCATATTCCTGAAGAGAAATCACGTATGCTTGGTACCTGGGACTACACCATGGGTCTATTACTTCTTGGGATGGCTTGGAAATTGTCTTTGTGAACCATTTTAGGTTTTCCATTGACCCTGTTGTTTTATATTATCATTTTATAGATGTTAAGAGAGAGTCAAACGAACCCATGAACATGTTCAATGCTCGGTTTCACAAGCTATATAAGAGGTTGAAAGACCCATACATCTTAGCAGAAGGTCCAACCATCTAGACCTACTAGAGGGCCCTAGATTCTTTGACGTCAATGTTCCTTAAAAGAACCCCAATTATGCTTGTTTCTCTATCATTGGCTTATAACGAGGCTGTGAACATAGAACACTAGATGGTCCCAAGTTCATAGCTGGAGGCGTCCACACAATAGAGGAATAGGGTCAAGCCTTCAAGGACACATTAATCAAAATGCATGTTCAACACGAGGATGTAGCCTATAGATTGTTCCCATATCCCTGAAGAGAAATCACGTATGCTTGGTACCTGGGACTACACCATGGGTCTATTACTTCTTGGGATGGCTTGGAAATTGTCTTTGTGAACATTTTAGGTTTTCCATTGACCCTGTTGTTTTATATTATCATTTTATAGATGTTAAGAGAGAGCCTAACGAACCCATGAACATGTTCAATGCTCGGTTTCACAAGCTATATAAGAGGTTGAAAGACCCATACATCTTAGCAGAAGGTCTAACCATCTAGACCTACGAGAGGGCCCTAGATTCTTTGACGTCAATGTTCCTTAAAAGAACCCCAATTATGCTTGTTTCTCTATCATTGGCTTATAACGAGGCTGTGAACATAGAACACTAGATGGTACCACAAGGATATAATGCACGTGCTTTACCATCCTTAGGACAATCAGGGGCATACAATTAGATCCATGTGCCAAATTAGGGCCTTATGCAAACCACCTTATGAATCCCATCCTAGGTGTTATGTATGGCACCTCTGGTCTAGTCTATGCTCTGACTCTGATGAGCTACATGCCTAGTGGTATGCCCTATGTGCCTTCCAATCATGTATTGCCCTTGGTTAAAAATCAACAGTTGATCCCAATGACATGCAATAACATTGTTGTTGCATCGAGCACTAATGGGTATGTTGCATCCAGGAGAACTAAACATGCAGTTCCACCCTATTTTGAATACTCAGACACCTACTGATAATGCTCATAATCAAACCTCCGTTGCTACCCTTGTGTTCTTGACTTTAGGTGTGCCTATGATTAACCCACAACTCCAAGCGGTGAGACAACCCGACATTGGCATAGATTTCAAAGTGGGCAACTTGAGGCAAATGGTTCAAAAGCTATCCAATGATGCAATCAACTGCAAAGACATGGACCTAATTATGCAAATAAGAGTGCAACTAACCCACCTAAAGGCATAAATTTCAATTCCCAAAGGCCTAATAGGCAATGGAATACTCGACCTAATAATGGGAATGTTCCCAGTCCTCTTGACAACGATAATCAAAACAACAATGCTTCCCATTATGTGAATTTCAGACTTGGCTTTAGACACATGGTGCAACATGCATAACACAACTGACCATGCATAAACCAATTGTGTTGAGTTTATAGCTGCCTCAAACATCTTCCAAAAGGAGATGGATAACATGGAAATCATGCCCACTTCTAATAAAACTCAAAACCAAGACGGAGGGAACCCGAGAACAAATTTAGTATTAGAAACTTATGAATTTCCATTTGAGGATGAAAATGAACCCGAAGACACTCTGGGTAAAGTCTACACATTTAGGTAGTTCTAAAGAGGAAATAATTACTAGTTGGAGAGTAAATTAACTAACCTATTGACCACCTCTACTCTGAACAAAACTCAGATTCCCCCTGATGTAAATTCAAGCAATAAACCTCATCCACCTAAAGGACCTCCCATTTATTATTAGGCCAAGAATTATGCTGCATATACCCCAAACGACAAACCAAAAGAAAAGGTCAAACTTGGCTATGATATTGTTGAAGATCTCAAAATGACTAAAGCTAATTTAATTATGATTAACCTACTTCAAAATTCTAATAAGAGAGAATTGTTGCTTAAAGAATTTTTTGATAATAAGGGGAGGGATTCTAATAGAACTTTTTATGCTCATGTTGCTCTATATAAACAAAAAATAGACTCCACCTTTTCTCCTAACAATTAGGATTTTCGGCAAGAACTTACACAATTGCTTGGTTGATATAGGTGTCTCTAGGAACATTATGCCTTATGCTATTTGTCAATAGTTGGGCCTCACACCTGCCAACTCAAATCGAAAGGTTGTCCAATTGGAAAAATCAAAGGTAAAAGTAGTGGGGGAATTGAATCATAGGATCTAAGGATTCAACAATTCATCGATATCCAAGTGGTGGATATCCTAGATGTTTATGGCATTTTGTTGAGTTGAGATTGGTTGACACTCAATGGTTACATGGCAACAAACTTTAGCCACATGCGGCTATTGTGGTGTGTTCTCCCTGAGTGAGAATCGAAGATGACACATATGATCACTGAGTATAACTGAACAAACGAAATCTTTTTTGAAGAATCAGAAATGGGGGTTTACTCATTTGATAAGGAAGAAAGGGTCTACGACACTCTCTATTAACATGCTCAACATACAAAAAAATACATAATTAGAAGAATTAGACCAATTTGATGAAGAGGAATTTTACTGTGCGTCAGAGATGGTCTCATTTCAGAATGCTACTCTAGTATGTGAGAGTTTGAAATCTGATGATTTAAGCCATAATGAAAAGTTTTTATGCTCTTTAGAAGATTAAGTAACCGTTATGGATAACCCCATTTTTGCTCCTCCCACGGAAGAATTATCCACAACATCTTCATCAGCGGAAAGCCCTGCACTAATTGAAAAATAACACATGTTCAATTATGAATGAGAAAGTACATCAAGAGATTAACATTGCAACAACACTTTTATCACAAAGACCACCAACGTGTTTTGGCACAACAAAATCTGATTTGTGGACCTTAAAGTTTGATGGCTCCAAATCCAAGAGTCGTTGTGTAGGGTAGAATTAATAAATCCAATAGGTTAATCCTATTTGGCTGCATACCACCGACAATTTTGTTGTACCAATAATGTGGCCAAGTATGAGGCGTTGGTCCATGGACTCCAGTTTGCCCTTGGAAGGAAAGTGAGAAACATCAAAGTGCTAAGTGATTTTGAATTAGTGCTTAGACAAGTGGGGAGCAAGTATTCATGAAATGACAAATGCTTGTCTAGGTATAACAATTGCGTCTGGAACCTGATAGAAGATTTTGATGCTTTTGGTATTCAGACTTTGCCCCGACAAAAGAAGTCTATAGTTGATGCACTAGCTACTGCTGCAAGAACCTTGGAGCCTATTGCCAATTCGAGGATGAGAAGATTCTCAGTGGAGTTGATCTCTACCCCTTCAGTCCTAGATAATATAAACAATTCCATGTCTTCAATGACGGCCAACACATATTAGACTTAATCACCAATACGAAAATATTTGCCAATTAAATTATTGATGAAGATGGTCGAGATAACTTTGAACTTGATGAGGATGGGTCTATGAATTTGAAGACAAACAACATACCCAAGGGAATGGTCTCGCTTGAAAGGCTATTCAACATGGATCCCCTAAGGGAAAAGGAGGATTCAATGCTTGTTCAGGGCATGCAACATGCGCAGTGCAATTTGGGTAATGCAAATGATGTGAAAAGTGGGCTTCTAGGCACCACCTTTACCCCAGAAGAGAAACAAAGTTTTGCAAAATCCCTCAATTATTTCAGAGATGTTATTGCATGGAGTTATGAAGATTCAAAGGTCTTCAACACTTTTATCTTGACACATACTATCCCCCTCAAACCTGTATCAAGCCCTTTACGCAAAGACAAAGCCCTGTCAATCCGTTACTAGAGCCGCTGATTTTTAAAGAAGTGCAACAACTACTTGCAATAAGGATCATTTCCCTGTTGAGACACTCCACATGGGTTGCAAACTTGGTACCGATGAGGAAAAAGAATGGGGAGATCAAAATTTGTGTTGATTTGCGTAATTTGAAAAAAGCATTTGAAAAGGGTTACTATCCCTTGCCTTCCTTGGATGAAATGTTGCAAATTGTGAATGGAGTCTAGATGATGTCCTTCTTTGATGGGTATTCAAGCTATAACCAAGTGGTAGTCGATTATGAGGATAGAATCAAGATAACTTCCACAACCAAGTGGGGTATCGTTGCTTATAAGAGAATGCCTTTTGGCTTGATTAATGTGGCTTTTAACTTTAAAGGGCGATGGAAATTGTGTTCAAAGACATTATGGGTAAGTGTATAGTTGTGGAAATGGACTATTTGATAGTCTTCTCCAAGAGAAGAATGAATCATATGAGGGATGTGAGAAAGTGTTGTAGCAGTGTAGAGACCACAGGGTCTCCTTGAACCCAAAGAAATGTATATTTGGAGTCACCAAGAGAAAACTATTGGGCCATGTCATCGCAGAGTGGGGCATATCAATTGACCCTGAGAGAATATATGTTATTCTGAAAATCCCATTGCCCAACACGAAGAAAGAATTGAAGTCATTTTTTGGCAAGATTAACTTTGTGAGTAAGTTTATCTTTGGACTTGCAGAGATAGTTAAACCTTTGAGTAACATGCTCAAGAAGGATACTAAAATTGAATGGACAAGTGAAGCACATGCATCTTTTGCTCAAATCAAAGAGGTAATTCTGCACAGATCAATGTTGATCAACGTTGATTACACTCAATATTTTTATATTTACACATTCGCTTTAGAGCATTCAACTGCTACCATTTTAACACAGAGAAAAAGGGTTGGAGATGAGCAACCTGTATCATTTATGAGCTCGCCTTTGAGAAATGCTAAATTGAGATACACTATGATGGATATACAAGCCTTTGCACTAATCAAGGATGTCAAGAAATTCTAGCATTACATATTGTGTAGCAAAACTTTTGTTGTCTGTACATAATAAGTTGGGTGAGTGAAGAGGTAAGTGGATGACCATCCTTCAAGAGTTGGACCTTGAGCTTAAATTGATGACAATTGTGAGAGGATAGGGGTTAAGCAGAATGATGGCCAAATTAGGTCCACAAATCACTTGCCAACACTACACTATTAATGACATTACCAATGATGATTGGTACAAGTGGTGCACTACTTGTTGAACAATGAGTGTCCCAACATTTGAATTCCACACAAAAGAGAGCATTGCACATTAAAATTAACCACTTTATGATCAACACGAGAGTACTCTACAAACGAAACTATGAGGGTATCAATTTGAGATGTCTTGATAAGGAGGAAGCAACGAATGTGCTTAACAACCTCCATGGCTAACATGGGACTGGGCATGGATTAGCGAAATCCATTGCCTGCCAAATATTAAGTGCAAGATATTATTGGTTGCACTTGTTCAAAGACGCACATGCACATGTCTGGAGTTGCCATATCTGTCACGTTGCTACACATAGGGAGTGCACTCTAGCAATGTCTCTGTTGCTAGTAATCGAAGTTCGACCTTTTGCACAATGGGGACTAGGCTTTGTGGGTGTAATCAACACAAATTCGTCTACATGGCACAATTTTATTCTCTTTGCAAGTGACTACTGCACTCATTGGGCTAAGGCTCAACCATTCAAAAATTGCAAAACTGATAGCCATTCAATTTTTGGAGCACATTGTCACAAGGTTTGATATACCTTATACTTTGGGATGTGATAATGGACATACTTTCTCCTCTTTGCAATTCCTAGAATGGGCATGCAATTATCATATAACCCTAAAATTCTCTTCTAATTATTACTTGCAAGGGACGGGTTAGTTGGATCCACAAATAAGAATTTGATAAGCATAATTAAAAGGATTTCGGAAACAATCTTAGGAATTGGCATAATGAATTGAAAATTTGCATTATGTGTTGATAGGACTAGAACTAAAACTGTTCTAGGCACTTCTTATTATTTACTTTATGGCCAAGACCTTGTTTTTTTAGTCGATTTGAGGATCCCTACCTTGCCGTTTATGAAAGATTGCCTAGAAACAGATGATCAAATAGAGGCTCACCTCTTCAATCTCATGCACTTAGATGAAAAAGCGATGCACCATTGTTGTATTTTAGTAGGCATCAAAAGGTTGTCAAACATTGGTTAGACAAATGATGCAAAATGAAAGCATTTAGTATATCCGACCTCGTCCTTACATGGGACAAGACTCATGAACAAAATGGACAACACAAAAAGTTTGATGCATTATGGTTGGGTCTCTACCAAATCTCCGAAACCCTAGGCGAGAATGTTTTCCGCCTAAGGTGTCTTACTAGTGATGACATTCCATTTCCTGTAAATAGGCAATTCCTCAATCACTATTTCCAGCGTTGGTTGGCTTGGAAAACCTTGTAAATAATTTATCTTTTATTTTTGTTTTGTTTTGTTATTTTGTTTCCTTCCCATCCCTTGTTTTGGTGTGGGTGTGCTGCGTTTGTTTGTTTTGGTTGCTTTCTCCCACTTGGTTTAGCCTTGTCATGCCTCTTTTTTAGCTAAACATGTTGTTTTGACCCAAGGCTTACCCTGCTTGATAAAGGAATGAAAATGGGCAATTTGTTTATGAATAGCACCAATGACATTCCTATGCTTAAAACACTTAAAATCTTCTTCAATTGCTTACATGAATTGTTGCATTTTCCTTGTATGGGTAGAATATTGAAAAATTTATAATGGAACATTGAGATTTAGAAAGGCTTCATTTCTTGTTTTAAATATCATCAAATGCACGTAACAAAAAAATATGAGGCATGATGCAACTCTGAAAATTTCAGCTTTGCTTTAATTGATTGTGCACTTGTTGACTATCACTTGACCTATTGCTTGGTCCCCAACCCTCTACAGATAAAACAAAGCAAAATTTCTTTTAAGAAGAATTGAGCTAAAATGCAAAATCTGATGCTGTCCTCGAAAGGTTTATCTTGGCAACTTCCTCCACAGGGTTTCCATCCTTGATGGCAGTGGAGCAAGGCCTTAGGAAGGGACCAAATGTATCACTATTAGGGCTTTAGACGCCCGGCTGACAACATAGCAATGCCCATGCCATTTTTCCTTCAAGCCAAAATACAAAATCCTTTTTTTAGCAGTGCCCATCTTTTAGACAAATTTGATTTATTGTGCGTGCCTATAAAATCACTAAATTAATCACATAAACTCACACATCGATGATATTTAGGTAGAATTGTAGTTCAGTATGTTATGTGTTTGAGCATAATTTTGTGCCTTCACATTTTAACTTTATCGTGAAAAATTGCTTGCAGTTAATGTTTGTGTTTGAATGAAAACTATAGATTTTGAATTCTTGCAATACTCAAGGGTATCTCCTAGCAATAGTCGTCATTTGGTGTTGCTCATACAACATGCCCTATTTTCAATTAAGTATGGGGATTGTCTTTTATTATCTTTTTTTAGAGTCATTTACAGTCTTTTTCTTGGCAATCTAACCCATTTTTGCTTCAGTTCAGTGTGAATTGGCTAAGTTTTTATGATTGTTTCAATTTTAACTTAGTCACTTTCGGATGAATGGGCTAAATCTTTGTTAAGTTTATTCTAAAATGGGATATTGTACTCCACTAAATTAGCCCCTTTTTTTATTCGTTTTTGCTTCAATCTGCTTTGAAATTGACTAAATGATTGTTTATGTTTAATTTTTGCCTTAGTCGATTTCATAAAACAATCAAAATCCATGTGGGAGTCAACTTTGAATTTTATGAAAATGGCTTCCTTTTGTTTAATTTTATGTGTGCTTTCATTTAAAAAGGATATAGCCATTGCAGTTTGAACACTTAACATTTTTAAATTTACAAATTTCTTGATTGTTGGCTCTTAAATTTAAAGTTGCTAATTGTGTTTCTTTGCTTTGTTGTCTGGAGGGACCTAAATTGATCCTAGTGCCATGTGGCGTTCTCTCGTAGCTCCCAATGGCCCCGACCCATTCTCAAAAGCATTTCAACATAGTTGATTTTCTAGACTCTATCCTGAGCCCATGGTGTCTTTACGCCATTTCAAGAGACTTAAACAATTCAAAGGATTTGCTTGAGAGCTTCCAAATAAGCAAAAACCCTCCAGGTGAGTAGATTAGCGAGATGTTGTCACGTGGCAACATCCCACTAACCTGAAGGCTCAAGGGATTTTGGATTTTTACAGACATCGCTGCCCCGACTTGCTACCCCAGGGATGTTCGTACAAATCCAAAAGCCCCCGGGCCTCCGAGTTAGTGGGATGCTGTCATGTGGCAACATCCCACTACTCCACAGACCCAGGGGGTTCGTTCTAGTCCGATTGAACCATCTAAGCTCCTGGTAAGCAAGATTATGTTGCATGGCATGATCTCGTTTACCGTGGCCAAGAAAACAACTAGTACATATCGAGCCCCGACCAAGTAGTAGAAGAGCATGGAACAACCACGTGGATTAGCCCTAGTGACAAAGCACACACTGGCGATAATGTCAACAAGACATTGGTTTGAATTTGAAACCCTATCTAACTATCAAAACTATCAAAACCTAAAATTGGATTGGGTGTCCAATATGACCTACAATGCTGATTTACATACACGTCTTAATGACAAAATTAATCATGAAAAACAAAATTCAAGGATAGACTGGCGATGACATTGAATTGGGCATGACATGCACATTTGGGAAAAGACAAAAATGCACCAATGATAAATCCACCATGAAAAAAATTGTTTTCTATTGCAAGGACAGTATGGGAAAAGTTTGAGTGGCAATCCCAAGGCATTTTCAACCACTTCCAGTTGCACTTGGTTGATGGAATTTACACCCATGCTCATAGTAGCATGATATCTAACAAGAGTTCTCAGCTACATTTCTAAATTTGCATTGAATTCTCAACTCAGAACATCTATTAGACATCAAACTACTATGAGCATGGGAGTAAGTTCTATCAGTCGAGTGTAGCTATAAGTGATTGAGAATGCCTTGGGACTGCCACTCAGACTTTTGACCATACCGTCCTTATAGTAGAAAATGTTTTTTTTCATGGTGGATTTGTCCTTAGTGTCCTTTTGTTTTTTCCCAAATGTGCACATCATTTGTACTTAATATCATGATTTTGAATTTTGAACATATCTCTCTTGCTCTTATTTATAGGACTTTGAAAGCCTTTCTCAAGGCTAGCATTTTTTAGGATTAGAGTATGATGTCCCTGGCTGGGTGAATTGTAAAAAGATAGAGACCCATACATATTCTTTTTATGATTCTTTGCAGTTTTCTAGATTAGTTTTGATTCTCTATTTTTTTAATGAGTTTCGTTCTTGTTAAGGTGAAGTTTGTAGTTGAATATTGTATGAACATCAAAATTTCTTAATCAAAAGGAAAATATTTATAGTTGGAGACTGTTGGGGATTGTGTGTGGATATTTTTCTGCACATATTTTATGGTGGTTGTACCTATTTTTTCTTATAGTCATTCTCCTCAGACTCTTGCACTATCTTTAGTTAGAGTTGTGTTAGGTCTGACTCAACCAAAGATTGGTATCATAGAGCTCATTCAATCAAAAATCTTGCCCTGATCTTCATGGCAACAAGCTCTCTTTCTATTTACTAGGTTGCTCTTTTGTATTTTCATTTAAGTGTGTTAGCTTAGAGATTGGATATCAATAAAAACTATATGTAATTAAATGTTTATCTTGATTGTTATTTCATGCTCTGTTTATCACCATTGTAACATTGTTGCATCTATGAATGTGGTAAACCAGTAAAGAAATTAGTTGTGCTTTTTTATATGCAAGTTTAATAAACCTTGATTTCTATCTAAGGTTGAACTTTTCAAGTATTATCAAGAAAGTGTGCAGCTGCGTAATGAATGTCTTAATCAAAAGACCCTGCACCTTAATTCATAAAATAGGGCCCTTAAAAGGAATAGTCCACAACAACCAACTTATTGAAGACCAACATACTAAGACCTGGTACATTTAGACCTTGGGGAAGCATTTTCCTTACAAGATCTTCTTCCTTTCAGGAGACACAGAGCCTAACAAACCATGCCTATTGTTGGTTGTGTCAAAACAACGATTAACACACATCAATTAGGATCAATTTCTCGTCAATGTGGAATTAAATTTGAACAAGTTTTAAAGTAATATTTTTAGTAAAACTATTATTGTGGGTCAATACATGGAGCACCAAGCCTAACTTTGCCTTCCACCATGTGGACAAAGGGTTATGACATTAAAAGACTAATAATCCTTTGGCGAGCTATCCTTGGGGAAATGTGGGATTAATTCTCTTGTATCTCTGCACCCAATGCATTTTGGATTGACCTAGGCAGTGAAGTGAACTATATTTGTGGTTACCATGGTGGAGTATGGTTATGAGCCGGAGGTAAGAGCAAAGGTAGGAAATCTAAGAGAAGGGTGTGTGAACTAGGTTGAGGTGTAGTAGGGGCCATTTAAGAGGCTTATGTCTTCTCCAAGTAAATTTTCTTGCAATCAATGCCTTCTTAGAGATAGGCGAATACAACTCAACATGAATGTAATAGCATCTGACAAATTGGGTACCACTTTTACTTTAGCACTTGGCAAGGGACAATTTATAGCAGTTAATTTATTAATTGATTTATTTCCTAGAAAAATATCACCACCCACTAAAATAATTTGCATATATGTGTATATATATCCAATGCCTCCCACTTAACTCAAAGTTTATATACTTTTCACTATCAACATTTTTAATGCAAAACAACTAAATTTTAATTATTAAAGTGTAGGTGTGCCCAACACTCAATTTTGATTCTATTGATTTATTTCCTAGAAAAATATCACCAACCGCTAAAATACTTTGCATATATGTGTATATATATCCAACGCCTCCCCACTTAACTCAAAGTTTATATATACTTTTCACAATCAACGTTTTTAATGCAAAACAACTAAATTTTAATTATTACAGTGTAGGTATGCCCAATACTTAATTTTGATTATATTGTGCAAAATTTTTAAGGAAGATATTAAAAATATTACAATCTCCGTTAGAGCTATTTTATATATGCCACTAAAACCTTTGTCACAAAAGAATAGGATGCCATCAATCAGAGATCGTCACAAAGGTGCTTAAATGTTCACAGGGATAAAGTAAGGTTGAGATTTTATATTTTAATAAAAATGTACAATAGATTATTGCACAACCATTTAAATCATTGGTGCATTTTAGAAAATTTACAAGCTTGTAAGGAATGCTCGTAGGCATTGAAGGCAGTGGTTCAAGATTATTGATTAACCAAAAATCATAAGTTAAAATATTGTGGAAGGTTTGTATCCTTTTATGTCTGAATTGTTATTAATCCATTTTGATATATATATATATATATATATATATATATATATATATATATATATATATATATATATATATATATACACACACGTGCACACAATATTTGGGTATGTAACCTCTAATATATATATATATATATATATATATATATATATATATATATATATATACACGTGCACACAATATTTGGGTATGTAACCTCAATTTGAAAAAATAAAACATCAATATTTGCTAATCATATTACTAGTAGGATTGCATTCACATTTGATATATATAGTTGTTTGTACCTTAATATAGGGAAAACAAGGAAATCTTATTATCTATGTTGGTCATGGTTTCTAAATATTTAGTTAAAAGTCGCTATACATGGTTCCAAAATGTAAATTCCAACAATAAAAACACCAAAAAATTGAATTATAATCCTCCATTTAAACATTTGAGGTAAATTATTCAATATTCAACAATGCATTTAGGAACTTTTATAACACATTTTATAGGCAGATGAATTTCATATTATCAAAGGAAATCATACACAACAACTCATCTTTATTAGTGACATTGAATTTTTACAGACTAAAAGTTATTTATCAAACTGCAACTATATCAAATTCTTTCTATATATATATATGAAAACATTCAACTCAATTAAAGACTTAACAATGGTTAGAGTTACAAATGGTTGCACTAATCAACCAGATGTTTGTTTGATTCAACCCAATCTTCGATCCATATTGAATTAATAGGATTGGTATTGTATGGTCCTTTTGGCCACCCACTCAATGGGTAAATGGGTCCATAAAGGGTATTGAAGAATGTTTGAACTCTGATCTTTGACATAAACCCATTCTTCCACTTCTTAGGCACTCTCCAATTTCTAGATTGTAGGCATGCATGCAAGAAATTTTAAACTCAAGCAAGTAACAAGAATGCAATAAAGCATGGGGTGATGGCAATGATTTTGCCCATAACAACTTGCTCAAATTTATGCAAAACATTCCAAGTTCCACAAAAGCTTTTATAAATTAAAAAAAGAGAATTGGAGGAGCTTTCACAAATGGAGCAAGATATAAGAAGCCTTTAAAAAGTAAGAACCCAAGGAAGTTCACTCAAATGTGAAAATAACTCAAACACAAATCTCCACATCCATATGCACGATGTCAAAAATCATCATGGGGTTGTAACATGATTTATTCCCCTCCCATGTCTATGCTTGATAGGGAATGGGTATACTTCAAATAAAAGGGTTATCAACATAGTTTACCCCCCTTCCATGGTTGTACCCAATAGAACTGAGCTTGTTCAATTTAAGAGGTTGTCATCATGGCTTAACATGCAAGATCACCAACTTGAGTTTAACCCACCTCACTCAATACATGGTGGAGGCCTCTTCCTATATAACACAAATTTACTCATGGATATTCTCGCTTTTAAAATATACTCTTTAATACTTTTTAATTTAAACTCGTATCTTTGTGATTTGTCTTTAGTGTCCTTTGTCTTTATTCTCATTGGTATTGAGGGCAATGAGAAACAACCGGGAACTCAATAAGCCCAAAACATGCAATGTTGCTATCAAAGAAATGTCATTTTCATAAGGAGTTCATTATCGAACTTTTGTCGACTGTGGATGTTTGTCATTGGTGTTGTCTCTTTGTTGGGCCAACACATATACCCCCATTGAAACAAGCACTCCCTCATCAACTCCTCTCAAGATTGGTAAGGACCCTGTTATTTGTCCAATAAACCAAATACATCATTGTACCTTTATGGTATGGAAAGTATAATAAATCTCAACATTTAATTAAAATACATTTGATCATCATTCACCATGGAGTATTCAAAATGCATACACCTAATAAGTGCCACATTAATACACATCTAAGCAATATGATACACAACAATTTAAGTCCATGCTCATGTATGATTACAAAATATACATTATCAAATATACTCAAAGCACAATAAGTTACTATACTCAAAACACAATAAGTTACTACAAAAGAATATATATGTCATGGGAAAACAAAATAATAACATGATAATTCAAAAGTGACCTATATGAGTCTATAAATAGGTGCTCTATTGTAGGGCACTACATACTGCCCTACTTCAAGATATTGTCCTTGAAGTTTCATATGAATAGTTTTGGATATAAATGTAGCATTTGAGATGCATCTTCGTAAGTGTAGAACCCATAGCATATTAGTCCCACTAGACCTTCACTTGATCAACTGTGCACCATCAAAGTCCAAGCAAATGTTATTTGAGAATCCTCGTAGGTTAGAAATTGAACATGTCCTCATCCATCTCTAAAGAAGACAACTCAAGAATATGAGATGGGTTAGAAACATATTTTATCAATACAAATACATGGAATACATCATCTATCTTGTACATGTTGGGTGGCAAGGAAAGTTGGTAAGCAACCAGTCTTAGTCGCTCCAAAATCTCAAATGGTCCTATGAGTCATGGTGACAACTTAGGCCCATGGCCAATTCGTGTCATTCTCTTGTGGGTACTAACTCACAAGAACATTGTCTCCTATTGCAAAAATCTTATATGTTATGTGAGATTCATCATAACTCTTTTAATAGTCTTGCGCCTCCTTGAGGTGTCATCTAAGTTGAATGGCCTTCTCTTCCATTTCATTGACTGAATTTGGATCAATCAAAACATGGTCCTCAACCTTGTCCTAACTCAAAGGAGTCTTATAATGATGCCCATAAAAAGTTGTATACAATGCCATGTCAATTGAGTTGTGATAGCTATTATTATATGTAAATTATATCAATGGTATATAGTTTTGGCATTAAATTTTTTGATCCATGATGTACATTTACAACATTTCCTCAATGACTTAATCAACTCTTTGTTTGCCCATTTTTATTAGGGTGATATGTTGTATTTTAATTCATCTTTGTACCTAGAGTTTCTTGGAAATTAGTCTTGAAACGAGATGTGAATATAAAGTCCATGTCTAAAATGATCTTAAGTGGAATACAATGTGTTTTTCCCAAAATTCCCTTGGTCATTTTTTTCCTGGTTGTGATAAAATCATGAATGCTTAACGGTTAGGTCTAAGTGCCAAAATTTGTCCTTGAAGAAGACTTAGTCATTTTCTTGATGTTCCATATCGTGCTATTGCACCTCATGCACCTTGAAAGTCAAGCTAGCTTGACCTCATGGGCACACTAGATGTGAAAGTTTATTTTGACGGGTGACAACATGACTTCATGCCCATCACACCCACATGGTCAAGTTGTCATGATTTTGTGAGAATTGTGGATGCAAAGTCGTGGCCAAAGTCAATTAGGTCGTGACATCATGTCTGCCACACCCTTAAAGTTGGTTAACCTGGTCATGGAGGTGCACCACACGGGTGTGTGGGGGGAGTTAGTGACCTTAGCACACCGACTAAGCCCTCATGCCTATAAAAACACTCAACAATACCCATTTTGGTAAAAAGATTTGAGTTTCAATAAATTTGTTTTGATCTAGTACACATGTAGAGCCAAAGTTACATTCTTGCACCATTTCTCTCTGGGAAGGAAAAACCAAAGCACATTTTAGGGTTCTTTTTCTCTAAGGGAAGATCGTTGTGGGGACACCAAAGTTCTAGTTGGCTCATGTAACCTCTTAGTAAATAATCCAAAGGTGAAGTGAGCATTTTCATGACCATTGTGGCCTGCTCCCTACGACTGCATAAACACATTCTACCACCAAACACATGGGAATCTTCATGCCATTGATAAGGTAGCTTTTTGCATTACCAGATCAACTAAAAATGAAGTTCAATTACATGGGTGATGAACCCATATCCATTTTGAAGAATGACATCCCATAAATTGGTGCCTTTTAGATTGGACATGTGGATTTGGAAGAGTTACACAATAGAATGAACACATAATATTTGACTCTCATGGTTACCCTCTTATCAATAAGTGACATAGTAGAGGCAACTGGTTTTCTCATCTCTATGCAATGCCCATATTTGGCGTTTGCATGTGCTCAACATTGCAATCCAGATACTAGGGAGATGTGCTTGGAAGGAGGTGCCTTGATGGCCAAGCTAGATGGTACTTCCATGGACATGAAGTTGAGGTTTCCAACAAAGGAAACATATGCAAAAATGAGCATTAACCTACATCAACAACTCATCGAAATAGAAGTAAAAAAAGACCTTCTGTATGAGTTCATATCTAGTGTACTAATTAGCAACACATAGTTTGCCTTGGTCTCACCCAATCAACCAATGCAGGTCTAGCAACCCAAGTACATGAGTTATACCTACAATTGACCCTTGAATAGAGAAAAAAACACTTCATACATGTTAATGATGCCTTCACCATGAGAATTGTACATGCATTGAAGGAAGATTTTGGACCCAGGATCTGTGATGAAGTAATTAATCTCATCTCCTATTATGGAAGCTACTTCATTCAATTCCAAAAGTTGTCCCATATCAGAGTAAGAGGATTTGAAGTTTGTCCCTTAATACTCCCAAGGTTAGCAAATGATAAAATATTATTGATTTAAATGTACAGACAAATTGATGACATACATGGAGATGTAGGTAAAAACATTATAACGGGTGTAGTTTTCCAATCTTCTTGGGCCATTGCACCTATAAGAATGTCGCATATGCTCAAAATACTGAAGCTTCAATTTATCAGTTCACAATGCACCTTCTCACAAGCATATCTTCTTTGGAAAACAAAGCATATGTAAGAGCCCATCTCATGATAGGTCCCTCATATGTACACAAACCACATCTAGAGGATTATTAGGTTGATTGTGCAGATGAATATGAATTGCAGAGGCATGATTGGGGTCAACTAAGTTTGAATCAAATAAAAGAATTCACTACCACTTGGGTTCCATAAGAGATGATAAGAGTGAATTTATTGATCCATCTTATACTGCGAGGGTCATATCATCACCTTTGCTAATGATAAATTGGTTTGCATGAGAATTAACTAATTTGTAGCTTTAGACCAAGACAGTGTTGGAAAGATCGATGAAATGGTTCAATGAGAAACCTGTATAGTTCATATGAGCCAATAGCTCAAGGAAAGCCATAACCTCTACCCCACGAAGGAAAACACCTTCATAAGTTTCTAAAGCAACTTGAAAAAGAATCTTTGGCATTGTATCATGCCTAACAACTACTACAAGAGGTGATGGAGGTGGGGAAGATCCAAGTCAATCCAAGCAACTGAGTGAGACCTATGGTGAAGGCTCTTTTATAGTGAAAAAGTTGCAAGCCAAAAAGTTAGTACAATTGCATTTATCCTTCTCCCTGGCAGGCGATACCTCTTTATTGATTGATAACACCATGAAATAATATATTTCCTCTAGTCAAGGATTGGATCAACACAATTTGTTTTAAGTTCTACACCCAACCACTTGCATCCCTTCTTTTTTTAACTTTTTGAATTTCGCTTCCACCGCATTCTACACCGCTAAGGTAGCCTACACCACCATCCATTTTGACTGACTCAGGAACACATATGGTCATCTTCAGTGATGATACCTTTTAGTGGAAACAACCATTACTTGGAAGGAAGAAGAAAGTGGTTGACACAAAATTGTCTGAATTTGATGTTGTGGGAAACATCTTAGAGATTCCTCCAAAGAAGGCCAAAATCACTTCAAAGTCAGTGTCTTATCCATATGGAGCCCAGTTCATAGAAATTGTCAAGCCAAATAGTTGAAAGAATGAGGAAATTACTATGCCACATTATACCCTAAATAGAATGTCATTAAATATAGCCACTCGTGAGAGTGATGTACACAACCTTCAAGAAATTATTGAGAGAATAAACAAAAGGTCTGAGCAAGATGAGTTGACCCAAGAACAGTTGAAAGATCAAGTTCGACAACCCGTGGGCTATGTGAACTACCTTTTGATTCTTGTAGAGGCTCCATTACTTACCTAGGGAGATGCTTCAACTCAAATACTTTGGATTAATAGAGAGTCCATCTCAACTATAATCCATTAAAATGACTATGTAAAAGCTTTTGAGGCATGGATTGAGTAGTTATTTCTATATGGTTTTAATATTGAATAGATGGTGAAATTGCATGATAAAATTGAGTAAAAAAAAGATTGATCAACAAGTTCAACATATTAAAAAAAATCTCATCTTGTGGGAAAGTGTGAAAGGGAATATTAAAGAGATGCCAGACACAAATGCAAAATTCCTATTCAAAGTAGGAATTTTTGATAAGAGAGAAAACAATGTCTAATGTGATCAGCTGGAGAGCATTTTTCACAATATGGAAGTGTTGAATAAGGAAATGGATGATCTAAGAAAGTAATCAAAAATTGAAGAGAAGATGACTAAATTTTGCTTAAATGTAGGGAGCTTACATGTGATTTGATCAAAGATGATGATTCTAGATGATATATAGTGAGCAAGATAAATGAACATTCTAGAAAATTAATAAAAGAAGAGTTATTCGAAGAAGGTGCCTTCAATGTTCCATTCATTAATATAATTAGTGAAATTCATGCTTTTCTGAGGTCAATTACCAGTTGGCATAATTTGTAGAGATTCCTAATATGATGATGATGATATCTGACTGATGGTTGGTACACTACAAGAATACTGTGATTCATAATTTGTAGAATGTTCAAAGTATCTCATGACAAAGGAAAAGTTGTATGCCAGACTATCACCTAGACACCAGCTCCATAAAGAATAAATCCTTATTCAGAGAAAGCCTCTTAAAAAGCACTATATTTCTTTTCTTTGTTTTACCCCTATTTTTGTCAGATTCTAAAAATTATATATTTCTTTTGTAAAATATGAAATATAAATATATAAATAGATCAAGACAAAAATGGGAATGTGAATAGTCAATGCATTCCCTCCTACAACTATAAATAGCATAAGTGATTATTGTACAATGGTTATTTGATGCTTATTGTATTTTTTATTAAAATGAAGGAGTAGGAAAATGTGTGTTCACTTTTCCTTTGAGAATACAGTTGAAATTCTAGGACATTGTGTCTTGTAGTTTCTATTTGTAAATATGTGTAATTCCTACGTTTAATGCATATGTCTCAACTCTCAAACAATATTTGTTTCATTGTCATACTTTCAAACTATGTTTACAATCTTTCTTGTTGTGCATAGGATAAGACCTACATTTGCTTGTCCATGTGTGACCCTTAATCTTTCTTCATTTTTGTGTTTCTTTTAAATATAGAAGACAATAAAACTCAACATTTGATTCTACCTATAAATATTATAAATAGGTTTATTTTGATTTTTTATTTTAAATAAAGGAAACCTCCTGTTAGAATAGAGAATGGATTTTATCCTCTTCACTATTATGAAATTGACATATTTGTCCTAGTACCAAGTATTTTGATAACAATTTTTGGTGCCCATTGTGGGGCACATTTCAAGTAATTCCATGTTACCCACCAAACTTATCACTGCACAACTATAAAAGGTCACAAAGTGAAGTGTTGTCTCTACTCACCAAGTGATAGATAAATAAGAGTTACTTTTGTTCAACTGATTCTATCATCCTAGATGAAAAGAGATTCACAAGGTCTAATAAAAATAGAGGTGCATTACACCCTCTCTTTAAGTTGCAAGAATGGTCTCGTTTTAAAATTTATCCCAAGGGGATAAGAAGGGATGACCCAAAAATGAATCAAACTCTATCTTTGTCCAATATCTTAGTTCCTAGAGACACAAGTTTCCAAGTAATGGTGATTGTAATAGTCCCCTAGGGTCCATGGATTCACCCATTGGCTCTAGGGACCCAACTTCATGAATTGCCCAAGGGGTAAAATAAAAATTTCCCTAAGTTTGTTCGTGATAGTAAACAACATCTAGATGAACACATAAAGACATTTTTCTTTGCTTTTAGTATTTTGGGTGTGGAACATGAAGATTTGTCAGTCAAGCTATTCATTGAAACCCTTAGTGAAGGAGCAACAAAATGTTTTCATCATTTACAACCTGGTTGTATTCAAGGTTAGAATACAGTGAGAATAAATTTGAGGAACGACTCAAACCCACTGAAGATGAACACTAAATCTTAGCATAACTGGCATAGTTTAAAAAAGAACCTCACAAACTAATGAGAAAGTTCATAGGTAAGTTTAATAAATTGGTCTATAAGATTCTTCAGAATTCTCTACCCACCTTGGAAAATAATAAATGTTTATTTGTAAATGAATAAACACCAAAAGTGAGTTTATTTCTATGTAGGAATCGACCACCAAATTTAGAACAAGATCAATCAAATTCAAGCTATAGAGATATAAGATGGCATGATTATGGTTGGGAAAGTTAAAAACAACACATTCAAAATCAAAGGGTATGTTGTAGCAAATATACTAGTTAAAAAATTAAAAAATGATTTGATGCCTTTTAAAAGAAACAAATTACTTATTCTCATCTGGATATATCTTATCAAGATGTGCCTCAGAGACCATTTTATCCATACAACAATGTGTTTCCCTACCTTCTAGCTCCAACTCAAAAACTCACTATTGAAGCGACGTTTGCACAAATTAATTTTTCATGTACTTGGCATTCTGTGAATTATCATGATGGTTCTAGTTGCCTTGATAATCTAAGTTTTTTTGCAATTATGCACCATGATGGGACCCCTAGACGAAGATGTTTCAGGTACCTTTGATCCTAAAATCTAGGAACCCAATGGTGGCTCCACTATGGGTTATTTATAATTTGAACCTAATGAAGATGAACACGATGAAAGAGTAGAAGATATGAATAGTCATGTTAGGATATTTATTTATAATAACATAAGAAACATTCAAATATAATCCACTTCGAGGGGGAACCTCCAATAATCAAAATAAATGATGAAATGAATTCAATAATGAAATTTATGATGATTATGGAGAGTCATGCTCAACCATATGTATACCCATAATTGGGAAGAGTCATGCCTATAAATATTAAGAATCAATAAATGAAAGATAAAGGTTATGCTCTCCATTTATAACTTTGGTACACATAATATTAGGGGTGTAATTTATATGCTCTCCATTTGATAAAAAATTCAGAAATGGCTTGGTAGCATAATTAATCCAGCCATGTCTCTATAACAGCCTCAGGTACCATAATTACCTTCCCTTCTTCATCTAACTTAGGCAACTCAGACAAGATGAGAAGCTTGGAACCAATTAATTTATTCAAGCATGAAGCATGAAGGATAGGATGAATTTTGGAAGAAGGTGGAAGTTCTAACTTATAAGTAACACTTATGATCATGTACATAACCTTACAGGGCCTATAAAATTTTGGTACGAGCTTGATGTTATTATGTTGTTTAAGTGATTGTTGTTTATAGGTTTGTAAGTGAAGGAACACCCAATATCCTTCCTCAAAATGCCTCTCACTGTGTTTTTAATCAACTTGTTGCTTCATCCTATTTTGAGCCACAACCGAATTCTCTTTAAGGACTTGAAGCACTTCATGTTGGTATTGAAGATGGTCTTCGATGACATGGGATTTGGAATGACACTACAAATAAGATGTAGTATAAGGTTGGGGGTAGCCATAGAGAGCCTCAAATGTTATCTTTGTCTCTATGTGAAATGACATGTTATACCACCATTATACCTTTGAAAGACACTTGGACCGTTGTACTTGTGTTTCTGAGGAAAAACAATGTAGTATCCTTCAAGGCATTTATTCATAATTTTAGTTTGGCCATTTGATTGTGGATGATAAGATGAACTATGGGTAAGTGTTGTGCCCCACATGGAAAAGATTTTAGTCCAAAATATGTTATTGAAGATAATATCATGATTGATCATAATGATTTTGGAAATGCCATGGAGTTTTTGGAGCTTTTCCATGAATACTTACGCCATTGTACTAGCTTGAAAAGGATGAGAAAGCCCACACGAATGTTTGTACTAGGTGAGTCATTTCACAACCACTAATATCACTTCCATGTTATTCAATTTAGGTAGGTTTGTAATAAAGTCCATTGATATTTCTTCCCAGCATTGTGCTAGAATGGATAATGGTTGTAATAGACATGGAGTCTTACTCGTTTCACCTTTATTTTGTTGATATATCAAACATTTTTCCATAAATTTATGTATATCACCTTTAAGGCCTTCCAAAAAAAATCCTTTTGTATACAGTGATGAGTTTTTAAGAACCTAGAATGTCCTCCAATGGGTGAGTCATGCATTTGAGACAAGATACTAGATTTTAATTCTAAAATTTTGCACAAAAAGAGTCTATCTTTGTATCATAAGGAGTCTCCTTTCCAAACATACGTATTTATAGAATATGGGTTCTCTTACAATTGTTGTATGAGGTTATTGGTTGGAGTGTTTTGTTACTACTCTACCCATGTTGCTTCTACCAATTAGGTTGTAATAAAGAAATAACATTAAGTTTTGCTTCCTCTACTTTCTATCGAGAAAGTGTGTCAAGTACAATATTCTCCTTTCATTTTTTTGTAAATAATTTCAAAGTCATATCCTAGCATATTTGTGACCCATTTTTGTTGCTACTTTAAAGGCAGTGGTTGCTCCAAAAAATACTTTAAACTCTCATAATCTATCTTAACTTTGAAATGCCTTCCCATGAGATATTGGCACCACTGTTTGACTATGTGAATGATTGCTAAAATTTCTTTTGCATATGTGGGCCTTAGTAAGTTATTTCCTTTAAATTTTCAACTCTCAAATGCTAAGGGATGCCCTTATTGCATTAGTAATACCCCAATACCATGGCCAAAAGCATCAAATTATACCGCAATGGTCTTAGAGAAGTTTGGGGTAGCTAGCACAGGTGTGGAAGTAAGATCTTATTTTAATTGTTGGAATGCTTAGGTGGTTAAGTCTAACCATGAAAATTAATTCTTATTCAATAATGTTTTTAAGGGTGATACTATACGAGCATAGTTGCGAATAAATATTATGTAGTAGCCTATTAGACCCAAAATTCCTCTTAAACCTTTGATATTTTTAGATTTTGGCCACTCTTTGACAACTACAATATTCTTAGGGTTCACTTTAGCACCTTCATATGACACCACATGTCCTAAATACTCCACTTCCTTATCCCAAAGGCACATTTAGATTTATTTTCATAAACTTGATGGTATTCCAAAACCTTTAATATATTTTATACATGTTGTAAATGTTCTTCCCATGTTTTACTAATATGTCATCAATGAACACCAATACAAATTTATGAATAAATGAGTGAAAGACTGAATTCATGGGGCTCTAAAAATTAGATGGATCATTTGTGAGACCAAATGGCATAATGAAGAATTTATAGTGACCCCTCATGTGTCCTGAATGTAGTCTTATGTATATCCTCCTCCTTTACTTGAATTTGATGATACCCCAAAGGCAAATCTAACTTAGTAAATAAAATGACACCATTCAATTCATCTAATAATTCATCAATGACAAGAATGTGAAACTTATCTTTAAAAGTGATCTTATTGAGTTCCCTGTAATCTAGGCACATTTTCCATGACACATCCTTTTTTAAACCATAACCACTATAGATGAATAATCACTTTTATTGAGATGAACAATACATAATTATGGCATTTTCTTCACTGATTTTTTCAATTTTCAATTTTTGTTCATAGGGGCAGTGAGAAGGTCTAATGTTACGAGGGATACTACCTAGACTCAATTCAATTGCATGATCATGATCTTTGACTGGAGGTAAGCCCTTTGGTTCTTGAAAGACTTTTTGATTTTGTTGAATAATCGTTTGAAGACTTGGCAGGTCCTAATTTTTTACATCATGTCCTACCAAGAAATGTAGTTGTGCCACAATGCCATAAGGTCCTTTCTTAAGCAATTTCTCCATCCCATGAGAGCTAATAATTTGTCTTGGTGTGGATTTCAACCCATTAATTTGTACTTTTTTTTCCATTTATACTAAAAACCATGAATAATTTTTGAAAATTGAAAGACAATATTCCCAGTTGTTTAAGCCATTGCACTCCCAAAACTACATCTGCTCCTAAATTGGTATAGATAACATTTTTGAATCTAGATGATAGTCCCCCATTAAGAGCTTGATATGATGACATTTACCCCCACAAGAGAGTTTTTTTCCATCGGCAACCATGACTTGAAAATTGGATACTAGGTACAAAAAGCAATTGAGCTCATTAGCTAATTTTCCATCAATGAAGTTAGGGGTACTCTATGTATTGACTAAAATTGTCACTTTCTTCTTCTTAATATAACCCACCACTTTTGAGTGTTTATGGTGTGCTTATCCCATTTAATGCATGTAGAGAGATAATAGGGCTTTCTTCCTCATAAATCACATGCTCTTGTTATATTGTTGGTTCCTTTGTAGCTAATTATTCTTCCTCCAAAAACTCATTCTCAATAATCCTCAATTTTTTCTCACCATTGGCACACTTGTGTCCTCTAGAAAATTTAATGTCACAATGCCAACATAGGCCCTTTTCTCTTTTTTCACCTCCTATTGAGGAGAGGGCTTGGTAATTTTACTTGGGTTAAAAGAGTTGATCATACTTATATCAACAATATTAGTCACATTTCTATCTTGCCATCCCAAAGTTTGACCTTGTGTGAATCTCTTGGTAGTAGAGTTTCATTGCTCAACGTGTATTTCTTGTTGCATTGCTTTCCTAACTATACACAGTTCTAAAAAATGAACATCATGCTTAATTCATTCATTTTGTCCATTGATGTAAAATTGAAGTCTTTGATAAGGTGTTGCTTCTAGAGTCTGGATTGCCAATCTAATATGCTTTGCATTATATTTTTCTATAAATGTTGATTGTTTCAAATTTGTTATTTGGGTGAAATAACTTCCCTTCCATGGCTTCTCAAAGTGGGCTACTAAGTCCTTAGTAAAGTCATCCCAACTAAGCACTTTCGCTTTCTTATCACTCATCATCCACTTGTACCATTGATAAGGTTTAAATTATAGATGTAGTGAAGCTATGTCAACCTTTGCATTCTTTGGTATATTGTGAAGATTAAAATATTGTTCCGTGAGACTTATCTAAGAGGTTACATCTATACCATCAAACTTTTGGATGTCCATATTTGGTAGGTGTAGTTTTGTCCCTTCGAACTATTATCCTATGCTTGCTTTGTTGTGTCCTCTAGGATGGTTTGGCTATGTCTGTTTGACTGAAGGTTGTGTATTAATTAGGGACTTCAATTTAGATATTAGATCTTATTTAACCCTGTCTAAATATTCATTCAAATATGTTGCAAATAGGGTAAACAAATTATCCTCGATAAAAGTGACCACTATTTCACATCCCTCAGGCATGTTTCTTTCAATTTTAGGTGGTGGATAATAAAGGGAATGATTGGTACCAATGGTTAAAGAGAAGGCATATGTTCCAAAAGGCATGTCTATTTAGTTTTGTTTCTAGCTCTCGATTTATTCTCAATTATTTGAGGAAAGTATCGAGCGAGTGGTAACCATAAACAATTACAACATATGTCGTATCAGGGGCATATGTTCTAATGTTGACCAACTCTGATAAGTAAATTTTAGAATGTATAATGCCTCAAATATCAAAATAAAAATAAAGTACCATGTTTGCAATTTTATGAGATTTATGAAATATAAACAAATAAGAAAAATCTCAAACTTGCGACATGTAGATTCGTTCTTTAAAAAACATAAACTTATGATAACTCACTCAATAATTATGATCACTACTCAATTTTTTTTCTTTTGGACTCTTTGATTGATTATCCAACTCCAGTAAAAAAATTGTAGAAAATTTTACCCCAGTTTGAAAGATATAGTGGAAAAAAAAATCTTTGCCAAAATCGATGCTCTGATACCACTTGTTAGGATATTTCTTGATAATAACATAATAAATATTTGAATATAATCTATTTCAAAAGGAAACCTCTAATAATCAGAATAAATTAATAAATGAATTCAATAATGAAACCTATGATGATTATGGAGAGCCATGCTCAACCATATATATACCCATAATTCAGAAGAGTCACACCCATAATTGGTAAGGGTCACACCCATTCATTACAATTATATAGGCCTAACTAAATATTAAGAATTAATAAATTAAAGTTAAAGGTTATGCTCTCCATTCATAATCTTGGTACGCATAATGTTATGGGTTAACAAGTCATTCTTTTGTTGTGTTCACAAAAGCTCAAAATAAAAAATTAAAGATGGTTGGAGAAGGCAAAGAAAAAGATAAACTAAATGGGAAAGAAAAGATACAAGAGGATCTCAAAGGAACCCATTTTAATGTTATCCTCAACAATGGTATGTCTTTGATCGAGTTTTCCAAATACAAGTCGATTAAGAAGATGAGAAATATGGCATATCAACAAATAAATTCAATTCATGAAAATTCAGATTCTGTTTCCCTTCTTCATTTTAAATTATCTATCATGTGAATAAAACTAAGATAAAAATCACTCAATTTGAATAACTTAGGTCAAACCAAGCTGAGCTTGATTGATTGATTATATTTATTCAAGTAGATGGACCTAATGTTTCTTTTGGAGCAGCTCCTAAAGTGCTTTTGGCTAATTATATAAATTCTACTCAAAATCATATGGCTGACTTTATTCAAAATGGTGAAAAATTAGATCCCTTATATGTTTCTATCTTTATTGGAGGATTTTGGTTGAATAGTTGCATCATTGATTCAAAATCTTGAGACAATGTAATGTTGATCAAGGTGGCACATGCATTGGGATTGACATGTACAAAGATGTTTGGCTGTTATTATTCTTTGGAAGCAAAAAAAGTCCTCTTATTGGGAAAATAAAAGGTGCTCAAGTAGCCGCATCAACATTTCTATATACAAGAATCAAGATGATGATCTTGTTGGCAAAATTTAATCCAATCTATGGGATGTTGTTGAGTAGATCCTTCTGCAAGGATCTCAGTGGAGAAATTTATATGGATTGAACCCATGCTACCATTCTATATAAGGGAGTTAAATAAAAACTCATACCAAAACCTAAAGTCAAACTTCTAGTACACAAATTAAAAGATCCTAGATCAGATATTTTATACAAACAAATAGGTCCTGATACACACATGATGATGTTAGACAAAGATTTGCAATTTCCTAAACTTATTGAAGGAGATGTAAATGACATGCGGAACTTATAATTTAATGGATGTTATTTATCTACATGATTAGGTCCGAAATAATTATAATTTCTCCTTAGATTGAATTGTTCCCTTTCTCATACAAGCTTTAGTTTGTGTGTACTAACAACACGATCAAATATGAAGCATTGCTCTTAGGATTTCAATTGGTAGAATAAATGCAAATTAAAAATATTATGGCACAAGGAGAAGTAAAACTAATAGTGAAGTAGGTACAAAAATAGTACCAAGTAAAGAATGATAGACGAAAATGCTATAGAAACAATGTTTGAGGTTGCATTGAAGTCTTCTAAGCCTTCAATATTTTAGCTTTGCCAAGGGAATAAAATGGTAAATTAGATGCTCTAGCTATATCCATGTCTTTATTAATTCCCCATCCTAAGATAAATATAAGTATAATATTCAACTAGTATATTGTCCAAGCATGCCAAAAACTTGAAACACTAGCAGGTATTCAATAATGATGAACATATCATTGCATTCTTGGAATAGTTAGATTATTTATGGAATTTTTATTTAGAAGGGGGTTCATTAGTAGAGAGAGAATCTTATCATAAGAAAATAAAATTGGGGATCAAAAAAATTGAAGAATAAGTTAACATTAGGAAAACAAATTAGATGACAATAAGTTTATTCAACTCAAAGGAAATAAAATCTAGGAGGGATTTATATCACTCAAATAATTGTTTCATAAACATAATCAATAAATAAAGAAGAACATACAATAATATCTCAGGGAATCTCTTAACTATGATAAGGTGAACATAAGTATGGAAGAGGAACTAGAACACGAGAATATTAGAAAATCCTACTCTAAGGAAGAACACAAGAGGTTCATAAATCTGTTCAAGATGTATAGGGATTTTTTTCTTGGTGTTATGCTGATCTAAAGTCTTTCTATCTGAAAAACATGCAACATAATATTTGTTAGGTTGTGGAGCTAAAAGCTTCAATTATTGCAAACATGGAGGAGGTTGCTGAGTTCCAGGGAGACTGGCGTCAGCAGAGTATAGTGCAGAAGGCAACCGACATCGGTAGGTGTGAACTGAAGACAATCGGCATCGGCAGGAGGTCGGCCGACGTCGGTCACCTCCTTGCAGACAGAGATTGACGTCGGTCGCCTGTGGCAATTTCAGAACTGTTCATTGCATGGACAGTTAGTTCATTGAACTGAGAGTTTACATGTAAAGGCTAATTATAGTCTTGAGTTGCGTGTCTAATTATTGTAATTAAGAAAGTCTAATTATTGTATGCATGAGATCTATATAATAGACTCATAGGCTGTATTGTAAAAGTGTGCTAGAAAGCCATTGAGCTTGAAGAGAGAGCTATAGTAGCTCCTCCTAGTTCCAAAGGGGTGCTGAGTGTGTATGATCAGGGAGAGTTGCAAGTTGTGCAAGTTCTACTAGGAGATCCACTGGAGTACTGGTTGAAGAATCATAAGGACTTGGTGAGGCAAGGACAAGGGTTCTTCAAGGGTGTAGAGACATCTACATGGTGAGTAAGGTCTATTGATTTGCAGGTGGCAGCAAGGAGAGGGAGATCTACTTGGAGTACAGTTGTGTACTTGGTGTACTGGCAGCGTTGTTACTGACTGGTGGAGGTGAACATCAATTTTGTATTTGAGTTGATTGTTGTGACCGTGAGAGAGAGGGAAGAAGTCCTTGAGGTGTGGCAAGCCTTAGAGGTGGAAGAAGAAGTGGCATCTTCTTTATTGTATTTTCTTCTGAGTGATTATTAATACAATTGTGTATTGTCTCTCATGGCCTGTGTTGTTTCATATTTCTAGTTACTATCCATCATTCTGGTTAAATTCCATGTTTAGTTGCTAATACAAAGGTAATCATATATACTCTTACTGGGGAGAGTAGGATCCTGACAATATTCCTCTAAAATAAGGTATCATTCCTTTCAAGAAAATACTAAGGCATTATAACCCAAAGATCACAAATAATACATATGAATAAATTAAGATGTTTGATGTTAGAATAATATTTCCAATCCATCACTCCACATGGGTAGAAAACTTGGTACCAATAAGAAAGAAACATGGAGAAGTCAAAATCTTTAGAGATTTTTACAATTTTAACTAAACCTTACTTAAAGATAACCATCCCCTATTGATAATGGATCAGATTTTACAAGTAGTAATAAGGTATAAAATGATGTTTATGCTAGACAAAATTTACCACTATAAATAAGTGGAGGTATCTCGTGAACATTAACATAAAACAACATTAACCATGCCATGGGGTACATTTGCTTATTGAAGGATGTCTTTCAGACTCATTTACATGTGGATCCACTTTTCAAAGAGCAATGGATTTGGTTTTCAATTAATTAAAGAATAAAATGATCGTGACCTATCTAGATGATCTCGCAATATTTTATAGAAAGAGAGATCAATATAAAATTTTGAAGATGGTTTTCAAAAGATGCAGAGTTCATGTTATCTCTTTGAATCCTAAGAAATCATTTTTTGTAGTCGTGGAAAGAAAAATCCTAGGGCATATAGTGTCCAAAGAAGGTACTAAGATTGATCCTGAAAGAGTTAAATAAATATAACAATTGCTTTTCCCTACAATTTAACTGAGAACACATTCATTTTTAGCTACATGTTTGACTTTCTTGTTACATGTTTGAATTTATTATTAAATAAGACTTATTACATGATGTCCAAATATTTATAGTAAGTTAAATTAAGTTTATTTATTCTATTTTTTGTTAAGTTTTAGTTCACTTAGTGTTATAGGATTTGTTTATTATATTTTTCAATTTTAGACTTAACTTGAAATACAAGTTATCTTGTAATAAGCTTATTTTAACTTTCTTTATTAATAAGAATTGCACACAAATGTTTTTTAGTTCATCAATTCAAATTGAGGAGCTTTTTGTATGTTTTATCTCTAATATTATTATAGGTATATAATATTTTAGACCAAAAAGTACATAATTTCAAGTTTGAAGCTATTCAAAATACTTTTTGATGGACAATTTCACTCACAATACAACTAATTTGACAGCTAATTTTTTTAAGACTATTTCGTTGCTACATAGATTTAATATTAGAGATAAACAAGTTTATTTTAACTAATAAAATCATTCAAAACTTTCATTTGGTATTAGATCCACATTCAAGTAAAGTTTCAAAAGTTTTTCAGGTAATTTTTAGAAGATACAATGGCTTTAGTGAATTCCACTTCCATGAATATTCTTGTTTTCAAAGGTGACAACTTTGAGTATTAGAAATATCAATTGAAGAAAATTATTGTGTGGAAAGGAGTTTTGAAAAATGTTCTCCATGGGTACACCCCACATCAAGATTGGAATACTTTGACATAGGATCATAAAAGAACAAAAAATGATGGAAAAAAGGGGGATGCACAAGCTTTCTTCTATATTCAGAGTATCATGCATCCAAGCATTTATCCAAGAATTGTAGGATGAAAGAATGCCCATGAGGTATAAAATACATTATATAATTCACATAAAATCTCTATTAATATAAGACAAGTAAAACTCCAAACCCTTAAAATGAATTTTGAAAATGTCAAATTCTAAAGAAGTTGAAGATTATTGCATGAGGGTAAATGATTTAGTTCATAAAATAAGGGTTTATGGAGATATTATAAAATATAGTGTTATAATAAAAAATATTTTCAGATATTTAAGTCAAAATGGCTACATATTGTGATCACTCTTGAAGAGTGTAAGGACATGAACACTATAAGTGTTGATGAGTTTGTGGTTTCTCTTTTATCTCATGAGGATAAGATGGGACTATACATTAGAGATCAAGAACAAGCACTTGAAAACTAATGTAAATGTTTCAAATACTAAAGAGAAAAAAATTAGAATCAAAGAAGTTCAAAAAACTCAAATTTAAAAGGAAAAGATGAAGTAAACTTCACAGGTAAGAGCACGAAATTATTTATTTTTTATTACTATAAAAAATTAGGACACGTGATAAAAGATTACATGATACTAACAACTAAAAACCAAGAAAATTAAGAAAGAGAAAAGAAAGCTTTTTAAACTGAACAAATTGATGTTCAAGAGGGATTAGATTATTGTCTTACATGAAATGTGAGAATAGAGGAATAAAATAATTTGTATATTCTTGATTCAAGTTGTTTAAATCACATGACAAGTCAAAAAAATGGTTTCAACAAGTTAAATGAATCTTATAAAAATTAAGTGCAATTGCGAGATGGAAAGTCCATCCAAATTGAAGGAAAGAGAATCATGTATATCACCACAAGTCAAGGTAAGGGTGAAATTAAAGATATTAATTTTTCTCCAAAATTGAATCATAATATCTTAAGTGTTGATAAATTAATAGAAAAAAGTTTCAAACTACTTTTTGAAGATGATGTTTGTTCTATATTTGATAAGAGATTTGGAAATAGATTGATTGAAAAATCATATATGACAAATAATAATATGGTTTCATTAAAGATTAATATGTTGAAAGAAAGTTATTTTTTTATTCACCATTGAGGATGTTAACATGTTGTGACATTCAAGTTATGGTCATATCATTTTCAAGAGCTTACATATTCTTGACATAAAAGTTATGGTAAGACATCTTCCCAAGTTACAATTCAAAAAGAATGATACATGTAAGTCATGTATTATTGGGAAACACCATAGGAAGTCCTTCCCTCTCAGTAAATGGAGAGAAAGCACACTTTTGGAGTTAGTTCATTCATATTTGTGTGGACTAATGTCTTCCAAAATTATTGGTAAGAATTTATATTTTATTTCCTTCATAGATGATGCTACAAAATTTATGTGAATTTATTTATTGAAAGAAAAGAGTAAAACTCTTTTGTCTTTTAAGATTTTTAAAGATTTGGATGAGAAGGAATGTGGATAATCCATCAAGTCCTTAAGAATAGATAGAGGAGGTGATTTTTTTTGTAATGAATTTACTGAGTCTTAATGCTTAAAATAGAATCAAAAGACAGTTCACAGCTCCTTTCACACCACAACATAATGGTGTTTATGAAAGAAAGAATAGATCCATCATGGAGTTAGTAAGGACTATGTTGGAGAATAAATAATGGAAAGGTGTTTTTGGGCTGAAGTAGTAAAAACAACTATCTACATCATTAATATAAGTCTTACAATGGTAGTAAAAACTAAGACACTCTATGAAGCTTGGTTTAAAAAAAAACTAATTGTTGATCATCTAAAGGCATTTTATCATTTAAATTTAGTACATGTTCCAGATGAGAAGAGAAAAAAATTTATCCAAAGAGTGTTCCTCATATTTTCACAGGTTATAGTGATAAAAGTAAGGCATATAAATTTCATAATCCTATTAGTAAATCAACAATTGTTTCTAAGTATGGTAATTTAAAAAAAAAGAAGTATATACTAATTTTGATCATATAGATATAGATTTCATAAGTGAAAGGGGAAACCTCTTGTTTTTTTATTTTGAAGGCTTACAAAGTGCTACATAGGTTTCTAGTTCATAATGAAATAGTACTAGCTCTTTGCAAGAGACCAGCCATCTATCCACATCAACGTCAAGCAAGAACAAGCATTTGTTGAAACTTCATCCAACCAATAAAATTTTGGTTAAAAATTATGAGAAGAGGATCACAAGGTTACAACATTAAGAAGGTAACTTATTTGATGATATTTATGATGAAAAGAGGATCACAAGGCTACAATCTTCAAGTTTCCAAGCCTATGGACACTCCAAATGCAAATGGAGAAAATATTATGAGAGAGGATGGAAGTCTTTTAGTGAATTAAAAAAGTTAATAAGCATGGTGGGAGGTTTGATGTATCTCATTATGACTAGACCTGATATCAGTTATGAAGTTTCACTAGTTTCTAGATTTATGGAAAAATCATCACTCAAGCATTTGAAACCTGTTAAGAGAATTTTTAGATATGTAAGAAGTAATTATAATCATGATATTCATTTAAAAATAGTAAGGTATTTATGTCTCATTAGATACATAAATTAATATTGAGGATGATCTCTTGATGACAGGAAGTCAACTTCAAGTTATTGCTTTACAATAGGAAGAAGATTGGTTTCTTAGTCTTAAAAAAAAAGGTACAATTGCATTATCCTCTATTGTAATTAAATATACATCCCTTAAATCAAATTGCACACAAGGTTTATAGTTGATAAGACTCTTGGATAATTTTAGAGAGGCTCAATTTGAGCCAACATAATTTTTTTATGATAACAATGGGGTATTACAATTATCCAAGAATCCATTTTTTCATGCTAGAACCAAACACATTGAACTTAAACATCATTTTTTCAGAGACTTAATCAATGAAAAAATATTTGTCATTGAATATATGATTAGTGAATATTAGTTTGTTGATATTTTCACCAAAATATTGCACAAGTAGATTCATAAAAGACTCAAAGAGATGATAAAATCTCACCTCTTTGCATCAAATAGAGGAATGTTGAGTGTGATGCCAATATGAGCACTTGAGTTTTATTTTTAGAATTAATTTATTTTTATTTTTTAGGTAAATTTTAAATTTATTTAATTAATTTATAATATTAATTAGTGTTTTGGTCACTTTACAACACTTTTTAATGATTTCTTAAAAAATAGTTGAAATTACTAGTTAATTGTTAGTTTACTATAGTTCATTTCGATGTACTCTAATTCAATATTTGAGTACTTATTTTAATATAAATAATTATCAACTCATTTCAAAAGAGTAATCATGTGGTTTCTTGATTATATCACTGAGATTTAAAGTTAGTTAACTTGCTTTAATTATCTTAGTTATTTAGGATGTCTTTCTAGTTATATGTTTGACTTTACTATTAAAGAAAACTTCTTGCATGATGTCCAAATATTTATAGTAAGTTAAATTAAATTTATTTACTCTATTTTTAGTTGATTTTTAGTTCACTTAGTGTTATATGAGCTCTTTATTATATTTACTAGTTTAGAATTAACTTGCAATACAAGTTATCTTGTAATAAAGTTATTTTAGCTTTATTTATTAATAAGAATTGCACACAAAAGTTGTGTAGTGAATTAATTTGAATTGAGAAGTTTCTCTTATGTTTTATCTATGATATGAACAATAATCATATAATCTAAATCTTGAAGCTATTCAAAAAAACATTTGGTTGACAATTTCACTCACAACACAACTAGTTTGATAGCTAGTTATTCTAAAACTATTTTGTTGATACATAAATTTAATATTAGAGATAAAAAAGCTTATTTTCACTCATAAAATAATTCAAAACTTTCATGGATTTCTAAATTTAAATAATATGTATTGGTTATCAAACCTACTAAGTTGATAAGAGGGCAATGCCTTTATTGACTAATAGTATAAAGAGCTAGTTCTCATAGAGAATCAACCAAATGGATCTAAGTGAAAGTGAGACAAAGGAGGTTCTACTAGTATTATTCACCAATTTAGTTGACAAATGGTATTTAGATATTATCTACTTACTATCATATGGAGAGTGTCAAAATCATTGAAGTTCCAAATAGAAAATGACAATAAAGTTGAGAGCAACAAGATACATTATTTGAGATAACACTATTTAAAAAGGGAGTTGATGGAACTATTTTAAGGTGTGTAGACAAGGAAAAAACAAAAAGGTTACTGGAAACCTTCAACAATCAAGATTGTGGTGGTAATTTCTCAGATTATGTCATTAATATAACATTTTTAAAGCTCATTACTACTAGTTGACATTGTTCAAATATATATAAGAGTGGGTTCCAAAGTGCAAAATTTGATAACATTTTGTTAGGAAACCAAATGTAGCAACTTTGCCTCTACAGTTTGTAGTCATTGAAGGACCTTTTCAGCAGTGGGGGTTAGACATCATTGGCACATTGAATCCTCATTATATCATAGGCTATACCCATGTGTTGACAACAACATACCATTTCATATAATGGGTGGAATCTATTTTAGTGAGATCAATAGTTTTCTATAATTTCATCAAAGGAAATATTGTTGTTAGGTTTGGGGTTCCTCAAAAGATAGTGAAAAATAATGCTTCTAATTATTATCCATTTGAACACATCAATTTTTTCTATGGATATGATATTTATTTGGCCTACTCTTATAATTATTACCCTATGTGTAACAATAAAGTAGAATTGAGCAATAAGAACATTAGGACCATTGTTTGTGAATTGGTAAAAAAAAAAACCAAAAGAAACTAGTATAAGAAATTATATGACGCTCTTTGGGTGGATTCTATAACACATAAAATAGGAATTTGGGTTTTTCCTCTCCAAATAGTGTATGGATTAGATGCAACTATTCCCATTTCACTAGAGTTACTGGCTCTTTGGCTTGCTTAGGCTATGGAGGATGATTAATTCAAGGATTTATTGGAAAAATGAATCATGTACTTGACGCAATTGTAGGAAGAATGAGTGATAGTTTTTTTATCATATTTTAACTCATAAAGAAAATGTGAAAGAGTTATTTGATTGTAAGGAAAGACATCAGGATTTTGAAATTAATTATTTTGTCCTCTTATGAGATAAGAGAAGAGAGCCGAGAGGGAATCATTGTAAGTTTAAATCCTTATGGATGGAACCTTTTAATATTTGATATTTATGCAGAAATAATACATTATATTTGGCATGTCATGATGGAACTCATATTCTATTGATATACAGTGGAAAATATCTAAAACATTTTAAATAATGAAGGTATTTTCTCCCCTACTAGGATTGTAGGTGATTTAGGATTTTGGTGTGTTTTCTTTCCTATTTGTGTTTCCATTAATGTTTGTGTGTTTCCTTTCTTATTGGTTTTTATTTTCCTTTCTTGATTGAGATGTTATAAATTGACCTCGTATCCCAATGGATAAGGCACTAGTTTTGAAACCATGACATTATGAAGTTTGTCTTATGTCCTTTTACAAGTCCATGTCCTTAGTTAGATCTAGTTATTGTTCTTGAGATTCTGATGGTTATTTTTTTTTTAATTTTGGTATGAACATGAACGATTAGTGGCTAGGTTTATGTGCCAAAAATTTTCATTAAAGAATACTTAGTCATTTTTTTTTATGTTCCATAGCATTCTTAAGTGTAGCAGGCATGAAAACATGTCTCATTAGGTAATAGTGTGACTTCACACCCTCCACACCCACATGGAAATGTTATTCCAACCCCATTGGTGAAAATGACATGAAGGTGTGGCCAAAGTAGATTAGGCCGCAATGTTGCATCTATTGTGTTGATAGGGCCTAACCATGAGACATGCACATAGGGGAAATTTGGTGGCCTTATCATTCCAACTAATCCTTGTGCCTATAAAAATAGTCCATAACACCCATTTAAGTAAATATATTTGAGTTTTAATATGTTATGATCTGGTACCCAACAGAGCTAGGGTTATGTTCTTACACCATTTCTCTCTAAGAAGGTGAAAATAAAGCAAAATATAGTTAAAATATGTATTTATAAAATTAAATCATGTCGTTATAAGTTTCATATGATTCAAAAGGTGTTTTAGGTGTCTTTTGATATGAGGAAATATCATGATTCCCTAGGTACACCAAAGTTCTAGTTGGCCCCTGTAACCACTTGGTAAAGAATCTAAGGTGAAGTGAACATTTTCATGAACACTATGGCATATTCCCAACAATCACATAAAAAAATTATACCATTGGACACATGATTATCTGTGGCCTTTCTGAGCTATCTTTCCACATTACTAGATCAACTAAAATGAAGTTCAAGTACATGAGTTATGAACCCATGTCTATTTTGAAGGATGACTCCTAGAAATTAGTGAATCTCAAATTAGACATGTAGACCTATAATAGTTTCACAACAAAATGAACACATAATATTTGATTCCCATGGATACACTCTTATCAATGAGTATCTTACCATAGGCAACTACTTTTATCATTTCTATACAATGCTAAGATCTAGTGTTTGCATGGCTTAACGTTATAATCTAGATATCAAAGAGATATGCTCAGAAGGAGGTGATTTCATGGCCAAGATATATGGTACTTCCATGGACATGAATATCATGATCCATCAAGGGAAACATATGATAAAATGAACATTAAGATCAGATGATCCTTTTAGAACAAAAATGCAGACAAACATCTCACAACTATCAATAATGGGTGATTGAAACACAAAAGAAGACCCTTGTCAAAACTCTCAAATAACTTATATAAGTTAAATTTCAAATAATAATTATCATACATGTTCACCCTTCTCAATATATTTGTGGGTGCCAAGACTATTATGGAGTTTCATCATTGGATTGTCATGGATATGAGCATCATATGTGGTGAAAAGCAATATATTGATTGAGGCAACATCATCAAATAATCAATATAGAAGTAACAAATACCTTGTATATGAATTCATATCTAGTGTACTCATTATCACCATAAAGAGTCTACCTTGATCTCACCCAATTGGCTAATGCAAGTCTAAAAACTAAGGTTCATTAGTTTTACCCACAATTGACTCTAGAATAGAGAAACAAACAGTTTAGACATGTTAATGATGCCTTCACCATGAGAATTATATGGACATTGAAGGAAGATTGTGGAGCCAAGATATCTAATGAAGCAACTAATCTCATTTCCTAGTATGGAATCTACTTTAGTCAATTCCAAAAAATATCCTATATAAGAGTAGGAATATTCAAAGGTTGTCCCTTGAGATTCTCAAGGTTGGAAAATGACAAAATATTACTGATTAAAATGTGAAGACAAATTGTTGACTTATATAGGAGATGTAATTAAGTAAAATCATGTGGTGGGTATAGTATTCCAATCATCTTAGGACATTACACCTATAATAATTCCATAAATTCTCAAAATATTGAAGCTTCAATTGATGAGTTCATAATGCACCCTCACACAAGAAAATTTTATTTTAATAAAAAAGGATATATCTCACACTAATGCTAATTCTCTCTCTCCCCCCTATTTCCACCCTAGTCCTGAGATGATTAATGTTTTACTACTGAGCCCTAACTCACCCATTTTATCCAAGGATTTAGAGATATTTGAGATTTCAAAAAGAGACGGGTGCTTCATAGCTATGCCATAATTCATTTTTTAAGAGCCCATATTGGGATAGGTCCTAAATATATACAAAATCCACATCTAGAGGATTAATGAGTCAATTATCTAGATGAATATGAAGTGTAAAGGCATGATTAGGGTCAACTAATTTTGAATCAAATGAAAGTATTCACTACCACTTAGATACTAGAACAATTGACAAATGAGAAGAATGAATTAATTGATCCATATTATATTGAGAGGGTCATATCCTCACCTTTTCTAATGATAAATTGGTCCACACAAGAATTGACCGATCTAAGCTTCAGAGTAAGATAGTGTGAAACATTGATGAAATAGTTCAGTGAAAAACTTGTAGAATTCATAGGAGTTAAGATCTCAAGGAGAGCCAAGACCTTTACCTTTATAAGGAAAACTCCCTCATCAGTATCTAAAGAAATTGACATAGGTATATTTGGAATTTTATCTCTCCCAATAACTGCTGTAGGAGGTGGGGAAGATCCAAATCAGCCCAAGTATTTGAGTAAGACATGTGGTGAAGGCTTTTATATAGTGTAAAATTTGTAATCCAATTTTTTTTTACCACTACACTCATCCTCCTCCTTGAGAGGTGATACTTATCTATTGATTGATAACACCACATAATAATATATCACCTATAGTCAAGGATAGGATCAACCAATATTTGTAAGAGTTAATTCTAGTTATTCACCCTAGGCACTAGAATCCCCTCTTATTTTAGAGTCTTATCAAATTCCACTTTCTCCACATTCTACATTGATAAGGACACCTACACCATCTGATTCAACTAACTCAAGAATGTAAATGATCAATTTTAGTGAAACTATCATTCAGTGGATGTAGTCGCTACATGGAAGGAAGAATAATGTGGTGGATTTAGAATTGCTTGTCTTTAATGTTGTGCAAAACTTCCTAGAGACTCCTCCAAAGAAGGCCAAAACCACTTCAAGGTTATTATCTAATCCATATGGAACCCAATTCATATAAATTATTGAGACAAATGGTGAAATTAATGAGGAAATGACTATGTCAAATTATACCTAAAGAGAATCTCATCTGGTATAACCACTCTCAAGACTGATTTACACAACCTCTAAGAAACTATTGAGAGAATGATCAAAAGTTATAATCAAGATGAACTAACCCAAGAAGAGTTAAAAGATCATTTACAACAACTAGTGGGCTATGTGAACTACCTTTTGAATCTAGAAGAGGCTCCAATGTTTCCTTAAGGAGACACTCCAACTCAAGTAATATGGATTTTTAAATAGGCCATATTAATTATAAGTTGATACAATAGACATGGAAAAACTCTTGAGGCGTAGGTTGATTAATTATTTTAAAATGGTTTTAATTAGATTGAAGAGATAATAAAATTGGATGAGAAAATTGAGTTAGAGAAAAATAAGATTGATCAACAATCTCAATGTCATAAAAAAGATCTCATTTTGTGGGAAAGCATGAAAGGGGATATGGAAGAGATGTAAGCATGGATGAAAAATTGATAGCCAAAGCAATAATTTTTTATAAGAGAAAAAAATATCTCATATGACTAGTTGGATAACATTCTACACAAGATGGAAGTTCTTCACAATGGACGATTTGAGGAAGAAATTTGAAACTGGAGGAGAGAAGATGATTGAAATCTTCTCAAATGTAGGGAACTTAGATTATTATTTTATCAAAAAAGATGGTTGTAGATGGTATATGGTGATAAAGATAAAAGAACAACACAAAAAATTAATCAAAGAAGAGCATTTAAAATAAGGTGCCTTCAATGATTCATCCATGAATACACTACTTAGCAAAATTCATGCTTCTTTAGAGGAGTTGAATTTTCAGTTTTTGGGATTGTTATAGATTATTAATATGATGATGATACCTGATATATGGCTAGTATATTTCTAGAATACCATGATTCCCAAAGGAAATTATATTTTTGAAGTGATGAAAAGATTCATAATGTTCAAAGCATCACATGACAAAGTAAAAGTTGCAGGTTAGACTATCACACAACCACCAACTCCATAAATAACAAATCCTTCTTTAGGGAAAGGCTCTTTGAAAGTATTCTATTTCTTATCTAATTTATTTTCCCCTATTTTTGTCATATTCTAAAAAACTTATATTTCTTTTATAAAATATGACATATAATAAATAGATTAGGCAAAAATGGGAATGTGAAGGGTTAGCCCATACTCCCCACCTATAAATTGAGTAATATTGTAGTTGTAATTGTTAGGTTTGTAGGTATGTTATGGGGGTATCAAAGTTGGTTTCAAATGTATAGGTATTAAATAATACTTCATATTGCAAACACAATAAATTTATACTCAAGCATCAAATTAAGCTATTTTTTTGTTGGAACATAGATTTCAAAGTGTTTCCAACAAGTAGTAATTCATTTATTTTGGATAATTATTGAAGGAGATATACCAGTTACAAGTGTCTATTTTATAATTGTCTAGAGAAAATAAGAATGTCTAGTATCATGACTTCACATAAACACATCTTTCAGTGTAGGTGTTTGATTGAGGTATCAATTTTTGTATTTTAAAGAACACTTGTCAAGATTTGAAATATGTGGTATATTTTTCATTTTAATTAAGTAAAGAGAAAAAAAATCCTTTGAAATTTGACATTGTTTTTCAATGTCAAACCCTAGCCTAGAAAAAATGTTAAAAAACTATAACAATTTGAATTTGAAAAAAAGGTTAGGAAATAAGTGATGAAAAGATTTATTTATGCATTTTATAGATTTGTTGTTAATTTAGATATGATATTAGACTATGAAAAAATCATAGCCAAATTATTATATTTTAAAGAAGCTCATGATGAACAATATGAAGACATCTTTCAACTATTAAAAAAAACTATTTGTAGTTCATCACTGTCAAGTCTACTATTCTTTATGTTGAATTTTCATGTGAAGTGCATTTAAAAGAGGAAGAAGAAGCGATTGAAATAAGTCATGAGCCAATGGAAAAGAAGATGTATCCATATGCATCTTATTTATCAACATTGATGTCTCCATCCCCAAAACTAAGATATTACATATTTATGGATGATATTTATTATTTGTTAGCTCCTTGACTCTTAGTTGAAACATACTTGGACATTTATGGTCTTGGTGAGCATTTTCAGTGAAGTATAGTTGATAGGTTCTTCAAGATCATTAAAAAAACCTATTCTCAAATCTTCTTTGAAAGCATGTATCTAATAATTTCAAAGAAAAAGAAGGAAAATAAAAAAAGGTGCATGGACAAGCTTTTGATTTAATCCTCAAGATTTGGGGACAAAGCTTCCCAAGGGGGAGGACATTTTGTGTTTGCAATCATAACATATTTTATTATGAAATGTTTGAGAGATATTTTATCATAAAGCTCATATTTGGTCACATTATGTTATTTAGGTAGTGTTATTAGTTAGGTAATTAATAAGGGAAAATAGCTTACTTGAGAAGTTACTAGTAGATTCATTTTATATAGTTAGTATGGTATTTTGGACACATAAATTTGATATTAGACACTTACCAACATTGATTTTTACATATCTTGACACATCTGGACTTGTGCATACAGATTAATTTTTACTCATGATCTTGGTGAACCCAATTTATCAATAGACATATTCAGGATCACCCTAGTCTCTACAAAAACACTCCATAATCATAAACAAATTATTACAATATTTCAAATCATTAATTTTCACTTTCAAGACATTGTTGGAAACAATCAGATCATTTTAGTTTGCCATGGGTATTTGCCTCTATCAGGAGCGTTCAATAGCCTTCAATGAACATCTCCATTGGGTTGGCTTGAACACATTTCATATGTCGAGTATGGAGGGAAATGTCAAATATTAAATTATAAATAAAAATAAATCCTAAATTCATACTCATTGAGAAATCCATTTGCACTCTCTTGAGAGTCAATAAAAACACATACACATCAAAAATATCTCAACGGCATATCCCTAGAAGTAAATATAAATATAAAACTCAAGTTAAAGTTACATGTTGTCAACTGTGAACAGCTAAGCATTGCATCACATCCTACCATGATCATAATAGTGCACACACACACACATATGGGGGAGAAATATGTGGTTTGAGCCTTATTTATAGTGTTGAAACATATTAAACACTCAATCATTTATTGGGGAATGATTGGGGTTGTCCTATCAATTTTTATAACCTATTTTTATAGGTCAATCTTATGTATAAAGGGAAATTAGGATTTTAGGGCAAGGAAAAGCATATCAATGATATGTTATGAGTTAAGAAATTAACCATTGAATGACCTCATAAAACTTATTTTTTTATTCCCTTTTTCCAATTCGAAGTATATAAATTTATCTTTTTTACTCTTTTCTATCATATAGTACTACATAAATATGGTGTGCGTATATTTGGTCTTTTATGTTTACAATGTTATTATATGAATAAGTATGCATCATGTACTTTAATTAATATTTTGGATCCATTGATAATTTGATGTATACATATCACAAGGATGAGTTATAAAGTAGTAGGAACCAATAACTAACCTATAAAAACTAGGTAGGCTAACCCAAAGTAGCTGGGTAGCTAATATATAACAACTAGGTAGCCTATTTGTAGCAATGGTAGACTGTAGTTCTAACCTATAGTAACTAAATAATACATCCAATGTAATTGGTAACAACTATAAAAAACATCTAGTTTAACCCATAAAATCTATAAAAGACATTTGTCATAACCCATAGCACCTGTATCATAGTTGTTTTAGCATGTAACAAAACTATAATGGTTAACTATAGTCTTTGTTATTATGCTTGTTGAGCTGTAACTGTTAACAGAACATGGAGGATGAATCCTACAATCTAGGGAAAGGCAGACTAGTGTTCAAATTTATCATTAACACCCTTTTATCTATGGATTGTTATTCCTAACTTATTTTTTTATAATTGATTGATATGTCATTTAGGTTAAGTATGTTATTTTCATATATTTTGTTAAGCATCTAAGGTAAAAGACAAATTTTGTTGTAGTTAGACAATAACAATAAAGAACATTCTTTTCTATTAAAGAGGAGATTAAAAGGCATAGAAAAATAAAGGAGTATTGAATATTGAATAGATAATATTAAATGAAAATAAGTGTCATAGTTTGAAGCTTTTATAATATTTTTTTTAATAGAAATACACACATTGCTAAAGGTTTGTTAATATAATAAGTGCTTTTAATTCGAGCAGTCATACTTAAGGGAATGATTGAAACTCAAATTTAATTGAGCACCCTATTGAGGTCAACATACACCCATTTCTTAAAATGGGGACCTTTGTTTCACATTATACAAATTTTTACCTTAAATTTGAAAATTCACTTGACCAGAGTACCATTGGCATGTTTGCACATTATTTTTATTTGAAGATCATTCAAACCTTGGTTTAGGTGAAATATTCACAGACCATTCTAGTTTGATCTTGTATAAATGTGATAACATTAGATCTTTTCATTTTAGGTTACAAGATTAATGGAGTCCATTCAAAATGAACAATGATTGGTTTTTTTGGTTTAATGTCAATTTGGTCTTTTACTAGCCTTTGGTCTATTAAATGCTTGATCATCTTAAATCCCTTAGTCCAATCACCCTAGCTCATGTCCTTTTTAATTGAACTCAAATTTATGTGGGAGCAATTAATTGTGTCATAGACTTAGTTTAATTTTTATACTAAGGTTTAGTTATGTTTATCAATACGAGCAAATCTTAATTTAAAAACTTATACTGGGGCCTTTATGTCCTAAGCCCACCTTTGTTCCTTTTATCTTTATATGGTATAACTAATCGTAGGGTCCCTTTTGTAATATTCTAAAGCTTAGCCTAAAAATTTATCCTAAAGTTTTAATTGCATAAAACTTTAGGCTAAAACTTTATGCCATGTCTTTTATCATCTGCAGGGTCACTTTATCATGTTTTAAAACTTAACCTAAAATTTTATCCTAAGGTTTTATCATGTTTATTAACAAGAATAAAACCTTAATCTAAAACTCTAGCCTAATTTCCCTATATTTTCCAATCCTAACTTATTTTATTTTATCATCCACAGGATCGATGGTGCATATTTGATCAGGGAAAATTGATCTAATAGTGTGAAATAAAGTCAATAAGTCAAGCATATTGATTGAAAATGCACATTTACTTAGGCAAAAATATCTAAAAGTGTGATATTAAAGTTGAAAAGTCAAGCCTCGACCCTAAGATAAAGCTCGATCATCTTCCTAAAGATTAACGATATGTGAATGAGTGTATACATTCTGATTGTTGATGCATATTAAGTCAAAACTTCAATAGGCCCCGAGACAAGTGAGAAGGAGACAAGTGTCACACTTTAAAAAAGGAACATTAAACAACCAATGGAATTCCACCCCTCAGACCGAGATCCAATAGAGAGCATTGATTCGATCGAACAAGATCTAACAATACATAATGAAAGTTAAAAAGTCAAGAGCCCTATGAACAAATATGGAGATGACAAGTGGCACAACTACATGCCATAAAATTAAATCTCTAACACCTTCTAAAGATTTATGGTACACATCTAAACATAGACATTCTAATCAATGGTATATGGATCAAAGGGAATAATCCTATGGATTAAGATTGAGGAAGTGCATTTACTTAGGTGAGGATGATCCAATGGTGCGAGATAAAGGTTGATAATTAACTAAAGCTAAAATGAATGTGATAGTGACAAGTTTCATGAATGCAAGGAATATGATGAAACTACCAATGGCATTTGATCCATCTAATCGAGATTAATGGCCCACGTTAATCTGTATAAGGATGATCTGACAGTGTGAAGCAAATAATACTTATAAAAGGGGAAATAGTCACTTTTTAAATATTAATGAGCAGTATGCCACAAAGATGCCACATAAGAAAGACATGATAATTTTGAATATTTTATGGACATGTGAAAGAAAAAGGTATAAATACATGATCTGAATAAAATCTAAGGCATGAAGCTCACATTTTGATCTAATTACCACCATTAAAGCATTGAAAATACCTTTAAAAAAGACCTAAAAAGTATGATAACCCTAATTCAACCCAATGCCCATAATAATCAAGCCAAAGAAAGTTGAATTATCATCTGTATGAGAACAAGTCAATCTAGAGTCAAAGTGTAGTCCACCAGTGAGCAATTTGATAGAATTCATAGCCATGGTAGCTTGAAAAGGTGTTTCTAGGGAAGATGTGGAGCTTTATTTGACCTCATATGTAGAAGGGAGGATTTTTAAGGACAAAAAGTTTGATGCTACTACCCTAAACATAGGAGATAAAAATTGGTCTAAGCTGATCTGGACCATCTAAGAACAACCAACCATTACTAGAGAGGAGGAGAAGAATGTGTCTACAAAAAGGAGATACTATGACATAATGGCCATCTAGATGATAGGTCTGCACTATGTAGTAGCGAATCATGAGGTACTCCACTGTATCTATATCATTTCTCCTATTTTTAAGGATGGTAAAATAGATAAGGGGATGATTGTTCATGAATGTAGTTTTAGGAAGATTGCTTACATTTCTCCCATAGCTTTTGAAAACCATTATAATTGCCTAAAACCCAAAGAGACCTAACCATAATCAACAGTAGGGCCAAAGAGAATGATTTGAAGAGCATCCTTGCCTTGTGGCTATATTCTAAGAACTAAGTGTTTTTAAACTTCAATAACAACATCCCTATTAGGCAATTCAAACCTGGGATTAGGATGATCATGACAATGATTAACAGGTTGTGTGGAAATCTAACCACTACATATATAGATAAAAGTTGGGTTCCCTTCGTCTATTTCATGGTTGAGAAACAAGTCACCCCTCCTCTAGGTGAGGTAATCAACACCCTTTTGATTAGATAGGTTTTTGCAATAAATAAGAAGAGTAGGACGCAATTCTACATGATGTCATACCTTCTAAATGCCCTTTTTATTACAACAAAAAATCCCAACCTTAGGTAATGGTCACCTGATGGGACACAAAATATTTCAAAGTATTACTATAAGTTTCATATCTTTAAGTATAGGGATCACTTCAAATTCATTTGTGACTGTGTTTACCTAGACTTTAGTGATGCCATCATAGGGATCCCAATGATGAGGGTCAACTCACTAATAAATAATACTATTGAATCCATGAGGAACATATGGATATATCTAGATTATACCATAATTAGGATTGAAGGGACCCAATACACCCCACTTAGGTTACTTATCCATATACCAATAAAGCTAGCAAAGGAAGAAGTGGCTTATCAAATATGTAATGGAATATATGGTCTTTGCAAGGCCAAAAGGAAGGGATTGCTTCACACCCTCCCCATAACCATTGGTAGGATTATGTTTACATTATGGAACAATATTAAGGTAGCCTCCAAACACAAAACATATTTCAACCTAAAAATTGATGAGCTAAGGTAGTAGAATCCCCATGGAAGAGTTAAAGAACACCTGAAAGCAAAAGGAATGTTGAACCTACCTTATGATCACCAGCTTGGTCCTTTTGACCCTATGTACACAAAAGCATCTTCATTCTCTGAGGTCACCAAGAGATTGAAAGAACACAACATCAATCCAGAATCTAGGATGTTAAGAGAGCAAAAGGGAGATGATAGATGGTAATTGGGACCAAATTGTACCATTTGCTGAGTGGCACACCTCTAGACCTCCACCAACTCAATCACAAGTAGATCCCAAATATGAAGCATAGATTGAATAAAGGCAAAAGGAAAGAAGCCCTGATGAGATTGCATTCTCTTCAACCCAAGTAGAGGAACAATGATCACCAATAAAAGAGATTCATATGGTATAATTAGACCCTAGGGAGGAAATTGAGGATGCACTTAAAATGCTATCTAGTGCTTATGAGTTTGATGAAGAAGCCTAGCCTAAGGAGGCAGAGAAATAAAATGGGAAGGGAATAACATTGGACCTAGTTCTTGTGGATCCGCCCTAAGAGAAAAGTTGAGCTGGCCATAATTATAGTAAAGGCCAAGAGACCCAAAGTGAATTTCACTCATCCTTTGAGTGAAGTCAATCTCTTTAGTGAAGATAACTTGATTTATGGTCCCTCCATTTTGGAATGGTTCATTTATGACCCAAATTTCAAAGAGTGCTCATTATGCATCACCCTTGGGCCATGATAAAGACCATAGACATCCCTGTGTAGGAAGAACTCAAGCCATGGATTATGGCTTTACAACAAGATGATGAGAGAAGGTTGGCTCCTCTAGGAGACTCAAGTGGAACACAAATGGAGATACCAACTCCTAAAGTAACATAATCATCAATGGGAGTCAAGTTTGATCCCAAAAGATATGGATTGTTATAGGGTAATAGAGAAGAAGGTCATGGTTGGTGGACAATAGATCCCATATCAAAAAGTGGAACCATTGACTAGTTTGACTCTAGTAGGAGAAAAATGCAGGGAGGACCAAATATTTGAGGAGAATGTACTTGAATTGGCCCAAGAATAGTCAAAATAATTAGAAGATACTTTCAAAGGCATGTAACGACATAAGGAGAATTTGAGAAACAAGATATATTATTAGTCCCATAAACTTTATTTGACATGTTCAATTATTTGAAGTCAATAAAGTCTAGATAAAGTGTATTGAGCCAATAAGATGGAGCAGCCAAGAGCTTAATTCATCAATGGCAGAGCTCAAAGGGAAAAATAAAGGATTTGATCAATATCTTGATTGAGGATCAAATTCCTAATTTCAAGGAAATCAACCTTACCCATCTGAACACAGTCATGGGGTTGCTTATAGATAAAATCAAAACTTTGAGTACAAGGTCCAAGAACTTAGAGTCTCCTTGACAATGGAAAAGAATTGGAAGAACGGATAAAGCATATACCTAGGACCATGATCACTGAACCGTCCACACTCAGTTCCATGGGTCTCTTCACTAATGAGGAGTTTAAGCTTAGAGCCACCCCGGTCATGTAAGAAGTGAGAAGAAAGAGCCAAAGAAAGACTGGATTAGAGAATAGTAGAATCATGGACATGATTCTAACAGTAGAAGAAAAGATTAGTGAAGCTAGGAGCATCAAAGAGGATTTAGGAAGAGATGACAAGGATTTTAGAGGCTTGGTAGACCAATAAGATGAACTCTTCATGGAGCCTATGGTAAATTTGAAGCTTTAGTCATATAAAATGTCAAAATTGGTAGCTTGAGTATGGCTTGTGACACCGAACCCATAGGTCCCTCTTACATGCTCTCATGACCCTTATATCCACCTTTTCATTGATTTCTAGTCATCCATAGACTTTTGGAACCTCATCCCAAATCAATCAGGCTCCATTTTATATGCTTATTCCATCCCCTTAAGTCTTGTACCTATAAGAAAATAGCACCCAAATAGGACTATAGCGTTGGACCTTAGGGTGTTCCATTTTTAGTGTTCCCATCTAATCACATTTAGATCCTAGGTGACCAATTTCTCCTGATTCCTCTTCCTCATTGTGTCAGCCTAATGTGAATGCATTTAACTCATGACAAATAGATCTTTATAAAATCCCATTCAAAGTTCATTTAGAATGGGTTGGAAAATATTACAAAAGCAAGCCAGAATACAAGTAAGACCACTAAGGTAAATTTCCCTACTCTTCATACAACCATCCAATACAACTACCAAATATTAAAACCCTCACACTAGTCCCTAGTCACCTCAAACACTTTCAGTTTGGCATTTTTACATTTTCATAACACTATTTCACAAAGCATATCAAGTGAGAGAACTACATATGGCTTGATCCCTCTTTCGAGTATTGGTATGTAGGAAACATGGCCACACAAGGGGTGTGGATACACATTCAATTAATCTTACACACACTAACCCCCCTCTTTCTCAAGTTTCATTCAAACATATTGAAGGTCTAGGGTTTAAAAATTAAATTAGCTCTACAAGGATCTTCATCGATAGTCAAGACTTGAAATTTCATAGGCAGACTAATATAGGAACAATAGACAAAACCCAAAATAATTAGATCTTTATGACCAATTTGGATAATAGCGACAGGACCTGGAATATAACATCAAAACTTGAAGTGTCATGTTTTCAATGATATTGTCATTTCATTGAATGAAAGCTAGATCCTAGTTCATGACACTACCCTAGTCTTGCAAAGATAGTATCAACCTCTATCTTAGTCATATCAGAATAGTTTTAATCTAAGTTATATTTTTCCTATTTTATTACTATTTTTATAAATCTATGAAGTTCAAATAAATTATACAAATAAGTACTCTATTTATTTCAATATATTTTATTGATTTAGTCAACTCAGACCCTTAACTAAATTAGGAATAGGAGTCTAATATTCTCAAAATAGTTAAATCATTTGGTGAATCCGACTTACTTCATTTGTACACAAAAACCTTAGAAACCCTAGGGTAAATTCCTTGCTAATTTTTATAATATTTTTTTGATTTTTTACTTACCTATTTAAATAAAAAATCTAATTTAATTTTTAAAATTCCATAGTAATTTTAAAAAAATATTTTTTTTCCAAAACCTAGGTCCTTTTAAATCAAGAATTTTCCAATATTTTTCTAATTTTTACCTACATATTTAAATCAAAAATTCACATTAAATTTTAAAATTCCTTAGTAATTTTAAAAATATCATTTTTTAAAATCATAGTTGCACATACTAGGTCCCTTTATTTGCTTGAGGTATCACCTTACATCTAAAATCAGATTTCACATAATAACAAAAATTGATCTCACTTATTTACACATATTTCTTGTATTTATTGAAAATAATGAGACCATACTCAGTCCTATCATGTACATGAATGATGAAGTTTAACATATGTTAGTACAAAGATTCATTTTTTTCATTGCATGCTTACTTTTCATAATATAAAATGATATTAAGAAAGTTATTGGTAAACATAGTGAGATCCCTCTCCTTCAAAGCAATGTTTACTTGTCTTTGATACAACATTTCATTACTTAATATCACTCATATGAAAAAAAACTCAAGTCTATCTTTCTAAACATATTAGAAATATCATAGCACATGTCAAAAAAATTTATGCATTTGTGTACCATTTCATGCTCTCTATCCCTTGCTTTGTATCTCTCACATGGAATTTTTTTCAAGTTTATCTTGCTCAACGTATTAAAAATATCATAGTATATGTCAAATATATTTATGCATTAATGCACAAATTCATGCTCTATCTCCCTTAATTGTTATCTCTCATGTGTAACACTCTTTATAAATATATTGTTATACAAATTATAACTCCACTTTCATGCATTTCATTTCACATTCATGATTTCTACTTAGATGCATATAACTCATTAGCTACTTTTAAGTATTTCCCTATCAATACTAGACACAAACAAACACTAGAGGTTATATTTATCCCTCCTACCTTCAAAATTGGTAGATCTAAATCTTATCCCACACCTACTACCAACTCTATGCCTATAGTAGATCATGTGGTACATGTTATCACCCAAGTTTATGAAGATAGGTAGGTTGTTTACACCCATGTCTATAACTTTATCACTCAGGTTATCACCCCTTTAGATATAGTTTCATTTCTTGATCTCCTTCAATGATCGGATGTTTACAAAGATGTATTGTATGTATCCCTTCACAATACTAGAACTCATATTTCCACTTTGCATCTATCCTCAACACAATGTAATGGACTGAAGAGCATATTTCCTTTGAGAAAGAGGGTTTACCCCTGCGGCACATCATTAAACAACATATACCTCTATATATTTAATTAATAATTAATGATATGGGGGTAAAAAAGTGTTAGTTGATAATGGTTCAAGACTCAACATTTGCAACATTTATTTTCTTAAATGTCTTAATATATAACCTCAAGATCTAGACCATTCTGATATGAACATCAGAGGTTTTGACAAAATTCTACAAAAATTCATGGGTCAAATAACACTTAATATTACTTTGATACCTAAAACACTACCAACTACTTACCAAGTCATGCCAAATGACCTCAATTATAATTTATTACTTGGTCAACCTTGGATTCGTGATATGTATGTAGTCCCTTATACACTTCATGTTTGTCTAAAATTTAGTCACAAAGGCTACATCTACACATGCCCAATAGACAATGAACCTTTTAAATATGAATAGGTTGCCAAATCTTCATAGTATTATATTTTGCACTTTAATCTTGGTAATATACCTACATAACCCACTACTCACAATGCACCTTTAAACCATGCAAGACATCAAATAATTCTAAGTTTTATAATTGAACCAACACAAAATCACCAATTTACTTCCCTTTTTGCAATTAAATATCTTAATAAGATGGGATATCATGGAAAAGGTCTTGGAAAACATGAATAAGGAATCATCAATCTTGTCGAGGCATCCACACAACATGGAAAGTAAGGGTTGGGATATCATCTTACCCTTCTTCATGATAAACCTTCTTCTACTACTTCAAAGCATATAAAGTTTTGTCCACCCATTACATTAGTAGACCACACCAGAAATCATACTTCAACATTATCATTGATATATCCTGATCTAATTGATGATATTGTTTCACCAAATATGTTCACAATAGATGAATTCTCTAATGATGAATCCCTCTTATAATTTATCAGAGCATATGAGAACCTCCCATCTTGCTATCATAAAAATAAGTTTACTCATCACACAAATGCCCATGTATACTTCAAAGAAAATATATATTCTTCCCAAGACATACCAGTTGATTCAAATGATACTATTCCTGCAACCCCATAGACACTAGATCATTCCACATTGTTTAATGAGGAAATAGTTAATTTCAATTTTGGAACCACTCAAGATCCCTGCATTGTCTTGTTTGTCACTTCCCTATGACAAGAAGAGGATACAAATATTCATCAAACTTTAATATATTTTCTAGAACTCTTTGCTTGGTCTTACTTAGATATATCAGGAATTGATACATCTATAGCAGTTCATCAGATTGCCTTATACCTAGATGATAAACTAATTAAACAAAAAATTCATAAAATACATCATAAGGTGGCTTTCTTAGTCAAAGATGAGATCCAATGCCTCTTAGATGCTGACTTCATTCGACCAGTAGCACAACCTGAATGGGTTTCTAATATAGTCCCCATTGTAAAACCCAATAGACAAATTTGGTGTTGTTTTGATTGTCAAGATTTAAAAAAAAGCATGCCCAAAAGATGATTTTTCTTTACCCAACATTGACATGATCATCGATTCCATAACTGGTACAAAATGTTATCATTTATGGATGGATTTATAGGATACAACCAAATTAAAATAGTCAAAGAAGATCAAGGGAAAACATCTTTCACAACACCTTGGGGCACATTTTGTTACATTGTCATGCCTTCTGGATTAAAAAACACTAGATCCACATATCAACATACCATAACACATATTTTTTATCACTTGATTCACCATACTATCTAGCTAAATACAAAAAATGACAACATCACGCTATTAATTTATGAAATATATTTCAACAACTCAAGCAATATAATGTCCAATTAAACCCAAAAAAATGTGTGTTTGGAGTTACATCAGACAAACTCTTAGGTTTCATTATTTATCAGCATGGCATAGAGTTTGACCCTAAGAAAGTCAAAGCCATTATAAACATGCCACCTCCCATGAACTTGAAACAACTTCGATCCTTACAAATCAAGATCCAAGCAATCCACTATTTTTTAGCTCAACTTGCTGATAAAACTCAGTCATTCAATTGATTATTAAATAAAGAGATAGTTTATTTAGGACCAAGCCTATCAAGAAAGATTTGATACAATCAAACAATACCTTCTTAATCTACCTGTTTTAGTACCACCTATACCTGACATGACTTTTTTACTATATATCTCAGCAATAGATCATGCATTAGAAGCACTCTTAGCACACCATGATAATCAACATACTAAGTGAGCAATTTATTACATTAGTCACACGTTTGTTGATTATGAAAAAAATATTTTGTGATAGAAAAATTATGTCTAGCATTAGTTTTTACCACATAAAAACTTTGACATTACATGTTCAATAATGAGACCCAGGTTATCACAAAAGCAGATCCCTTAAAGTTTTTAATGGCAAAACCACATCTCTATGGTCACATCAAAAAATGGGTCATGTTATTAATAGAGTTTGACTTAAAGATAGTTCTCCAAAAATCAATAAAAGGCCAAATCATTACAAACCATTTGGTAGTCGTGCCACTTTTAGACATGAATCCTATTATAACACATTTAGAGATGATTTTACTACTTATTATACTCATTCTGACACTTATACCATGTTCTTCGATGGTTCTTGATGCATATCCAACATAGGGGTAGGCATTGTCTTTATCAACCCTTCTAGTCACATAGTTCCTATTGCATATCAATTAATCTTCTCATGCACCAAAAACACCATAGAATATGAAGCACTTATCTTAGGTTAATTTATCGCCCAATCCCTCCAAATTAGATCTATTCAAGTCTTTGGTGATTTTCAACTTGTATTAAATCAATTCAATGCTATCTATCAGATAAATGAATAACATCTTATCCCATACTAAAACATGGTATAATGTTTATCATCACAATTTGATTACTTTTCTATAGAAAGTATACCAAGAAAAGACAACCAACATGCAGATGCAATGGCAAGTGATACATCCTTAATTCCTATCGACATAAATGATGATTAAACTATTTTCAAAATTAAAGTATTACAATCACCTCAATATCCAATGTGGATTTGATTGTACCATCCATCTTAGCTACTACATGTAGTTCCACAACTTTAGAATGGTTCTTTGATATCTATAATTTTCTAAACAAATCTATTACAATAGACACTTTTTCATGACATGATAAATGCAAGTTACAAAAACAATCACTCCATTATGTAATCATTGGTAGAGACCTTTTAAAGTGATCCTTCAACAGATAATTACTTCAATGCTTGACTTCAATAGAAGCCAAAATCGCTCTTATACAGATACATGATAGTGAATGTGGTGGTCACTTTAGTGAAAAACCCATGTCACACAAATTACTTCAACAAAGGTAGTACTGACCCACCATAGAAGATGAATGTTCACAATATGTAAAGCTATGTGATAAATGTCAATGACACAGTAACATACAACACACACCATCACAAAAATTATAACCTATTGTCTATCCATGGCCATTTATGTTATGGGGACTTGATCTTACTAGAAAAATTAACCCTAAATCCACTGATGGGCATAAGTTCATCATCATAGCTAAAAAATATTTTACCAAGTGGGTGGAAGCCATTCCACTCCAATCTACCATAGGGGAAGACATTTTTAGCTTTCTCATGACTCATATTATTTCACATTTTGGCCTACCTATATTTATGATAATGGAGAATTATTCAAGAAAAAAATTATCAATAAATTTTGCACAAAATATAATATTAAACACACATTTTTCACTCTATATTACCCACAAGGAAATGGTCAAGCAGAGGCTACCAATAAAACCATCACTAGTATTTTGAGCAAAACAATAAACAAATTTGGAGATGATTGGCACAATCAACTAGTCTTTGTATTATGGGACTATCATACAAGTATCCACACACCCACATGAGCCACTCTTTATTCACTCATTTATGACACAAAAGCAATTTACCGTTATAATTAGAAATATCATCTCTTTGTGTGTCCATTAAAGGTATTCTCACTGATGACTAGTATCATGAAAAAAATCTACACTAGCTCAAGCAATTAGACCATACACTCATTCAAACAACATAACATCTTAGAATCTATCAGTAACGTATACAACAATCCTACAATAAACAAGTTCACACCAAAGAATTCAAGGTTAATGATCTCATTCTCAAAGAAAATCTTCACAATGTCAATGCCAAGGAAGAAATCAAAGGAAAATTCAAACCAAATTGGCTAGGTTCATACATCATTACCGAAAATCTTAGCCCTAAATTGTATTGTCTAGCCTTACTTGAAAAAAAGAAACTCAAAAATCCAATGAATATTATGCATCTACATAGATTCCATGTCTAGTATTTCATTTCACACATTATATTGTACATAAAATTTCAAAATTATTTATAACTAACTTTCTTTCACATTACTTGTACATAGTTTATTTTTGCTTATTTGTACATAGATTATTTTTGCTTACTTGTACATAGTTTCCTCATGATTGATTGTACATAGATCATATCAAAAATACCAAAAACAATACAAAATTTCAAAATCCAAAAACATTCAAATATTTCCAAATACCAAAAACAATATAACATTTCAAAATATAAAAACATTCAAATAATTCAAAAATAGAAAAACATTTCAATTATATGCATTATCCATGCTAGACTTACATTTGTTGTTCAATGCTATTGTTTGTCAATTTATTTACATTATCATGCTTCAATAATCTTATTTGAGTGTGTGCAGTGACTTCCAGATCTATGATTGCTTCACTCTACCCATTGAGGGGGCATCCTACTTCATACATTCAAGACATACATCGATATATTTACCCCCTAGGGGCATCTTCTACATGACTACACCATCTAGGTTATGTCATTTCTACACCACACACTCTAGTTATCATGTTGATGTAAATTACTTACTAGCTTAAATAGAGTACACTATCAACACTCATGTATTTCTTAGCATATACCTAGTCTTGTACTACATGTCTTGAATACTTTCACTTATTACTTTGATTAATTAGATGTGATTGTATTTATAGTATATTACTTGTCTTCCTTTCTTACTTTGTGTAGTTAGATGTGATTGCATTTCTTAGTTCCTTCTTTGTCTTTTGTATGTGCCTTAAGACATTTGATAATGTTCTTTGCTTTTATTCTTGTGTGTGCCTTAGGACATTTGCCAATGTCCTTAACTTTTACTCTTTTATGTGGTTGTAGCCCTCATGCTAGCCTTGCTTATTTTCAATTATATATGTATATGATTACATTTCTCAGTTCCTACTTTGTCTTTTGTATGTGCCTTAAGATATTTTTTAATGTTCTTTGCTTCTATTCTTGTGTGTGCCTCAGGGCATTTTCCAATGTCCTTTGCTTTTACTCTTTTATGTGCTTATGGCCCTTATGCCAACCTTGTTTATTTTCAATTATATATGTATGTGGCATTTGAACATGCCTTGTATGCTTGATTTCTAGTTTAAGTGATATGTGCCCATGTCCCTTGTTTACTTGATCCCTTAGCCACTCTTGTATGCTTTTTACTTCTTTCCTTGTGTGTTTGTTGCTTATTTGTTTCTCACTGTTTGCAATGCCATGATCCACATCATGCATTCTCTTACTTTATTGGATGCCATGATTGACATCATGATACACCCCTCTTTGATAACTAAAAACTAACCAAAATTCTAGTTCCAATTCATTATATTTCACATGCTATTATATTGTTATATCTATCTAGGCATACCCTAGTTGATCTAACAATCTCCCATACAAACCATGCTATATCTTAAGATATCTTTTTGATTATCATTGCTATATCATGTCTTTTCATATCATAACACACTTGTAGGGTTATTTGTTCTAAGAATAGTCATTCCAAGGTCTTCATTATTATCGTCAAAAGAGGGGGAAACAAATAGGGGTTTTGTCATAGAGATCAGAGCTCCTACCTATCAAAAAATCAGCTTTTAGAACACCTAAAACAATATCTATACTTCAAACTAGGTAGAACAAACCAAACAAATATTGATGATTATAAAACAATCATCAGATTTAGTAAAGGATAACAATATCAGACATGGACAACAACATTGGACACTAAGGTGTCCTATTTTTGGTGCTCCTATCCAAACAACAAAAACCCATATTTTTCAAAAATAGGTAGAAATGTTAGCTCAACTACAGTTTTGTCATATATAGATCAATCTAGATTCAGTAGCTTCAATATAGTTTTTAAGAGAATCTAGATATAGGGGGCATCATGCACAACATGATGGCTCTTGCTTCCAATTTTAAATTAGGTAGTTGGTATAACTTCAAGATCAAAATCCATGTTATAGACACCAGTGATTGGGAGCAATGTGCGTGGCACATTTGACTTCTTTTATTTTTGATTTTAGTATATTAACTAAGCATTCTCAATAGTTGCATGCCTTACTCCATATGTAGGTGATTGGCATATTTTTATAGTTGATTTCATACAAGCCTAACCTCCACATTTTTGAGTGGCTTCCACATCAGCCTATGGCCTAGTTTTAGAGTGGCTTTAATATGAGTCTAATCTCCACTTTTTTTTGAGTTGGCCAAGATTGGCCTATTTTCTAGTACATATTTGGATATCCATGCCACATTATTAGATTATAGATCATTCATAGGCTTTAAGAGCCATATCATAAGACACACATTCATAATGGTATCAATTTATATCTTTAATTCATGGAGAAATGATGGAGCCAAAGGACTAGCTATCCTTTATATTCTTGAGCCACCTACTTAGATGGATTAGACACAATATATACATCAATTACCACATGCATGATCACATAACTTCACTTAGTGGGTGATGATGGAGAAAAAGGGCCAGCGTTTGCATTCTTGAGCCACTCTTGAGGAATTAAGCACTTAGCTCCATTCATGATATTAATTTTGATAAAACACATCCAACATCACTCAACACCACTCAACATCACAAGTTTTGTATTAGTTCATGTATCTAGTGAGGTGTATTCATTCTTTTCTCTTCCTCTCTCTCTTACCCAAATTTTAAACATTATTATTGTAGATATAAGGTATCTAGTAAGAACTGATATACTTTTTATTTTCTCTTATAGATTTACTCTTCACAACATTCTCTCTCTACACACACCCAATATCACATATCTTCATGAGCTTTACCTTTGCAGGTAAGTTTAGCTATGCTTTATACTTTTTTGTCCTATTATTTCACTTTGTTGCATCACTAAAATAAAGCGGGGGGGATATAGTCATATAAAATATCAAAATTGGTAGTTTGAGTGTGTTTTATGACACCCAACCCATAGGTCTCTCTTGTATGCTCTCATGACCATTATATCCACTTTTTCATTGATTCTCAATCATCTATAGACTTCTAGAACCTCATTCTAGCGCAGTTAGGCTCCATTTTCCATGCTTATTCCATCCCTCTAGGTCTCGTACCTATAGGGCAATAGCACCCAAGTTGGACTATAGCACTGGACCCTAGGGTTTCCCATTTCTAGCATTCTTATCCAATCACATTTTGAGCCTAAGTAACCATTTTATCTTGATTCCTCTTCTTCATTGTGTTAGCCTAGCATGCATACATTTAACCCATGACTAATACATCTCTATAAAAAACCCATTCAAAGTTAATTTAGAAAGGGTTGACAAATATTATAAAATTAAGCAAGAATACAAGCAAGACTACTAAGAAATTTTTTTATATTCTCCGTATACAACCAACCAATACAACTACCAACATATTCAAACCCTCACACTAGTTCTTAGCCACCTCAAACACTCTTAGTTTGGTATTTTTGCATTCGCATAACACTATTGCACAAAAGACATCAAGTGAGAGAACTACATATGGCTTGATCCCTCTTTGAAGTATTCGTATGTAGACAATGTGTCCACATAAAGGATGTGAATACACATTCAATGTATCTTACACACACTAACCCCCCCTCTTTCTCAAGATTCATTCAAGCATACTAAAGGTCTAGGGTTTAGAGATTAAATTAGTTCTAAAAGAAACTTCATCGATAGTCAGGACTTAAAATTTCATAGTGAGACTGATTTAAGAATAACAGAAAAAAATCAAAAAACTTAGATCTCTATGACTAGTTTGGATAACAGTGGTAGGACCTGGCCTATAGTGTCAAATCCTGAAGTATACTATTTTCAACACTACTATCCTTTCACTGAATGAAAGCTAGATCCTAGTTCACAACATTGTCAAGACTTAAAATTTCAAGTATACTAAAGGTTTAGGGTTTGGATATTAAATCATCTCTATAAGGAGCTTTATCGATAGTCAAGACTTGAAATTTAATAGGTATATTAATATGAGGACAACATATAAAACCCAAAAAACTTAGATCTCTATGGCAAGTTTAAAAAATATCAGTAGAACTTGGACTATAATGCCTAACCCTGAAGTCTCTTGTTTTTGGTGCTCTTATCCTTTCATCAAACAAAATCTAGATCCTAGTTCATGACACTATCCCAGTCTTGCATAACTTGTATGAACCTCTATCTTAGTTGTATCTACATAGTTTTAAGCTAAGTTATATTTCTCCTATTTTATTACTATTTTTAGATAGATATGAAGATCAAATAAATTATAAAATTAGTATTATATTTATTGTAATATATTTTATTGATTTAGTCAACTCATACCCTTAACTAAATTAAGAATAGGACTCCAATATTCCCAAAATAGTTAAATCAGAAGCTAATAGATGAGAAACATAAAAAAATAATGAAGATCTTGCAAAAACCTATGGGACTACAACAACATAGGGGTCCCAAAGTCAATCCAGTTGACTTATAATATTCTATTGTATAATAACATTGTATAATATTTAAAAATAGATTTTTTTTTTGTAAAGGCATGTGTAATTTATAAAGAAAATTGCCTATAAGTCAGTCTATTAGAAGGTTTTATTTGTTGTATAAAGTTATAGAAAGGACAAATGTGCTATAAAAATGTACAATTATAATTTGACAACACTGATCGGTATACCTCCTTTGCATTCTATAAAATGGGTATTACCATTTGTAAAAAGAGGGGACAGAGTTTTGGAGAAAAAAAATATTTGTAACTTTTGAGCAAATTAATATAAGGGGTTCTACAAAGTTTTTCCACATTTGCTTGTGTGTTTTACTATTATGGCTTCTCTCTCATTTATTTAGTCTCATTTTTCAGATTTGAATGGTTCTTATGAATTTTGGATGTGCATATTTAAATGCAGAGTTTCTAATTTGTGTTAATTCTAAATTAGTTAGAAGTTCTTAGATTTTCTTCACTTTCTTTGCTCTTTTTGCATCTATGCTAATGCTATTTGCTTGTAGGAGTGAATTTTTAAAGTAAATTTGGTTCTTATTTTCATTATTTCTTATTATTCTTAGATGTTTACTTGATGTGTGATAGGATTTGAGCTTATTCTATTTCATGTTATACATTAATTAAGTATATGTTCAAATAAAATTGGAACTTTGTCATATTGTCTAAATTAAAGATTAAAAACACATTTCTTCTCTACCTTACCTTACCTTTTGCTCCTTTTTATCAAGTCACCTTAGATCAACTTCATTGTCAATATTCATGTTAGTTTAGCTTTAGACTTAGGTTTTGAGCATAATTCATCATACTCAATATAATTTATCATACTTAGCATAGATCATCTTCAAATTCGTAGAACAACTATTAGGCCATAGTTGCTCCCAACAACCAAATAGTTACATTATAAATTTGTGAAATAGTTCATGTGTTTTTCCCCTATTCCATCAAAGTTAACAAGATTATCACAACAGGTAACTCTGAAATGGATTCTCTTAGTCCAAAAATTAGAATTATTTTTTAAACATTCTAAGCCACTTGTGATATACTTTCAGACATTAATAAGAGTGGCTTTGTTGGTGTTAAAAGGAGGCCTTAGTTAGATCTTTAAAAATTTGGAGCATCTTTGCTCATTTTGGTGAATTTTGCTTAAAGATCAGTGTATTATTTGCATATTGATGCTTATTTTATCTCAATTATGTAAAGATCATTGATATTTATGGTTTCAAACTAGTCTTTATGCTTGTTTAGACAAAGGTATATATTCATTGAATAATCATGACAAATTATGGTAAAGATAGCTTTAAGATCTATGAATCCAATAGGTTTGAGGTTAGTGATAGCTATTTTGTTCAAAGATTGATAGACCTTTTACAAATTTGAGTTTATTTGGGCTCAAGCATGTAAATATCATTCATATATATGTATTTCGACATATATTTGAGCTAATTTAGTTAAAAATCTATGCCCTTTGCTATTCTTCATACATATTTGTGCAAAATTTTCTTAATGTGCAAATCTAATCATTTTTCTTTACAAAGATAAGATTTACACATCATATTTCAAATAAGGTTTAAAGTTCTCAAGCTAGAATTGCGAAGGATAAGGGCTAGGTTAGATTTAGAGACAAGGGTTCCTCTTCTTTCATTAAAAGTTTATAGAGAGCTAGGTGAGAACAAGGTAAGTGTAGAATTTCAAATTCTCAACCAACTTTACCAGTTCAGGGTGCTTCTATGTTTAATCTATATGAAGGTATGGCTTGGATAGGTGCCTCTTCAATCAATGTGATAGGTGTGGTACATGGCCTTCCTCATAATCTTGAAAAGTATTTGCCTAATTTTAGTTCTAATAGTATTGTAACTGTAAAAGAGCATATTAAAAGCTTTAAGGCTACTTTAAGACTGTTGAATGTAATTTATGAAGATGTATCATGCAAATTATTTTCATTTACTTTCATAGATGATACATATGATTAGTTTCTCAACCTACATGAGAACTACATTACTAGTTCTGAGAACTACATTACTAGTTCTAATGACTTTAATAATATCTTCATTGATCAATTTGACAAAATTAGTAGTCCATGTATCCTTTACCAACAATTCACCATAGTCAAAAGAGATTCAAATGAGGCCATAAGAGCCTTTAATGCTATAGTTTAGAAAATTTTTAGTAGGACTACAACCCCCTATAAACTTGATGAAGCTTTAGCTTTAAAAATTTATAAGGATGTTGTAAATCCCATGACCTCTATGTTCTTAAAGAGGTCCATTCAAGCTATAAATACATTGGCCTTAGCCTATTATGAAGTGATGGTAATCAATGACCAAATGCAACCCCAAGGGAAGTTAACATACAATATTCCTAATCTTAATTCATACATACCTATATTGAATGTTATTCTCAATGTCAATCAAAATATACCTGCTCTAAATCATATCTCAAATTTGAACCAATTGCCTTAAAGTCATGATCATCCTGAATAAATCCCATGATTATTGAATAATACTACAAATGGATCTCATCCACAAGACCAAAGAGATTTAGTGCCAATCAATATCACTAGTAATACTCAAGTTCATAATTTTGAGGCCCCAAAGAATTAGAATGACTCTAACTTGAAGATGGTTTAGATGCTAATCACTAATTTCCTTTAGTTGCAAAATCAAGTTGGAAATACTGGGGAGAGATCTAATAGGAAATTATCCTTTTAAATATTTAATAGACCTTCAAAAAGGTTCTAAAATAACAACCACAAAAATGAGTCAGCTTCTAATAAGAATGTGTCTGACATAAATCTTAGTGATGTTGTTTTGATAGATTATTGTAGATTTCATTATACTACAAAGCATGGTGAATTAGCTTATCTAGAATTTTACAATGACTTTTGAATCCTTTCAATAAGAGTTAGACACTTTTGAATTTATCCCTAATAAAGATAATGGTGTAGGTACATAAGTTCTTCAAGGTCATCTAAATATTTTGAATCAACTCTTATGGTAGAAATATTTGAGTTCCCATTTCAAGAAGAAAACGAGCTTGAATATATTCTTGAGGAGATCCATGCTTTTCAATAATATCTAAGGAAGGCTTATCCTCTAAGGAATAAGGAGCAAAAATAACCTTTGATAATTTCAAATCCACCAAATAACTTTGACAGTCCTCTTGATACCACATCAGATAATAATCTAGAGCCTCCTAAGGGAAGTACCCCTAAAATTAATGTTGATGCATCTAATTCTTCTAATAAGACTAGATATAATATAGTGGAGGACATGAAAAAGATTAAAGCTAACATTAATTTACATGAGTTGACTTAGATTATTGAGAAAAGGGACATGTTGTTAGAATATTTTTTGAAGAAGTCTGGTAAGCCATAAAAGGCCTCACATGCCAATGTGGTAATACACAAGAGCAAGGCAAATGTTCTGCATTTCTTGCTAACAGTCAGAATATTTGGTAAGAATTTGCATCATTGCTTGTTAGATTCTGGTGCATCTACAAATATCATGCCTATACGTATATGTGAAAAAATTAGTTTGAATCTAATTAAATATGATAGAGTTATAACTCAATTAGACAAATCAAGAGTCAAAGTAATTGGTGAATTGTTGAATGTTCACATGCAGATTGCTTCTAAACAAAGGATCTAATAGTTCATTGACATCCAAGTGGTGGACATCCCTAATGCTTATAGAATGTTGTTGAGTAGGGATTGTAAAAGAGCCTTAAATGAATACATGTCTACTGACTATTCACACACGTGGTTACCTTAGAAAGTAGTCCCAAACCATATCAGTATAAAAAGAGAGCCCAGGATGAAGCACATGATCATCGAGTATAATAAAAAAATTGAGAGGGTAAAAATGGTTAACTCAAAATTATGTGTCTATACTCTTGACACTCTATAAGGAATGTGACTCTAAGATTTCCCATGCTATACTAGGACTATGGAAATTGCATTTTAGTGGTGTTAGGAGTAAGTCTAGATATAGAGTAGGAATTGTTCTAACCAATCCTGTTGGTAAAGAATATCATGCTACTTATAGACTTCAATTTCCTTATACTAAAAACCTTACATAATATGAATATTTAATCTTAGGATTACAATTTTCAATCAAGTATAAGATCAAAGATCTAATAGTTTATGGTGATTTAGAACTAGTAGTTAATCAAGTTAAAATAAGTATCAATGTAGATTATCATATCTTAATAAAAATAAGTTTAGAGTTTGGGATTTGCTTGAATACTTTGATGCTATTAACATTGTTTCGATCCCTAAAGAAGAGAATAAAGCTATTGATTAACTAGCCTCAGCTGTAGCCAACCTTATTCCTAATCAAGATTCCCAAAACCTTAGTGTTGAGTTGGTTCCATGTCCTTTTTTTCTTTATAATGTCAACCATTTACAAGTATTCAGTGATGATTAATAGATTATAGACTTCATGAATATCTCAGGAGTATTTGAGGCTCATGTCATTGATAAGGTCAATGAGAATACCCTTGATGAGGACCAACTTATTAGAAACATTGATGACAAAGTCATTCAGTTGAATGACAATAAAATCTTGAAAGTCATGATTGCCTTCGAGAGACTATTTAACATCTGAAAAAATAACAAAGACTATCAAGACTCCCAAGTTGAATGGGAAAGACTACAATGCAATTGATCTTGTATCTCAAGATCAACCCCAAGTGGTAAATATTGGTATAACCTACACAAGTATTAAAACTAAAATAGCCAAGGATTTGCTAACAAAGTATAAAAATGTAATAGCATGGTCCTATGATGACTTAAAGATCTTTGATCCTTGAGTCATAACTCATACCATACCCCTGAAAGAAGTTTGCAAGCCTTTTAGGCAAAAGAAAAGACCTATTAACCTTGTCTTAGAACCTTTGATATATAAAGAGGTCAAGAAGTTATTAGATGCCAAGATTGTATTTCTTATTAGACACTCTACCCGGGTGGCCAATTTGGTACCAATTAGGAAGAAAAATGGAGAAATCAGGCTATGCATAGATTTTAGAAACCTAAATAGATAATTTAAAAAGGATAACTATCATTTACCTTTTCTTGACCAAGTTATACAAATTATTAGTGCTTCAATGATGCTGTCTTTTCTTGATGGATTTTTAGGTTATGATTAGGTACTTATTAATAAATAGGATATAATGAAGACTATTATTACTACTAAGTGGGGTACTTTTTCCTACAAGAGAATGCCCTTTGGATTGATCAATAGAGGAACAACTTTTTAAAGAGCTATGGACCATGCATTCCAAGGCCTCATAGGTAAGTACATGGATTATCTGACTGTACTTTCTAAAAATAGGGATGATCACATTATGCATTTGTAACAAGTATTTGAAAGATACATAAATTATGGAATCTCCCTCAATCCCAAGAACATTTTTTGTGTAACTAAGGGAAAATTGCTAGAACATGTCATAATTAATGAGGGGATTTCTATAGACCTTAATAGAGTAAATGCAATATCAAAGATAAAACCCCCTAATAGTAAGAAGGAATTGAAGTCTTTATTTGATAAAATCAACTTTGTAAGAAATTTCATCTCTAGTTTTGTAGAGATTGTAAAGCCATTGAATGACTTGTTGAAGAAAAATGCCAAGATTATATGGAATGAAGAGACAAGAAAAGTTTTCAAGGACATTTAAGAAGCAATTGGACAAGCCCCTATACCGATAAGTCCAAAATTTACTAAAGACTTTTATCTCTATTCCTTTGCTTCTGACCATACAATAGCTACTATTTTAACTTAGAAGATAGTAAAATGTGATTACCCCATTGCATTTATGAGCACTAAATTCAAAAATTCTAAGTTGAACTACTCTTTAATTGACAAGCAAGCATTTTCTTTAATTAAGGTAATAAAGAAGTTTAGACACTATATTCTTAGGAATAAAATGCATGCAATCCTACCAAACCCTACCACTAAGCTAATGTTGAGTCAATGTGAACTTGGAGAAAGGAGAGGTAAGTGGATGCCTATTCTTCAAGACTATGATCTTGAGATGAAGACTGCTAATGTGGTAAGATGTAAAGGTTTAATTTAGTTAATTGCTAATACTAAACCCAAACTAAGTGTTATGCAGGTTGATCAACAGAAAATTCAATCTAATGATTGGTATGATCCTATTATTCATTTTCTAATCAATGGATATTGTCCTACAAGGTTAAGTAGAGAGCAAAAGAGAGATTTGAGGTTCAAGGCAACACATTTCCTGATAAAAAATGGAGTATTATATAGAAAAAATTTTGAGGGCATCTACCTAAGGTGTGTTTCTAAGGAAGAGGTAGCTAAGATCATGAGCACTTTCCATGAAAAGATGGGAAATGCACACCCATCTGGAAGGACAACAACCCACAAGATCCTTAGGGCTAGTTACTACTGGTCTACTATATTTAAGGATGCTCACAAGCATGTCACAGAGTGTCATGCATGTCAAGTATTCAATACCAAAGAGCCCAAGGCATCCATGCCATTGAAGCCAATCATGATTAATAAATATTTTTCTCAATGGAGATTAGACTTTATAGGGTTCATCAACCCCAATTCATTAGATGGTCATAATTATGTTTTAACTGTTACTGACTATTACACTAGATGGATGGAAGCAGTGGCAACCAAGTAGTGTAAAACTAAAGAGGTGATAAAATTTCTAGAAGAAAACATATGCATAAGGTTTGTAACACTAGTATCTCTAGTTTGTGATAATGGATTTACTTTTATATCTATTGAGATGATTGAGTGGGAATATGACAACATTATTCTCAAGTTCTCATTTAACCATTACCCTCAAGGTAATAGAGTGTTAGAATCAACCAATAATAACTTGATGAAAGCCATAAAAAAGTTTGTAATTAATGAACCAAGAACATAGCATAGATTAATCAAGTATGCCCTTTGGGTAGATAAAACTAGAGTTAAGCAATCTCTCAAGTCATCACCATTCCTGCTAGTATATGGTCAAGAACCCATATTCTCCATCACACTCAAGATGCCAACATACATGTTCATGCAATAGTACATGGAAGAGGATCAAGTGTTTTCAAGTTCAAGACTACTTGACATCATATAGATAGAAGATGCAAGAGATGAAGTTTTTGCCAATTTTAGTAGACATCAAACCATAGTCAAGAGGTGGTTTGATAGCATTCAAAGATAAAGGTGTTTAGACAAGGAGTCTTGGTTCTTATTTGGGACAAAACCTTAGAAACAAAAGGAAATAATGGGAAGTTCACCCCTTTATGGATTGGCCCATATCAGATTACTGAAACCTTAGAAGATAACACCTTCAAATTAAAATACTTACAAAGAGCTAAGTTTACATTACCAACAAATGGGCAATACCTCAAGCACTATTTCTCTGCTATCCCACCTAGAGTCTTTATGGAGTGAACTGTAAGACTAGTTAGAGTTAGTGTGGCTAGGCTTTATATTAGTTTTTTTTGTTCCTTCTTGTCCCCTATTTGTATATATTTGTTTGTTTGTCTCCTTTGCTTCCTATTTATTTAACTTCTATTTTCTATTTGGTGTGTTTTCCTTCTCTACTTTGTTCCTTGCTTTAAAATAAGTCTTTTCAAGATAGTCCTCTACTCAAAATATAATTAGATGCTTAAGAAGACCCTCTAAAATAATGAATTAAGGTTTATCCCTCAACATTGGTTGACCATGGGTTGTTGAAATTTGAGCTTGATGTTATAGTTTGGAGAAACTGGTAAAGACTAGTGAATACGTTAATTGTTCCCTAAAATCTTAAAATTTATTGTGATCTAAGTTTGATTTCAATAAGGATTGCATATTTAAGATGAAAGTTTAAACTATTGGATCCAAGTCATGTTTACACTTAAAAAATATTAATTACCTGAGATGAGGTTGATAACCAAGGAAGATTGATTAAAGATCAAATACTTGACCAAATCCAAAAACCTAGCTAACCTGGTTCCCAAACATTGCTAGAAAGTCAAAAGTGATTTGAAAAATACAAAAATAAAAGCTTATTTTAAAATTCAAGAACTTTCTAAGCAAAGGTGATTTTGCTAATGTCTACCAAGGATAGGGATGCCTGAATGGTAGTGAAGCAAGGCCTTGAGTTGAGCCAAAGGCATCTCTGTTAGAAATATAAATGCCACTTGGTAGTAGAGCAATGCCCAAGACTTCTATGAACTAAATTATGATTCTTAATGAACATCCAAATATGCTATAAGCAAGTGTTAATGGTTAAAGTTATGGAATCTAGAAGTTGTTCCCTAAATCTCATGGCAAATAATAAGTGGAATCAAAGCACACACACAACATGACTAGGTTTTGATGTTTAATCCTAATTCTTCATGTGTAAGACTTGCTTTAACCACGCATTGATCTCAATAATGGTACTTGATCAAGTGGAATAAGTAACATATATTAGTCTGAATCAGAGTCTCTAAATTCTAACATATTTCTATGTTTCCCCTAGAAGTTGCCATTTATTAAGGTCAACATACCCCCATTTCTAAAAAATGGGGACCCTTGTTTCAAATTATGCAAATTTGTATCTTAAAGTTAAAAATTTACTTGACTAGAGAACCATTGTCATGTTTGCACATTATTTTTATTTGAAAATCATTCACACTCTAGTTTAGTTGGCATATTTACAAATGATTCTGGTTTGATCTTGTCTAAATATTATAACATTAGATCTTTGTGTTTTAGGTCACATGATTAATGAAGTTCATTCAGAATGAATAATGATTAGATTTTGTGGATTAAGGTCAATTTGGTCTTTTGCTAGCCTTTAGTCTATTAAAAAATAAGTTGACTTCATGTTTGAGCATCTTAAAACCCTTAGTCCAATTACCCTAGCTCATGTCCTTTTGAATTGAATTCAGATTTACATGGGAACAATTTGCATGGAAATAATTAATTATGTCATAGACTTAGTTTAATTTTCATACTAAGGTTTAGTCATATTTATCAACATGACCAAACCTTAGTCTAAAAATTTATACTAGGTCCTTTATGTCTCGATCCCCCCTTTGTTCCTTTTATGTTTACATGGTCTAACTAATCACAGGGTCCCTTTGTAATATTCTAAAACTTAGCCTAAAACTTTATCCTAAAGTTTTAATTGCATAAAACCTTAGGCTAAAACTTTATGCCATGTCTTTTATCATCCACGAGGTCATTTTATCATGTTTTAAAAATTAGCCTAAAATTTTGTCCTAAGATTTTATAATATTTATCAACATGAATAAAACCTTAATCCAAAACTTTAGCCTAAGTTCCTTATATTTCTCAATCCTAACTTAGTTTATTTTATCACCCACAAAATTGATGGTGTACATTTGATCAGGGAAAATTGATCTAACGATGTGAAATAAATTCAATAAGTCAAGCATCTTGATCAACAATGCACATTTAATTAGGTGAAAAGATATAATAGTGTGAGATTAAAGTTGAAAAGTCAATCCCTGACCCCAAGATGAAGCTCGATCATCTTCTCAAAGATCGACAGTACGTGGCTGAGTGTATAAATTCTGATCAATGATGTGCATTAAGTCAAAACTTTAATGGGCCTTGAGACAAGCAAGAATGTGAAAAGTGTCACACTTTACACAAAGGAACATTAAGAAGCTAATGGTGTTTCACCCCTCAAATTGAGATCCAAAGAAACACGTTGATATGATCGAACAAGATCTAATGGTGCGCAATGAAAGTTGAAAAGTCAAGATCCCTATAAATGAATATGAAGATGATAAATGGCATAACCATGTGCCACAAAATTAAATCTCCAACACCTTCTAAAGATCAATGGTATGCATCTAAACATACACATTTTGATCAATGGTACATTTATCAAAGGGCATAATGCAATGGATCAATATTGATGGAGTGCATTCGCTTTGGTAAGGATGATCTAATGGTATGAGATGAAGGTTGAGAATTCAAAAAATCTAGAATGAATGCGATAGTGATAAATGTCATGACCATAAGGAATATGATGAAATGACCAATGACATTCGATCCTTTTGATCGAGATCAATGGCCCACATTAACACATGCAAGGATGATCCGACAGTGTGAAGCAAATAATACTTTTAAAAGGGGAAATGGTCATTTTAAAAATATTAATAAATAGTATGCCATGAAGATTCCATAGAGATGTCATGATGATGCCACATGAGTAAGACATAATATATTGTAAGATTTTGTGGACCCGTGAAAGGAAAAGGTATAAAGACATGATTCAAACAAAATCTAAGGCATGAAGCTCACCATTTGAGCTAGCTACCTCCATTAAATCATTGAGAAGACCTTTAAAAAATCACTAGAAAGTATGAGAACCATAATTAGACCCTATGATCATTATAATCAAGCTAAGGAAAGTTGAATTATCATCTATGTGAGAACAATTCAATCTAGAGCTAAAGTACAATCCATTAGTGAGCAATTTAATGGAATTCATGACCATGATAGCTTGAAAAGGCGTTTCTAAGGAAGATGTGGAGATTTATTTGACCTCAAATGCAGAAGGGAGGATTTTCAAGGACACAAAATTCTATGCTACTACTCTAAATATAGGATACAACAACTAGTCCAACTTATTCTAGATCATCAAAGAGCAACCAACCATTACCAGAGAGGAGGAGAAGAACATGTCTATAAAAAGGAGATACTATGACATAGTGGCCATCCAGATGATAGGTCTAGATTATGTAGCAATGAAGCCTGAGGTACTCCACTATATCGATATCATTGCTCCCATTTTTAAGGATGGTAAAATATATAAGGGCATGATTATTCATGAACATAGTTTCAAGAAGATTGCTTACATTTCTCCCATAGTTTTGAAAACTATTACAAATTGCCTAAATCCCAAGTAAACCTAACCACAATAAAAAATTGGGCCAAAGAGAATGATTTGAAGAGCATCCTTACCCTATGGCTATATTCTAAGAACTAAGTGTTTTCAAACTTTAATAACAATATCCCCATTAGCCAATTTAGACCTGGGATTAGGATGGTCATGGCAATGATGAACATGTTGTGTGAAAATCCAACCACTACATATGTAGATAAAATTTGGGTCCCCTTAGTCTATTTCATAGTTGATAAATAGGCCACCCCTCCTCTAGGTGAGATAATCATCACAATTTTGAGTAGATAGTTTTCTATAGTCAAGAAGAGTAGGACTCGATTCGACAGATGTCATACCTTCTAGATGCCCTTTTTTCTACAACAAAAATTTCCAACCTTGGGGAATGGTCACTTGATGGGACACAAACTATTTCACAATATTATTCCAAGTTACATATCTTTAAATATAGGGACCACATCCACTTCATTTGTGAATATGTTTACCAAAATCTTAGTGAGGCCATCATAAGGATCCCTATGATGAGGATCAAAATACTAATAAAGAAGAATATTGAAGCCATGGGGGACATATGGCTATATCTATATTATACCATCATCGGGATTGAAGGGACCTAATGTACCCCACTCATGATACCTATCCATGTACTAATAAATCTACTAGAGCAAGAAGTGGCTTATCAAATATGCAATTGAATAGATGGTCTTTACAAGGATAAAAGGAAGGGACTACTTCACACCCTCCCCATAACCATTGGTAGGACTATGTTTGCATTATGGGACAATTTTAAGTCAGCCTCCAAACACATAACATATTTCAACCTACAAATTGATGAGCTAAGGTAGTGGGATCCCCATAGAAGAGTTAAGGAACACTTGAAATCAAAAAGAATGTTGAACATACCTTATGATCACTGGCCTAGTCCTTTTGATCCTTTGTACATAAAAACATCTTCATTCTTCGAGGTCACCAGGAGATCAAAAGAACACATCAATCTAGAATCTAGGATACTAAGAGATAAAAAGGGAGATCACAAATGGAAATTGGGGATAAAGTAGTACCATTTTTTGAATGACACACCTACTAGACCTCCACTTGTTTTAGCACAAGCATAGCCCAAATCTAAAGCACAAATTGAGTAAAGGCTAGAGGAGATAAGGCCTGATGAAATTGTATCCTTTTCAAAACAAGTAAAGGAATAATGATCACCAATAAAAGAGATTCATACAATAGTATTGGACCTTGGTAAGATAGTTGAGGATGCACTCAACATGTTATCTAGTGATTATGAGTCTGATGAAGGAGAAGCCCAACCTAAAGAGGAAGAGAAAGAAAAGGGGATGGATATAACATTAGATCTAGTTCCTATAGATCCCCCTAAGAGAAACACTGAGCTAGCCTTGGTTCCAATAAAGGCCAAGAGACCCAAAGTGAATTTCACTCATCCCTTGAGTGAAGTCAATCTCTTTGGTGAAGATAACTTGATTTATAGTCCCTTGATTCCAAAATGGTTCATTTATGGACCCAAATTATAAATAGTGCCCATCAATATAAAGGCTAAGAGACCCAAAGTGAATTTTACTCATCCCTTGAGTGAAGTCAATCTCTTTAGTGAAGATAACCTGATTTATAGTCCCTCCATTCCATAATGGTTCATTTATGGACCCAAATTGCAAAGAGTGTCCATCATGCATCACCCTTAGGCCATGATAAAGACCACATACATCCCTATGCAGGAAGAAATCAAGCCATGGATTGTGGCTTTATAAAAAGAAGAGGAGAGAAGGTTGGCTGCTCTAGGAGACTCAAGTAGAACACAAATGGAGATCTTAGCTCCCAAAGTAACACAATCATTAGTGGGATTCAAGTTTGATCCCAAGAAAGTTGAAATGCAAAGGGTAATAGAGAAGAAGGTCATGGTTGGTGGAGAAGAGATCACATATCAAAAAGTGTAACCATTGACCAAATTTACTCTAGTAAGAGGACAAAAACATGGAGAGGATCCAATATTTGACGAAAATGTGTTTGAATTGTCCCAAGCACAGTCAACATAATTGTAAGCTACCCTCAAAGGCATATAATAATAGAAGGATAATTTATAGAAATAAGCTATATTGTCAGTCCTAGATGTTATGGTCAAAATTTTTGAGGAAACTTTATTTGACATGTTCAATTCTTTGAAGTCAATAAAGTCCAGACAAAGTGTAATGAGCCAATAGGATGTAAAAACCAAGAGCCTAATATATTAATGATAGACCTCAAGGGGAAAAATAAAGGATTTGATCAATAACTTGACTAAGGAATAAATTCTCTATTTCAAGACAATCAACCTGGACCATATAAACACAATCATGGGGTTGCTTGTAGACAAGATCAAAATTTTGGGCACATGGTCCAATAATTTAGAATGTCTCCTTAAGAATGGCAAAAAATTGGAAGAATAGATAGATCATATACTTGGGACCATGATCATCAAACCATCCACACTCAATTCCATGGGTCTCATCACTGATGAGGAGTTTAATCTCAAATCCACCCTAGTCATGTAAGAAGTGAGAAATAAGTGCCAAAGAAAGAATGGATTTGATAATAGTATAATCATGAACATGATTCTAATAGTAGAAGAAAATATCAGTGAAGCTGGGAGCATCAAAGAGGCTTTAGGAAGAGATGACAAGGATTTTAGAGGCTTGGGAAAGCAAGAAGATGAACTATTCATGGAGCCTATGGTCAATTTGAAGCTAATAGATGAGCAACATCAAAAATAATGAAGATCTTACAAAAAACCTAGGGGACTGTAGCAACACAGGGGTTCTAAAGTCAATCTAGTTGGCTTAAAATATTCTATTATATAAGAATATTGTATAATATTTGAAAATAGAATATTCTTTTTGTAAATGCATGTGCAAATTGTAAAGCACATTGCCTATAGGTCAATCTATAAGAAGGTGTAATTTATTCTAGAAAGTTATAGAAAGGACAACTATCTTATACATTTGTAAAATTGTAATTTGACAAGACTAATTGATATACCTCCTTTGCATTCTTAAAATGGGTATTACCATTTGTAAATAGAGCGAGGGGGTGGGAGGTGCGGGGGGGCAGGGGCAGTTTTGGAGCCAAAAAACTATTTATAACTTTTGAGTAGATTAATATAAGTAAGGAGTTCTATAAAGTTTGTCCACATTTGCTTATGTGTTTTGCTATTATGGCTTCTCTCTCATTTATTTGGTCTCATTTTTAGATTTGAATGGTTCTTATGAATTTTGGATGTGCATATTTAAATGTAGAGTTACTAATTTGTGATAATGGTAGATTAGTTAGAAGTTCTTAAGTTTAATTCACTTTCTTTGCTCTTACATCTATGCTAATGCTATTTTCTTACAAGAGTGAATCTTTAAAATAAATCTAGTTTTTATTTGCATTATTTATTATTATTCTTAGACATTTTCCTAATATGTGATAGTATTTGAGCTTATGCTATTTCAGGTTATACATTGGTTAATTGTATGTTTAGATGAAATTGAAACTTTGTCATATTATCTGAATTAAATATCAACAACACATTTCTTCTTTACCTTACCCTACCGTTTGCTCCTTTTTTTTATCAAGTCACCTTAGATCAACTGCATTGTCAATATTCATGCTATTTTAGCCTTAGACTTAGGTTTTGAGCATAATTCATCATACTCAACATAAATCATCTTCAAATTCATAGATCAACTATTAGACCACTATTTCTCCCAACAACCAAATAATTACATTATAAATTTGTGAAACAATTCCTGTGTTTTACCCTTATTCCACCAAAGATAACAATATTATCATAATAGGAAACTCATGCAATGGATTATCTAAGTCCAAAAATGAAAAGTATTTCTTAAACAATATGAGCCACTTGTGATACACTTTTAGGCATCAACAAACCCCATCACAAAGAGTTGTGGTAATGATCATGATCTATTAATTAGTTATTATTTATAGTGTGATCATTTATAGTTTTAGTTCTCTATGTGTGTTTTCAACATCCCCAACTTTAATTCAGTAACAACAATTGGTATTCATGTGAGCATTCTTAAATTTGTATCAAGAATCTTCTAAATATATAAACTAACAAATTAATTTATTTTAACAATTCATTTCTTGTAAGTGTGATTTAATTTCATATACACTCATTTCATGGAATTTATTTTATGTAAGTGTAGATCCCTATATGCAACCTAAATCTTTTCAACATATAAAAGATCCAGTGTTGCACTTGTAGTGAAAACATATTTCAAAACAAACACCCTCGGCTAATAATTAGTTAAAGCAATAGGATTGATAAACCAAGTGGCTAACTTGTCCTATCGTTGATCAATAAGGTTATACATAAGCATTGATCAATTGTGTTATGTTTAACTTATGGTTTAAATTTGCTTGTCATTCAAGTGCCATTGCTAGGGATAAGTGTCAGGAATTAAGATCTAAAGAGGCTTGGGTTAGATTTATTACTTTCCTAGTTTAAAATTTCATGATCTCTTAACTTAAAATTTGTACAAGACCCACATCAACAGGGTTCACCCTTTGTTATTATGCCAAAAAAGAGGCAAATGACATATTTGCATATACTATAAAGAACTTAATTCAGCCATAAGGAAATATCAATTTTTTATTTCTTTCATTGACTAAGTACTTGACACATTGGAAAGAAAGAAACATTTCTCCCTTCTCGATGGTTTTCGTGATTACAACCAGTTCAAAATGTCTCCCAAGGACTAGGATAAGACTACCTTCACATGTACTTAGGATAATTACACATAATTTGTACTACTATTTGGATGATTCAATGATCTTGATGCCTTATAAAGAGTCAACTTGAGCATTTTATTGACTATCCCATGATTGTTTATAAATTTACATGGATGAATTCATAGTTTATGGGGACACATTTGAATAATCCATCAAAAACCTTGAGAAAATCCTTCAATGTTGTGATGATAACTGATTGTTTCTAAGTCAATATAATTATTATATGTTGATGAATGAAGATATTATATTAGGCCACCACATCTCACCTATAAGAATATAGGTATAGATCCTATTAAAATAAATGTAATAAAAAACATACCAACCCCACAAAAATAAAAAGATGTTTGAAGATTCATAAGACACTCTAGTTACTATCATATATTTATTAAATATTTCAATAAAATAGATGAATTTTTGTTTGTTTTAATTTATAAAGATGTTGAATTTATATATATTGATGCATGTGAAAAAGCATTATAGAACCTGGAAAATATAATAGTAACAACTTAGTGTTGTGGGTACTGTATTGGAAGTTACACTTACATATCCATATTGATGGATTTTGGTAACACTCTAGGAGCTATCCTTGAATATAAATAAGGATCCTTGAGATATGCCATATACTTTATAAATAAAAACCTTCAAGGATCATAGCTCAACTACACCATGAAAAAAATGAATTACTTGTAGTCATATATGCCATCAACAAATTTGAACAATATATTAAAGGTTATGTATTTTTATTCACACTGACCATGCTGAAATAATATATTTAATGTATAAACCAATAGTTTGTGGGTAAACATTTAGATGGTTATTACTCTTATAGGAATTTGAAATCACTATTGTAGATAGACTAGGTAAATATAATGTAGTTTAATTTTTTTTAACACGTTAACATCTCTAGATCGTGGTTAAATATTAGATATTTTCTAGATGACCATATTTTTATTTTATTAATTAACCCTCAATTTGTAGACATTAATAATTATGTGGCTATAGAACTGACACCACAACATTTATCACCAAAATAGAAAACACCACTTGATGGAGAAAATCAATCCATACC